>VWPW01017926.1:0-84410 GCA_013389825.1 Crypturellus undulatus | reverse complement strand
CTTTCTGAAAGAGGAGCTTGAAATGTCCAAGTGTGGACTTGCTTTGTCTGTCGTCTGTTGTCGTGGCTCAGAGAATTACTGCGTGAAGAGGGCTCCCTCAGAAATGGTAACAGACCATGGGACATGCTTCTCCAATAGATTCAGACTGTTGAAAGACAAAGCTTTGACTGGAGTGCATTCCTTTGGAATAGCAAAGTACCTTTTTGGCAAAACAAACAAAAAACCAAAGAGACCAAAGTTTTTTAAAGTACTAGGTGTGGTTCTCCTGAAGTCACCTACCTTCTCCTTTGCTGAGGACTTCAATTGGAAGACTCAGATAGTATTTCACCTGCTCTTTCCCCAGGCAAAGCTCTTTATCAAAAGCCCTTTCCTGATCATGACTTTATGGACTCTCTGTCCCTTTGTCACTGGCATTTGGACACCAAGGGGAAGCTGTTGCTTCACTCTCTAGGCAGGTGCAGTTGCCTAGCTGATGACTGATTTATTTTATTTTCATTGTGTTTCTGGACTCCACCTCTGTAAAAGCATAGATGCTTAAAGGAGGGCATGGCCATGGGCCCGCAACCTTTCAGTTCCATCTCATCTCCCCACTTCTCGTTCCTTTCCCTATTCCTACTTCTTTTCTCACACTTAAATCTTCCCAGTATCAGTTTTATTTTATCTTATTTAATTTTAAATTATTTTAACTATATCATTTCATTTCAAATTACAGAATCACAGCATCACAAAATGGTGGAGGTTGGAAGGGGCCTCCAGAGATCATCTAGTCCACTCACTCTACTCTGGCAGGGACACTCAGAGCCTGTGGCGCAGGGTCGCATCCTGGTGGGTTGTGAAGATCTCCAGAGAAGGAGACTGCACCACTTCTCTGGGCAGTCTGGTCCAGTGCTCTATCAGCCTTGCAGTCAATAAGTTCTTCCTCAGGTGGAGATGAAACTTCCTGAGTTTCAATTTGGATGCATTCCCCCTTGTCCTGTCCCTGTCCACCACCGAGAAGAGTTTGACCCCATCCTCTTTACATTCTCCCCTCACGTATTGATAAGATTCCCTCTCAGTCTTCTCTTTGCCAGGCTGAACAGACCCAGCTCGCTCATTCTTTCCTCAAAAGAGAGAGGTCTGAGTCCCTTAATCATCTTTGCTCCTCTACACTGGACCCTCTCTAGAAGTTCACCGTCCCTCTTGTCCTGGGGAGTCCACAACTGCACCCCACAACTGCCATGGATAGAGATTAGATGCTTATTTAACATCTGAGTTAGTTACACATTTCTTGAACATTACAATGGATCATGGTTCATGCAGTTTCTGCTTCTCAGGAAAATACTACCCTGGATGATGTTAGTTGTTGTGGATACAGGATATTGACCTGGAGCAGTGTCCTTTCCTTCCCCTTGTATAATGCCAAGGAAATTATAGTTGTCTCTAGTAACTTCTCAAATATTATCTGGAATCTTGCAAATACACTCCTGTGCTGCTCTGGATATGCATATATGGATATGGATATGCATATAGATATAGGGATATAGGCAGCAGTGTTGTCAAGATTTGGCTTATTGTATTTTCCAAATAGTCTCATGGATTTGTTGCAGTTTAAGAAGGGTTTTTCTGTGTGCCACTTGAAAATCACTGTGTTATTCTAAACACTATGGTATCTATCTGTTTTTAAAAGGCAATAACCAGGTCTTGTGTATTATTAGAACTGACGCTCCAAAACACGGTATTCTGTTCTTTAGGCATCCTACTTTTTTCTTTGTTGAAGCTGTGTTTGAATTTTCTTTTATCTATTTTCCGGTGGGACTGCTGCTGTATTTTTCATTCTTAATTGTTTTCTTTCTCTTAGCATAGGGTTTTCAAATATTCTACTTATATCCTCAGTTCTTCTTAACTATGCAGCAGATTACAGGACTGACACTTCACTGTACTTTAGAAATTTTAAACTAGTTTAATACTCCAGACAGCAGAGAGAAATCAACTCTGTGAATCCAAATTTGGGAACATCTTAAGCCTGGTCAGATAACAGCATAAGTGATCAAAGACTTGCTGAGGACTGTAGAAATGTACTGATTTATAATATCGGAGAATTTTATATTTTGTCTTTTATTTTGTAGCCCTTTTTCTCTTTTATATAGTACTTATAACTAAAGAATTTGCAGATTACTTTTGCTCCTATGTACTGTTTCTTCCAGATCCCAGAATGCTTTTTATATTAATATTGGAAACTATATTTTTTAACAAAAGGACTTCTTGAAAAATAGCAATACATGAGCTGTCTACCGCATTATTACATGCAATTAGAGAATGCAACCTGAAAGCAAAAAATGGCCAGACAATAGGGTTCAGATACTTACTATTCTTCTACGAAAGAGAGTGGCTTTAGTGACATGACTGCCACTAAGAGCAATATTAAATAGTTAGGAGAAAGACAAAACAAAACAAAACAAAAAGAGAAAGAAAACATGGAAGGTCAAAGGAAGATCTTCAGTCCAATTGAGTTGAGACATTTCAAAAGATGTCTGACATCCAGGAGTTATTATCTGACAGATACATTGATATACTGCAAGGAAAGTGTTAGTTTAGGGCCAAGAAAACAAGTCTCTGTCATCTGCATTTCAGAGAGAACTCCTTTTGTGATACTGACAGATATTTGAGTATCAACAAAGAAATACAAAAGAACAGGCCACCAAAAAAGAAAACAAGCAAAATAAATAAAACAAGAATCATGTCCTAAGGGACTGTAAAACATGGTATTGTGTTCTTAGGTAGGATATGATGATTCACCTTCAGTATAATCAACACAACTGTGAAATATACAGAAAATGAAAGGAGCAAAGGAAATCCAATATGTGTTAAAAGTACGTAGTGTTGCTTTATTTTTTCTTGATATTTTTATCATGATATTTGTAAAAGGCTAGCTAGACATGCCGTTAATCATGTCTTTCAGCATACCATTGCTAACATTACCCCCTTAACTGCCAGTAAAATCACATTTTAATTAACCTTTATTCTAATTTTCCATTAAAAGTTATTTTACTCCTCCTCAGAAGAATCCTTGGTTGCATTGCTGCTACTAAATCTTTTTTTGCTTCAAAGAAATAAATAAAATGACCATTATCCAAGTTAAAATGAAGGAATATAGTCTCAACAATCTGAATAAAAATCTTGGTGGATGCCAACTGAACAAGAAAAATGCATTTGTGGCTGTGTTTAAAAGAAATAGAATCCAAAGGCATAGGGCCAAAATACCTCTCTGAGGGCTTCTCTATAATGAGATAAAGAATCAGAACAATAATTACAGTAATTCAGATCAAAATACTTTCCAGGTTTCCAGGAAGTTTATATAACCTGCATTACCAGTAGCAATTAGAATTCAAAATGATACCATCCGCTAGTCTAGCGTCCCATCATATCCACTCCAAACTCTTAAAAAAATAAGCAACCATTCTGCAAATGCTTAGTGGCTGCCTTTTTCTTACTCTGAGTTAACAGACATCGGGAAACAATACCATTCTGTCTTACTGTCTTTGCAGCGTAAATAAATACAATATTTTGGAGTCTTAAAGTCCCAAAGTGTCTCACAGCAAGAGCCCATCAATATCCATTACCTTACCAATACTTGTGTGATATTGATGGCATGCCATGGTTCATTTGCTTTCTCTCCGTTTCTGTAAACACTAAGTTAGGTAGTTCTGGTTCAGTACAGCAAGACAGTATAGCATAGATTGTCAGGACTTGGTGGGACTCAAATCACTGCCATCAACCCATGGATGGCTTTTTTTTTTTTTTCTTTAAGTGGGATAGGCCTGAAGACAGCCAGTTATCCTTTCAGCCTGCAGCATGCTGCTTAAAGAGGACAACAGGCAACATCCTTTTCATCCTTTTGCTATCACATCAGGGGTTTTTTTTTTCCTTTTTTCTTATTTTTTTTTCTTCTAAAGGGGTAAACAGTGATCAAGCTGCATTTATATGCAAAGTTCGGCAAATTTGTATTTTTTTCAGAATGTATATTTTCTCCTTCTTCAAAATACCTTCTGGATGCTGCAGAAAAATTGTATTTGTGTGTACAAAAGGTGCTGTAATTAAATTAATCAAAATGAATGTGTACAAACATCAGTTGTGCTCTCAGTTTGCCTTTTGTGCAATAGAATAACATAGCCATCTACTGATGGCGATGAGCCAATCATTCCTATAGTAAAATACCTTTGTTTATTACATCATTATCTCTCAAAGTTAATTTTCTCTCTCTCTTTCTCTCTTTTTTTTTTTTTTTAAATGTACCATCTTATAACTTCTTTCTAAACTCTCCTGAATGGCAGCCAGCTTGGAATATATGTATAATGCATATATCAAGTTACATTCTTCCAAGACAGAGAATTTCATTAACAATGAAAAATGAAGCAAAACTCTTCACAGGAGAAAGTTTCTTTTACTATCTAACTTCTTTATCCTTTTTTTCACATATATTAAAAGGAAAAACTGTTTCCTATTGCTTTAGTGCATCAAATCTTGCTTCAGATGCTTTGCATCCATGATGGAACAACAGAAACCAGCCAAGGACTCACCCTAGCTTAACTACTGTAACCGAAAAAGAAAAAAAAAATCCAAAAAACATAGAGTATACACACACAGAGGTAACACAGACTTGCTTGATCCATCAGTCTCAGTTCTGTTATGATAAAAGTTTTCCTGACAAATATTTTCCATTCAACTGATAGTTTGGCTTCAAGCTGCAGGGAGTGAATTTCAGGTAACAATGTCTGAGAACATACAGGAAAAAGAGGAAAGAACAAACTAAAAAAATAGTGATTGACTGGGGTGGACTTAAAAAGACTTATCTTTGCTGTTATATCTGTGGGGACTACCCAGTCCTTAGCTTGTCACATAGAAGCTGTAAATTGGCAGCACTAATGTCAGATGACACTTTCTTAGGTTATCAGTGACAGATACTTTTCATCTTTATTCATCTCATGTCACTACAAACCACTTGGTTTGTTCTAGGACCAAGGCTCATAAATATATTTCTCTATCTTACCTTCTTCTTAACAGTGATCTTCTCCAGTATGTTTTATTCAGGGAATGAGTTAATAACACCAAACCCCACTGCTTAAGAATTGAAGACAAAATATTTTGTTACTCCATCTTCTGTTTGTTACTACTGAAACAAAGCCAAACATTTTGGGATACATTTGCTATGTGTATATATGTTATTTAGCTTAATCAGGGGTGTAATATAAACCCAAAGGCTAGCTGCTAAGTAAGACTGTTATTATTTGTTGTAGGCTTTTGGCCTGCTATTTTAGATATAGAATGAGGAGAGAAAAAGAAATAAAGAGTCCATTACGAAAATAAAAACAAAGAAAAAAGACTCACTAAATTTCCATCTATTTATCTATCTCTATATGCAGTATTCCTTATAGTGTGATATGGTATATTGCACGTAAATATGCAGATACACATATATATAAAAATATTTGTTTCTGGATATATTTCTGTGTCTTGCCATTTTTTCTCTCTACTAAATTTCCTTCCTTTCAAGATATTTTATCTTTATCACCCTCTCGCAAATTGCCCTCTCTGACAGAGACAGAATACTGCTGAAGACAGGTTTTCCACACAGGCTTTCGTGGTTAATTGCTCTGATCTTTACACCTGGCCAACATGGCTGCCTCTGCTCCTGGAGCCATGGCAGAATGTGTTCAGCCTCAGTCTCTATCCATAAACCTTTCCCTGTGCTCTCTAGGCTCTGATGGCAGCTAGTAGCTTCCATGGCAGCAGGTGAAGAAATAGTTGGAAGTGGGGCATTTTACTCCTCCTTGGGGCAGTGTTGTTATGATTGGCCAGGTCTGCTTGAATGTTCAAGTGCTGGCTGAATCCCTGGCCCAGAAAGCAAAGCACAACCAAACCCAAACATAGAAAAACATCAGTAGCTGTTCAGCCCTGGCTTCCTCTTGGCAAAGCAGGAAAAGAAATGTGAACATTAACCTATTGTTAATGTCCAATACGGTGCAGAGGTATCTAATTCTCATGTAACTGCACTAGACTTGGAATCAGGTGTAAGAAAGGACTTTAAAAATAAGCGTGGGGTGTGCATGTGCCTCTGTCTCTCTCTGAGGTAATTTGCAAAACTGTACATTTAAGGCTTGCTAGTCTCTAAAGGCATTGACACACAAGATACAGTTATGGCCAGCATTATGTCTGACAGGCTGAATGATCCATGTAATAGCTGGTAACAGATGAATACTATTATACAGCTTTTCTTTATAATTGGAAACAGAAAGAAAGAATCTCTAAGCACCAAGTTAAATATATTGTAGTTGAAATACATATATTACATTATATATGTTGTACTCCATACAATATATATAAAGCACTTAGAGCTTGTACCAAGCTACAGTTTTGCAGTATGATTTCCTTCACATGTTTTTTCCTAACCAATACAAACAATGATTCCTTCTTCAGCCCTTCTAGTGCCTTTCACTGCTTGGGAAAGCACAGGGGAAAGATATCTGAGTCTTTCTCAAAACAACTCAATCCCAAACCTGGATTCTTAAATTATGTTCTCTCCTTTAACAGTGTGAATCTTCTAAGAAAAGAGAATCCCCACTGTTGCTTACTTTTCAAAAACCAACTAATCTCTGAAGGTCACATTGTTAACTACAACGTTCGTGCTGCTATGGCGTATTCTATTCCAGGACATACCTTACAGTACTAGCACAGAAGATGACCACCTGAAACCAAGAGGCCAAATCAAAAACACCCTTATCTTGTTGTTACGACACTCTTAATTTATCATATAAACAAGAGAAACTGAAACTTTTACTGTTGGAAAACAATCTTACGCAAGTCCATTGTGTTGCAATCACATAGGTTCAGATACATGCAGAGCATTTTACACAGACTTTAAAGCATGCTGTTTATTTCAAGCATCATGGAATTGCTTTTCTTTCTGAGAGCATATTAATACAATTTTAGAGAGAGATTAAACTGAGATTAAACTTTTTCTTCTGAATGATTCTAAGTTACTAATTTGGTCAGGGTTAGAATCTAGCTCGTTTCCTGTGGCACAAATGAAGAATAAATTAAGGCAGAAAACTGAAAAGTGCTGCCTTTTCTAAAAGAACCTTTGATGAGAAAGAAAAAAAAACATGTAATTTTATTTTAAGTGAGTTTAATCACAGATAAATAATGCTGGACCACCAGAATATTTGTTTAATTGGATAGAGACATGGGATGCAACAGAGGTAATTTGTCATGCTAAAGAAATTTAGGTGCGATTCAATTTTCTTCACACACAAAAATCTACCCTCTATCCTCTACAGAGAATGTTAAACACATTATTTATCCTCTCGGCATCAGTGTTAGCTGTGTTATCATGTGAACTAAGTCGATAAAATGTGCTGCTTAGATCATTTCACAGGGAGATGCTGGGCTCTGCAAGGAGGATGATTGTTATTTTTACTTTTCTTTTCCTTACTTGGGTACCTCACTGCTTGAAGATTGAATTTGCTTCCATGCTTCAGATTACTATTGAACTTTTTTAAAGAAAGTCTAACCTTTGCAAAGTATCAAAGTCCCATTGATGAAATTTAAAATTGATGAAGGGAGTTTATAAATGAATTTGAGGCCCTGAATTTTTAATAGAATAAAACTGGATTGTCTTTCTAGCCTGATCTGTAAAGGCGATCAAAGTTTTGTAGAATCCTGTATTATTTCTCTCCAAAATTCTAAAAAGATCATAGGTAATGCTAATAATTTTTATTTCATTGTTCCCAAAGCTTTAGCCATAACTGAATATTGAAAGGATTTGGAAACTAAATACATATAATTTCATTTACTCATGGAGGGAACCATTCATATTCTACCTCTGGGCTATGGTCTTGTAGACAAATCCATTCTCCTGGCTTTTTGTCCCAGAGTTCAGTTCCACTTTGGGTTAGTGGCATAAGGGAGTGGTAGGAAAAATTATCGTTTTACTGACTACCTGTTCTAAAGCAAGGCTGGTGATTTTACAGCATCTGATACCAGACAAGAGTCCATGCAGGAGGTATGCAGCTGCTGGAGGAAGCCATCGGGAGCCTTAAGTATACGATGAGCTCTAGCTCTGGCACCAGCACCGCTCGACTCTGTAGTTGTAGTGCTGAGGGATGTGCCGCATGGGGAAGGGAGACCACGGCCCCGCCAGCTGGGTGGGCACTGCTACCCGCTCTGGCCTGACAGATTGAACTGTACAAAAGGTGGTTCATAAACAAAAATTTCTGCTAGCTCCTGGAAACTTTAAAAAACAAATCAAGCAAATTCTATCCCCCAGATCTGTAATTTGTTGCCATATTAACCAGCTTATCCATTCTGAGCAATTCCTCTTTCTGTTTCTGTACCATCCTACCACCTGCAGAGGCTCATCCAGAAGGTGCTCCTCTGTGATTTCTAGCTTTGCAGCAGTCTTCCATTTTAAGGTCATGAAAGCATAGTTTTGGCATATCCTATAGAGAATAAAACCCAAATAGTGTTGTACTTAGATTCTGCAATGCCAGAACTAGCCCTTGCTGGCTGTGACTGAAACATTTGCCTAAGATAGGGTGAAGAGGGTTACATTGCAAGGAGAGCAGCCCCAGACTTTGATGTTGTCAGTCTAATACCTACTGAGAGCAACACAATGACACAGAATATAATTCATTGCTGATTTTGTCCTCTAGTGAACTTCACTGTTAACTGTATTTATTTGTTTCATGGTTCCGTTCCTTCACGAAAGTACAACAGGAGGGCCTAAGCATATAGAAGCAGTTCTTTAAGTTAACATTTGAAGTCGGTGCAGCTATTCTAAATCTATGTGTATAGTAAAGACTATAATTTGGTCTATTGTCTAGATGCATTTTGTGGTTTTTATCATACTTAGTAGAACAGTTTTTGTATCCAAAGGACATCCTAAGTGGGTGGATAAAACAAGGACTCACTGAATGAATTAAATAAAATGGATCATCAGAAGCAGGGACTACATAGAATATGTAATGAAAAGTCAGATCTGTTGTATTATGTTATTCTTAATTTTATCACTAAAATGGCCAGTATTTCTACTCATTAAGAAATAAACAAAAGAAATAGAAAAGGTCTGAAAAATACGCAGATAAAAGATCAGAAAATAAAAAGAATGCCATGCATGCTTTAAAAGCTTTTCCTTTAGTTACTTAAAGGACTGTGAAGATAAATTCTGTTGCAAGAGAGGAGGGTGATGTTATGTGGTGGCTCAGGAGAGAAGTTTCAAGTCTAGGGAGAAGACTAGATAGAACATGACACCAAAGTGCTTTTAAGGATATTTGAATATTGAAATAATGACTGGTATTGGACACAAGCCTTCAGAATAGTGGGTAAAGCATTACAATGGAAAAAGAAGGCAAATTACAGCAAAGGGAGGGCACAGCTGAAGTAATAAGAGGAGCAAAGTACATGATAGGCACGTCAGTAGCCTTGTTATGCCTCAGTTATTTTCTGACTGACTCCTCCTTCCTGAAAACATAAATGGAGTGGAAAGCTAGATTTTGGAGATGCTTTAAAGGAAGAAGTGACAGGCTTTAGTGACAGTCTGAGTGTGAAAGATAAAGAACGGAAAGGTGCCTAGTATAATAACGATGTTACCTGTTTTGAGGATGAGAGGAATTGTAAAAAGGCTTATGTGCAAGGATGGGAAAGGATGCCAAGGAGAGGACATGCTCTACAAAACAGTTATTATTTGTTTCCATCCTTCCCAAAGGCATGTATTTCTGCTGTAAAGACATAGTAAATGTCTTTACAAATGTTACAAATGTAACAGTTTTCAGAACTAAAATTCAAGGCATACCAAGTATTAAGCAAGTGCAAAATTTAAGATGAGACAGTATTTTCAAAATTTACATATGGACGTCTGAAGTAAGATGTCTGTATGGAAATTTCAAGAAGTGTCTTTAGTGAGATCTGACAGATTAAAAGATTGACCATATATATTAATAAATGCCAGAGAACTTTGGTTTACAAAGACTCTATCATAGATTCTATTACAAAGACCTGATTAATTCAAATTGAATATTGTTTAAAATAATCATAATGGTGAAGTACCTGAATAAGAATGCAGATGTTTTGGGAACCATGCAGCTAACACCCTTTTTCTTTTTTGTCTTTTACAATTTTAAGCTTTCTACCTACAAATATGGCAATTTTGTTGGTGAATGCTGAGTAAGTAGGACTTTGGATCTTAGAAGAGGAAGAAGTTTTTTCACGTAAAGCAGTGTATCAACATCTTATTTCTGTGACAAGTATTAATCTTAATTACAGTGTGTCAGATCAGTTATCCAAAATAATGGAAAATTCCATAGCTCTTCTGAAAGGTATTTCTTTTTCTTTCTTTGAACTTACCCTTTTATGGTTCCTATTCTGTATTGCTAATTGGATCAAGTCAGATTTAATTCCACTGAAAGTGTAGCGCTAGTGCCATCACCCTTTAAGCTCTTAAATCCCTCTGAAACCTCATTCAATTGCTTTTATAAGTGGCAGAGCCTCTTTCTTGAGTCCCTCATTCTGTAAAATGTGTGCTAGATTTTGTTCAAAGTTGTCTTCCTGCCTAATGCATGTTATAATGCATGTGTGGCAATTGGATGCATGTGCAAAAACACAGTCTGGAAGGAAGAGGGAGATTCCACCAGTGACTATATAGAAACTGATCATCAGTTCTGTTTTTTTAAAGCCAGTTGACAAACAAGAACTACTGAAGCTCCAGGGGAATATTGTTTGTTTTAGGCACTTAGACGTTAAAAATAGTGGATCAACATGCAAATTGTTTTTTCCTTTTTTTTTTCCTTTTTTTTTTTGTTAAAAAGGTTAAAGAATTTACCTTTTTTTTTTTGTTAAAATGCTAAGAATTTTTCAATAATATGTTCCTCAGCTACATGCTTGGCATAGAAGTAAACAGCCTTTCTAGCTGGTTCTCAGGTCAGAACAAATCCTTTTCGTTGCTCTAGCAAAATACTTGTGACAAAGTCTGCATTTTAGTTTATGAAGAAAACTTTGTGATTCATTGTAATTCATTCATTCTTGTTTCTTACTTCTTTCTTCATTTTAAGAACATTGATTTATATATTTTAAGACACCACTGGTTAGAAAAAGCCTTTTGTCTCATGTTTTTTTTGTTCTACCGGAGTACAGTTGACTGCGTACTTTATATGCTGAGCTAGTTTGAACATGCCCTTTCAATCTGCTGCTGTAAAAATTATGATGTATTTATGTAAAAAAAAAAAAAAAAAAAAGTGAGTCACTAAGGACAAAATGTGGATTTAAAAGAGCAACTAAAAGCAGACTGGTGCTTTATTATGTGTCTAGAAGTCTTTCGGAAGTTACCTCAAGCATTAGAAGTAGCTTCTCCTGCATTGAAAATAATGTGAGTGGATAATTTACCCGAACAGTAAATTAATGCATGCAGAAATTTTCTTACTACTGTGTCTAGACTGCTTCTGATACCTGAACAATTCTCTGGAAGAGTGACTGTCTCTTTTCTTTTGGCTGTAGAATATCAACCTATTTTTTAGTGACTATAAAGCTATATGGCTTTCTATAAATGTCTGTAGAAGCCAACAAAATTCAGAAGTTTGGGTGTGCGTGTACGCTTTTTTTACAGAAATATATTTGCACAAGAGTTGGATGATTTCATATCTATATACATGCATGTATAAAGAAAGTAGTAATGTTTATTTAAACTGAAACTGGGAATATTTGTATGTGTATGCTGTCACTCAAGTCCTACTGTTGATTATCAGGGACGACAGTTCTGAGGCTGAAATGAACAAAGTATATAACGCCTATAATTTCATTGAGATTTAAAATAGAAAGCCACAGTCACCATCAAAAAAACAATAAAAATTTCCCATGATTTATGATCATCAAAACAGTTTTTCTTGTTTAGATATATTTATGTCTTTTTTTTTTTTTTTTTACTATTTGTGAATATGCACAACCAATCACTTACTTACTTATATGTAACCTAAGCAGTTGTTTTGTATTTGAGGCAATATTAAGAGAAAAGTAATATTAACAGATAAGAACTGGATGATTTTAGAACCACCAAAACAAACCTTTATTTACTGTCAGCTTTAATCAAAATTGATGTATTTTCATAAAATGTTTCAAATGAAAGAACTGAAGAAAAAAAAAATCTATTAATGCTTCTGAGAGGTTCTGTTATCTGTCAAGGAATGGATAAACTGATTACATAAATCATATTAAAATAAAATGGACTCTAAGCAAAATCTGCTCTATCCCATACTAATGAAGATTTTCAACTAAAAGTACATTAGTTTTAACTAAAAGATGCATAGATTTAATTTTTTTTTAACAAATTAAATTTTGACCTAACTGACTTCTATAAAGATGTTTATGATTGCTAATTATCATTCCATACGCAAAGTTTTCCCTAACTTCAAGTACTGACTTTTGTTTTATGTCTTGATATCCCTACCATCACAGATGTCAGGCCTGCATCTGACTCATCTGTAAATTCCAGGCTGACCAAAGCACTCTGTTGGGTTTGTGCATTGCCTGTCATAAAGATAACTTCGCAGAATTACATAAAATGAAATAGAAGTTTTAAACTTTAATTTGGAGGAAGAAAGGGAAAGTCCGTTAAGGAATAGTAGGCAAGGATCTTTGTAGGCTGGTATTTGTCAAGGCCTCAGAGGGCATCAGGCACTGTTGTGGGCTGGGGTCCAACGCAGAGCTCCACGGCTGGTGCAGGGCAGGGTGGTGGTGGGGCTGGAGCAGCCTTACTGCTGTGGGCCAGGGCAGCAATGGGGCCCTTGAGTGGGGCTGGGGCTGTGATGGGGGAGGCAAAGGTGCAGGACAGGGACTGGCAGGGCTGGGGAAGCCTCGGACACCTCATTAAGTCTGTTCTATAATAATAATGTGAGCTGAAAAAAAAGAAAGAAATTATAATAATTTGCAAATTTCATTAGATGTTGGAAAGTTTCCTCCCACTACATCTAATTTTATTCTCTTTGTAAGCCTGAATGTTGCTGATTGCATGGGCATACTGTAATTTAGCCTGTAAAACTGTCATAGCAGGCAAAATCTGCTAGTTGTTTAAACCTCTAAAGCACCAGAGGCAAAGCCTCCCTAATTCACTCTAGTAGAGCTTTCTGGAGTACAGACATTTTTTTCTATGTAATATAAAGCTTTCCCCCCCCACACACAGAGTATTCATATCCCCCGTACCTGCTTGTGGGAAGATACGACATCTCTACAGCCTTCCTTCTTCTGGGTTTCATCCTATCTTGTTTTAGTTCTGCTGAAAACAGTAAGTTCGGGGTTGAGGGGAAGTAAGAAATGAAGAAATTTAAAATGTATGTGGGTAAATTGTACTCCATCCAACTTCAGAAAAAAGCTGTTCAGCTTTTTGTTTTCCTAAAAATTCAGATTGATTTTTTTTCAGAAACAGAAGTGTATGTCATTTTTTCCACAGAGTTTTAACTGAGAAAAAGAATTATTAGTTTTGAGCTCATAGTGAAAATCTGTAATTGTTATCTACTTTTTTGGGAGTTAAACCTTAATGCCATTTGGTTTGATATCAGGTTGATCAAATCATTTTGTTCTACCTTTGATTCGATTGATTTTGATTTCTGGTTTGATAATGTGTTCTATGTCAACTTAAAGGTAAATTGACTTTTTAGCATTGTCATAATGCTGTAAATGTCATAAACTGTAAAATAGTGACTTGGAAAGCTTTTCCTTTGATATACATTCTGATCGCAGTATTAGATCTAAGGGAACTTATTTTCCTGAAATAGTACTTATGAAGTTTTCTGTCGCCTCCTTTGCTGTGCATTTCTTAATTATTTCTGACTCTTTTCCATTATTTTGGGGAGAGATAGGAATATAGCTCTCAGATTTTCACAAATGAAAGGTAATAATCTATAGTTTTACTATATAAAGGTTTTGCTGGTTGAGCATCAGTCATAGTTGTATGAGTTAAAACATGGAAGACTGGGTTTTTAATGATTGATATTTAATGTCTTCATTTTTTTTTAATTTTGTTTTTGTTTTTTTTTCGGTGTATGCACATTATCTTTCTTTTAAGTGAATAGGAAAACTAACACATGGAAAATTGAAAAGAAATCAAGTAAACACTATTACTGTATGCCTGGAAAATGTCACATGAAGAAAGAGATGTGATTTTGGAGTGAGAAAAGTAAATGGTGAGTACCTATCTGTTGGGTATCTGCTCAGGTATGCAAGTACCTACTGGAGGATAGTGTGACATTTTTAAAATCACTATTTATGCTCATTTTTTAATTTAACAAAATTTTGAGCTGGCCTTTGCCTGGGCAAAAGTTAGGTGAATTTTACTACTCTGTATAAGAAGGGTGTGTTGTAAAAGGAAAAACGAACAAACAAACAAAAAATCTATCTATCCATATGGGACCCAAGCCCTTACTAGCTCTTAAAAACCTGTAGTAACTTGCATGGAAGAATTGACTTCTGGTTCTTTAAGTACAGTTTGAAAGGTTCTGCCTGGATAATAACTTGTTAGCATACAGTTATTGCGATAACCTTTACCATCTGCTACCACTCCAACCTTCCCTACAGTTCTCTATGCTAGCCCTCCCTTGATAAACTGTTAAATCTGGCAAATATTGGATGGGAGGTATTAAATGCTATCAAAATTAACTGTGATATTAAGGTTATAAAGAAGTATGCCATAATCTTTTAAACTTGGGGTTCTACAGTAAAAGCATATTATAATCTTTTAGCTTTAAGGCTCTATAATAAGTGTGTGACTATTACCATCCCTATAATCTCTGAGCTGAAGAATACCAATTGTCTATATAAATATTTCTTAGATCCAGTAAATATTTGGCCCTGGCTACTTCTATAAGGGAATAGAAGTCTCTCCCCTCTCTTTTTGTTTCCTGTGTAAGTTATCTTGCTATTCCAGAGTTAACTAGATTAATGTAATAAAAAAGTCATTTCTTCCTAGATCACATAAAGGCAATAGCTTAGTGCTGTATGTGTTCCCTGCTTAGTACTGCATGAGTGTTGAGAATCTAATGAGCTCATATTTTCTCACTGAAAGAAAAGAAGGAAAAAAGGCTGACCTAATGATTGCTTTTACAACTAGTGATGGCAGTGCAGTTAATATACTGCTAAGTACATGGGAATGGCTGCTAGCAGCTGTCACTGTGTCCTGCCATGGTTAAGTATAGGGGTGTAGTTATTGCTGTTGCTCTTGATTAACTAGAGGGAAATCAGGGAGGAAAATGTGCAAGTAACTCAAAGGCTGATTTGAAAGAGGGGCCTGTCTCAAAGGCCAGCGACTACACTCCATCCTAGGATTTTTCTTCCAGGCAAAGAGGACTGGTGGGAGTTGCTAAAGCTTTCCAGCTATTGGATCTGTAACAATGTACAGGTCCTTTGCTGTTACCAGTCTTTCCTCTCTTCTCATCAAGTTCTCATGAAATCTCTCAGAACACAATTAATTAGACAGTTTTATTTATGCCTTTTTTATTTTCCTATAAGAAAGTTATGTATTTCTGCTGATCTTCTAATAGTTATGCTCTTATGTGTGGGGTATTGACGAGCAGGCCTCTCTGGAGAT
The DNA here is from genome assembly GCA_013389825.1 of Crypturellus undulatus. NCBI lineage: Eukaryota > Metazoa > Chordata > Aves > Tinamiformes > Tinamidae > Crypturellus > Crypturellus undulatus. The sequence goes on along the minus strand of VWPW01017926.1, from coordinate 68,809 downwards.
GGTGAACGAAGACGTTTATTGCAGTAACACAGCCCCTTATACAGCCTGGTGCAAACCACCCCTGTGCCCTGTTCATGCGGTGTCCGAGGGGGCCACATCGGCAGCCTTCGACCAGTCCCTGGGATCTTAGCCCAGTCTGGTAGAGGGCACCCAGCAGACAATCGGGCCGTCTTGAACCCAGCGGTCCCTGTGTGCGCCTCGTTGGTGGGCAGGTGGGAGCCACCTCGTTACTTCCTCTGTCCCAGGTTCGCAGTCCCCTCGCTGACCCCAGGATGGCCTAGGCCTCACAGATATTGAGGCCATATTTTATCACCATATTTTAGGAAGACAAAATTATGCATAAAGAGGTAATGTCCCTGAAGTGTAAAGCAGAGCACATGAGCTGATACTGAACGTCTTTTTTGTACTCTGTGGGAGAGAAAAGCATTTGTGATGCTTGTCACAAATTTGCTTTGATATATACAACAAGAGGTAGACAGAGAGCACTGGTAAAAACTTTTTTTTTTTAAGTATTAGCCTGACTTCTTGACCTAGTAGGACCTCATGTTGCTACTGACTTTCAGGGCTCAGTACATAGCTGGCTTTTGAGTCCTATGAGCCTTTCTAAAGGGCATTGTGCCATGGGCAGAAGAATGTGTGTGAATAACTTATTCTGATAATAGTATTCTACATATTTCAGGAATCTAGCATGGGTTTTTAGTTTGGGATCTTGTGTGTTTTTTGTGTTTTGTGTTTGTTTGTTTATTTGTTTCTCCTTTGGTGCTAGTAATAGTTTACCATAATAAGTTTGGTGCTTTGAGTCAAAAATTTTTAGGAGTATCTGGAAGAGAAATGGGGAAACATATATTTATGGTTTGTGCAACTTTTTCAAAAAGGATGCAAAAATGTTCCTTAGCCTGGCTGAGCATAGCAGAATAACTCAATAGGATTCACCTGCATTTATGGAAGTACATGCATGTACAGGAGAGACTTATTATGTATTTTCAAAACTGCTATCTATAAGATTCATTACAATTTGCATGAATGCTTGTGCTATCAAATTATTATCATGTTAAAAACAAGTCCTTAATAATAATAATCGATCTACAAACTGTCCAGCTGTTACAATGACTGTAATAGCAACATGGCTTCAGTGAATGGACATATGGTTATACTCAATTAATTACTTAAGCAGTGGACTGTGCTATATTCATGTACAGATTTTAAAACATGTCACTGTAAATGCTGTGATAGAGACAAAAGTAGCGAGTTTACTTTAGCGAAGCATATTGCTGATTTAGGAGTGTAATGGCCCCTGACAAACTCATTCATAAGTGTTATATACTGTTGACATAATAGCATAAGTTCAGGAACATTTTCCTTAATTGCCTTTTCTGATTGTTGACAGGTTTTGTTTTCTCAAACAAAATCAAGGGGAAAAAATTCTATTATCCCGAAATAAGGCAGACAGAAAGCTTTTGCAAATTTTATTAAAAATACTGCTTTTGTTCAGATAGGCTTGTACTGGTAGGTGAGACATTTAATTTCAGAATTGCTATCTAGGGAGGTAGTTGGCTGTCAAGCTCTAGGAGGTTGATGATATAGTCTCTAGAACTGGTTGAATTGTTTTCCTGTGAAAATAAATTATCTAGGCAATTACGCCTTCTTTATTCTGTTAGACAATCATTTATCAAATGAGCTTCATTCCTTAAATGTGATATTTATGCATAAATGTAATCTGGATAGCTTAGATAGATAGCTATTTTCAGTCTAGGGGGTATTTGTGAATTGTCCACTTTGACTTTTTTTTAATCCTTTACTTGTGGTGTGTAATTGGTTTCATCTGATGTATGTTATTGATTATTTGACTGTTTGGGGAGAACTGACAGCTTTTAAACAGAGGAATAACAAATTACAACTGAAAATAATGATAACACTTTCAGAAGTAATACCCAGTTTGTGGGATTTCCAGTGCAAATGTTCAGAAACAAATGAGGTGTAATTCTTCATGTCAGAAATGGCTGATGCATATGATGATATGATTCTGGATGAAATGCTATCGCTTAACTTGGTTTGCTCCTAATATTAATTTTGGTTATCCTCGTAATTTTCTCTTCTCTGAAAAAAATAAAAACCAGTAGGGAGGTATGCTGTCTCGATATGCCATGTGTAGGGATCATCTTTCCTCCAAGTTTCCTTATCTGGTGATGCGCCGGGCATGACTACAAAGTAATGCTTTCAGCTTTGGCATTTTCATGTCACTCTTTCAGAACAAATTTGTGCAGCATGGGCTGCAGTATACATTTGTATACAGATCATTTAAATGTATATTATAGTAAAGGTTGTTCAACCCAGCAGTTGAGAGGACTAAGGGATGTTGTTCCCCTCTGGATTTACTCAAAACACTTTGTCCTGCAGCTTCAAATGTTATAGTTTGTTTAATTCATGAGGTAGTAAGAATGGAGAATTGAGGAGTCTGGGATTTATTAAAGCTTTCATTTAAATGATACCGAATAGAATGAGCCTTCAGAAATTCAATGTATTTATTAAAAAGGACAGGTACAGTTTCAAAATATGAAAGAGAGAGACTGTGAGAGAAAATAAAGGGTACATTACTATCCCGTAGGAGATGACAAGGTCTTTTTTGTTGGCTTGACAAATTTTCATTTGGGAACAAATAAGATATACTCTTTCATGAAGTAGAAGTCTTTTCATTTGATTATTTTTCCTCTCGAGCAATTGTGATGATATAATGGAGAAACAAGCAGCCTTTTTGAACCAAAAGACAAGTAATTCAAACACATTATTACTGCACTGAGTAACCTCCACTTATTCATGAGTATTTGATTTTGTGTCAGAGGGAGATGGCTCCCCAAACTTCTCCTTTCAAACTTCTAGCAATGGATTTCTTAACTCCATCTGTCACTTGGTCATTTCACCTCTTGAGAAGTTCCTCCTAGAGCGATTGCAATAAACTTCTAAAGAGGAAAGCAATGCCATGCTCAAGTGAGACCTGAGTTACAGGTTGAGTTGCTAACTCCATCCATTTTAACCCTGAGGATAGAGCTCATGTTTTTTCCTCCTACTATCTCTAAAGAAGAGCTTTTCTCCACATTTAGCTTGTCTGTTTAGACTGAATATTTTGGAGATCATTTTCTCTATGTTGCATTCTCTAAATACTGAGGTAACATTTTCTGTAAGTGGAGTCAATGGTTATATACACCCTGGGGAGGTGTTGTCTGTCTCTCTATCTTTATTTGTTTCTTAAGCAAGAAAACCTCAGTTGTTTGAGAAATTCAAACCTATGAATTATTTGATCATGATTTTAAGGTAATTTATAAAAGGTCATTCAATCTTTTCAAAAAACCTTCAGTTATGCTTTATTTAAACAATATTTTGTAGGGAGAAGATATGAATCAATGCTTTATGACACCTCTTTTTATATTTTGACTCTACTATACCTTTGTACTAACTAAAGAGAAAGCTAAGCTCCTCGACTGAAACTTCACATTGTTTAAAGCAATTATTTTCTCCAGTCTGAATTGCTATTAATACTGTATGAGAAAGCATAGTTCATAGCTTTTGCATTTTTTGGAATTGTTAAAGATTTCTTGCACCATAAAAATTAAAAATAAAAAAATGCATAAAAAGAGGATATTTTACCTTTGTGGGTTGCATAAAAGTTTTGGAGGACTTAAAAACTCGGGGCATATATATATATATATACACATATATATATATATGTATACGTGTGTGTGTGTGTGTATGTGCGTGTGTGTTCCTTCAGATGAATAATACCTGAACTAAACTTTGCATAAAACCCAGCATACTTGCATTTACATAAATAGTCTTTATATAATAGGTTGCTTGCAAAGTAAGATAGTGATTATTTGCAATTTTTGTTATGGTTAGTCATTTAAATCACCTGATACTGTTTGTGTTCTCTGGAGAATTCTGAATGACAAGAATGAATAAAGAAAAGTGAATCCTCTTCCTCAAACATATTTGCATATTTTTATGATACTGTACAGGTGTTTGTATTACATATCTCTAAGGGCAATACAGAGTAGCCAGAGAAAATGATGAGAAGACAACAGCATTCAGGTAGATTAAACAGCATTACTCCCATGCAGGTCTATTACAAAGTATGCTAATCATTTAACAATCCATTTAGCTAAATACTTACCTCTCTGAAGACTGACTCCATTTGGTACTTTGAGTTCACCTGAAAATTTTTAGAATGTGCAATTTTCAGTCAGACTTCTTAAAGACAAATCAAACAACCTTATATCTCTGTAAATTTCTGTATTATGTTTATGCTATATTTAATAATATACTTGTAGTATGTTTCCATTTTAACCTTTGTAATTGTATCAGTATCATAAATGAAATCCTCTCCTTGCAAATTCTTTGCCAAATTTCTATGCTACTATTTTCCTACTAATCTTTATGGAAGGTAAGGGAAATAGGAGCACTACAATGCAATATGAAGTTCAGACAATTTTGGATAATGCAGTTTAAGGCGAGAAATCTTCTAAAAGCCCAGCTAGGGAAATGCTTTACTAACTGACCACTGAGATAGATAAGGAATATCTGCAGATACAGCTTGTACCACTTGTTGCAGATGGAGTTGATCTCATATCGTTTATGACATTAAGCACTGCATGTTAAGCACATGCAAAACCATTGCATTCTGTGTGAAACTCAAATAACATATCTACTGAAAAGCGAAACTCTAAAAAACACTTTCTGCACAGACTTGTTTTAATGGGCATTACTGTCTGTGGATTAAATGGTCTCATAATGCCTGAATTTCACCTTGAACCCATAAGGCAAGCAAAAATAGTCTGTGAAAGCCAAGAAATAAAACATAATTCATCTAATACCTATTCAAAAGTGAAATAAGAGAAATAAAATAGTTCAAGCAACAAGGTGAACTAACAGTTTGCTTTTGCTTTCAAACCAATAGAACAATTCATCAGTAGTTTTGTAAATAGAAGCCTTTTGCAATATTTAATTTCTTAAATTCCTCTAAAATGAATGTCAACAGAGCAACTCCACTGGGCCATAATTTCCCCAGTTTTGCAGAGGCTTTCTTGATTGGAGGAAGGAAAACAAGGTGAAAGGGTAAGAAAGAGATATAAGATTTCAGACCCTAACATGTCCCTTAGCTGTGCAATGCTAAGGACATGAGTGAAGTCAATGATGCAGTTATCAGTATTGTTTGGAAAAAATATAAGAAAAGCTGCAGGGAAGTATGATTATTCCCAAAGTAATTAAATTCCATTTAACTTTGTGAAAAGCTCATATCAAGACCAAATCCCAGCTCCCTTATATTCGAGACTTTGAAGGCTCTAAGGCTCTTGATTTTTGCATTTGAGACATACATTTTTTTTTCTTTTCATTTTTTTTAATTTTGTCTTATACAATTAACAAATCATCAATACCTAACATGAAACTTGTTGGAAAGAGAAAGATAAATTGTTTCACCTGACATAATAGACTTATATAGCACTGGAATGTGATTGGCTTGGATTTATGAAAATGTTCAAGTGTTTTTTCAATGTGTCTGTTTCTCAGACTCCATATGTTTATATACAATTTATCCCAATCACTATCAGCAGAGATTTTTTAATGAAAAATGATAAGGGAGACAATTTATGTGACTGGTATTCTGTGTGGGAGCAGTTGGTTTGACTAGATCAATGATTACAGAATGTTCACAGGTTTTATGTTTGTTCATTTTTAGTGAAATTATAGAATTAATGTTGTGCTTTATAATTTTGCCGTAGAAGTTTTCACCTTTCTATTTTTTAAAGAGAAGAAAGAAATAGAAATTTGAGGAGCAGGCAAGGCTTTTATATTGTTTTAAGTATTTTCCTTTTAGGGTACTCAGTATGAGAGTGCTAATTTTAATATAATTGTCTCATCAAAGAGATTGAGTGCTCAGGGTATATTTATGCACACTTACCTTGCATATTCCAAGTCACTCTCTGCTTTTAGTTCTGCATCTAAGTGGTCCCTGCTTGCTTTGGAGAAAGCAGGATTTATTCCAATAAAATTAGTATATTAGAGTCCATTTGTGCTGGGATTTAATTGGCTCCAGTGGGGAGATACTCAGCAGGACTGTGCCTACTGCTTGCACTTTCTTTGCAGCTTAGCTTAGGCTTTTTCAATACAACAGTTCAGTTGATCAGTTTATCATTGACCTAGAAATAAAATTAGCAAGCACAATGGGCCAAGGACAATGTGATTACTATACAAGTTAGGAGCAGTGTTTTTGGCAAATCATGCAGCCATCAGAAGAAAAGAATTGCTGTAAATTTACTGCCTCTCTTTTGTTGTTGTATACTATAGCTCAGTGAAATTCAGTACAAAGAGTGATTTCTTTTTCTTTATGTAATTTTCACTGATCTGATGGTTATCCTCAGCTTAATCTCTGTGATCTTGACTTTTCTTCTTTGATGTAAACTACAAAAAAATCCTTTCAAAACAGTGGAAAATCAAATTGTACATAGGGTATAACATCCAAAAGAGCCCTGATGTGACAATAAGCAGTGTTATTCCACTTAATTATGGCAAGAAAGGAAGAGGGAAATGGAAATGTTTTGAAAAACTCAGGAGGCAACTGTGAAGGGTTGCAGTGTTCTAAAACAAAAGCTGAAAAGGCCAAGAGCAACATGTAAATAGACTGTAATTCACTTTAAATTGTATGAAACTCCCAACAATCAAAAACTAAGCTAATATGTTAAAAGCTCTACTTTTTACTCATTAATAAATGACTAAGTAATGATTGATTTTAGTAAAGGAATTTGACAGGAATTCTCCAAAGACTGAATGACAGAGAACATTTAAATAGATCTATTTATGTTACTGATTTTCACAAAGAGATATCTTTTTCATTCTGCTAACTGGGGAAAAATGAGATAATGGAGTTGTTACTCATTAAACACTTGGAAAATGTACACTATTTCCTGTGTGTTTGTAATACATATAGGAAAACAGTGAAGGCCTTGATGCAGCTGAATGCTTTAGTACAACTGGAAGAACAATACCCTGGTAAACCATAAACCATTGAATAATTCTAACTTTTATGATAAATCTTGTAAGTTTCTTATTAATATATTTCCCCCCTGTTTTCTTTTCTTTTTTTTTTGTATTTTCTTTCTTCTGGGGGGAAGTCTGTGTGAAAAATTATAGAAAAAATGATACTTAAGCACAACCTATCATCTTGAAAAGGAAGGACATTCAGAAGCATTTCAGCTACTGACATAGGAAATTTTGAGTGCAACGATTGCCTATTTTATATTAATTGAAAGGTTTTGGGACAACTTCTAATACTGTTCCCAAAGCACCAGTTGAATTTTCTCAAGAAAATTGATTTGAAGTAATTATTGGGGGAAGGGCTCAGTGACAGTTGTCAACCACAATGAGTTATTGGTGACTATTCTATGTCTGAATATCTGTAGAGGCCAGTGGGGCTGTGCCCAGGCCCCACTCTTCCCATAGGATGTCCCACGGAGCTAAAACCCACATAGCCCAATAGGACTAGGGTTAGAGCTGTCAGGCAGAGTGGTGGCAGCATCGAGGTAATGTTGAGGTGATGGTTTTGGTGCAGGATCAAGAACTTACATAGCCAGACAGAGGAATAGTCTCAAGGTGGCTTGGGCAGGACCAAGGGGGAAGCTCACACATTATGTGCAGCTCTCGAGTAAAAAGCAGCCAGGCTTCCAGTTCTCTCATCTCTTTCTCCCATGACTCCCATGACATGAATAGTTTTCTGACTCAAAGCTACATAGCTGCGCCAAAAGCTGTCCCTGAAGACACCTCTAGGAGCGGAGAAGAGACTTGCACTCAGATATCTTCCAACATGTACAGGAAATAGATAATTCCTTCAACCAGCAGTGCCCTTTGTTGGGTTTGCACTTTCTGTTTGTAGTAAGAGTGTTGAGGAAAGGTGCATGCACCAGATCTGGCCTTCATAGGTAAAATGACACACTGCTGGGAAGCAAAGATAGAAAGAAGGAAAAAAAAAAAAGGAAAAAAAAGAAATAAAAGAGCATATTGTGTGCCAAGCAAGAAAACAATAAAATTTGCAGGGATCAGAGAGGATTCAAATCTGACTATTTAGTTTACTTCTCTGGAGGGAACACTGTGAGCAAGACATGCAAATACTTTGCTGCAGCTGGTATGAAGTGCTTGTGGTAATATGGTGTTTCTTGAGGCTGCATAGGACTGTTAGAATTAGCACAGTGGTTATTGACAAACCACAGGACTCAGTGCCTTCCACAAGCTGGTGTGATCACCACTTGCACATCAGAGGTTTCAGTGAAGAATAAAGCAGGGTGAGTTTCCAGTGAAATGGCACTTTAGAGACCACATGTGCAATGTTGAATCGGTGTGGGGCTCCCCAAGACAAGAAAAAATACTGATGCCAGGAGAGAGACAGAGGTGTGCCAGGATCTTGTAGGCAAGAAGTACTAGCTAAAAGAGAAGACAGATGGATTGAGAACAACAGAGTGCATCATAAGCAAGCTTGCTGATGATACAGAGCTAGAAAGAGTGACTGAAGCAACAGAGGACTGTTCTGCCTCTCAGGGGACCTGAACAGGCTGGAGAGATGTTCAGGTATTATGATGTTGAAAAAAGGCAAATACAGGATCCTGCACCTGGTGGGGAATAACCCCAGGCACCAGCACAGGCTAGGTATTGACCTGCTGGACACCAGTTCTGCAGAGAATGACCTGGGCATCTTGGTGGACAGAAAGTTGAACATGAGGCAGCAATGTGCCCTTGTGACCAAGTCCAATGGTCTCCTGGGGTGCATTAGAAAGAGTGTTACCAGCAGGTCAAGGGAGGGGATTGGGATCCTCCCTATCTACTCAGCTCTGGTGAGGTCATAGCTGGAGTGCTGTGTCCAATGCTGTACTCCCCAGTGCAAGAGAGACATGGAAATATTGGAGTGAGTCCAGTAAAGGAATACAAAGATGATCATAGAATCATAGAATCATTATGGTTGGAAAAGACCTTCAAAAACATTGAGTCCAACTGTAAGCTCTTCAAAACCATTAAATGGAACATGTCCCTAAGTGCCTCATCTACACATTTCTTGAACACTGCCAGGGATGGTGACTCCACCACTTCCCTGGGCAGTCTGTTCCAATGCTTAGCTTCTTTTTCCATGTAGTAATTTTTCCTAATATCTAACCTGAAGCTCCCCTGGTGCAAATAGAGGCCCTTTCCTCTTGTCCTATGAAGGGATGTAAGCATCCTTTATATGAGGAAATGCTGAGAGAGCTGGGACTGTTCAACCTGGAGAAGAAACAATTGAAACGATTGAGGGGGGATCGTATCATTAAAATATTAATATTAAGATATTAATATTTAATATTAAAATATAAATATTAACATTTAAATACCTGAAGGGAGTGTGTAAAGAGGATGGCACCCAGCAGTAGTATGAGAGGCAACAGGCACAAACTGAAACACAGGAAGCTCTTTCTGAGCATAAGGAACAGCTTCATTGTGAGGGCACCTGAGCACTGGATCAGGTTGTAGAGATGTTGTGAAGTTTCCACCCTTGGAGATATTCAAAGTCGTCCTGGGTAACATGCTGAAGGGGACCCTACTTGGTCAGGAGTTTAGGCTAGATGATCTCTGGACATTGCTCCTGACCTCAACCATTTTAACCATTTTGTGCAATCCTGTGAGGAGAGGTCTGGAGCACAGGACATATGAGGAAAGTCTGCAGGAACTTTATTTATTTTTATTTTTATTTTTTTCTTAGCCTGGAGAAGGGAAAGAAAGGCTAAGGGGAACCTTTCTAATTTCAGCCTTCCATTACATAAACAGGACTTATAGACATTATGGAACCCTTTAATTCTTTTTTTTTTTTCCTAAAGGACAGGCACTAAAAAAAGGACTGGATGCCACCACAGTCAGAGGAAATTCTCAGTCAAATGTGGCAAGGGCTATTTGATTTAAGCGATAATTGAGTTATAAGAAGTTTGTTTTTACAGTTGTGTTATTCCTAACATCAGGGCATGTGTGCACATTCAGTGTTCTTCAACTAAAAATTCCTTGGTGGTCTTGTCAAGGAATTGCCATTCCTTGCTCTTGGTTCCAAGGTCTTGCCATTACAGATGAGATAGAATAAGCTGGTGTGAGGCAGTGGGCTGACTTGAATCTAGAAGGCTGGTTGAACTCAAAGCCACCCTAACAATTTAGTATTTGTCTGACTCACAGGACCTATCTGGGTGAGCTTTTCAGATTGCTCTAGGAATTTCCCCAGGCAGCTCCAGTGCAATTCATATGCTTCAATGTGCCGATTAACATCGTGGGTGAAGAATCTGGCGTTTCCTTCCAGAGACTCCCCCAGGTGGTTGCTGCTGCAGAAATCATCCAACTGTCACAACTAAGACAACTTCACATAGTCAATAGAAACTGTTCCTGCAGAGATGCTAGGATAGAAAAGTGCTTAAACATAGACAAGATATTTAAGAGATGTTTTGTATTTGATTAAGATAGTAGTGATTAATTACGCCTGTTCTGGAGTGGCCCCACATGACCAATTGGAATTTAAGAACTGAGAACAGTGATTTGGGGAGTCTCACATACAGCTTCAAAAAGCAGGAAAGTGAAAGAATAAGTTAGAGATTATTTAAGTAGTGGTTTGGGCTGTTGGGACAGTTAAAAAGTGATTCACAATTTTATGCTAGTGAAACTGTGAGAGGTGGAAAAATCATATAACAATTTAGGTTGTAAAGGACTTCTAGAGGTCATGTTGTCCAGTCCAGTCCAGTCCTGTCCAACAGGAACCTCGTGAAATTCAACAAGGACCAAAGCTGTCCCTGGGCAGGAAACAGTGGCACAAGCTGGGCTTTGCCTGGCTGGGGAGCAGCTCTGCACACTTGTCCACCATGACTTCCGAGTCTCTTTTTTAGAAAACAACATGTAGCTTCTCTTAAAGAGAAGGGAGATTAGGAAGAATTGGGTCTGGATAAACTAGGGGTTTTATAAAAACATTTACCTGACATTTCCGGACAGATAATCATGAAATCTGTTTGTTAAAATTCCCCAAATTAAGTAAAAGCATAGAATTACTAATAATTGTATTTCCAAAAGGTTTATAAAAGCATAGACTAAATTGTATGAACTGTTCTATATTTGGACAGAAACTCATTAATTTCCCAAAGGAAAAAGTATCTTTTCTCAAAATATGAATTTTTCCATGAGCAAATAATGGCTGCTTCTCTTATTTCAGATTACTTTCTCCAGGAGGTTGTAATGTTGTGAATAGTCTTGCTAGAAAGTGACAGACAAACAGAAACACCCAAATTACTTTTCTGGATTTTTCTTTTTTTTTTTACTTTTCATCCAAAGGATGGATGAATATTTTTCAAAAATGTTTTTGTTGTTGTTATATTGGTTCATTTTGTCTAATGCGAATGTATTTCTCTTTTGTTTATGTCATCATATGAACTAAAGATCTGATCAGCGTCCTACTGATCTGGGCACTAAAAATGTTTTTATTGTTTTCCAAATCCTGGAAGACCTCTCAGTTACATAAGTGTACATAAGTTTCAGAAATACACTAGAGCATAAAACAAAGATCAATAAAATAATCCATATAAAGTAGTGACCAAGTTTGGTCCTCTAGAGCTTTTTGGAGTTTCTGTAAAAAAGTGAAGGTTGAGAAGGGGACTGCTGAATGGTTTTATAGATAGCAAAGCTTTCTTTTTTAATGTGACATAAATTTTATTTTGCATGTCACTTCTCCAACTTTTATTGTTTTTAATAACATAAAGAGTGAGATTACCAATGGGATTTGTATGCTCATTTCTCATTAATTTTAATAGGAACTGGTCATCAAAATCCCTTAGCAACTCTGAAAACATAAGCCAAGATTTCCTGCTGTATTGGAGAGCAAACTGCAAAGTCAACAAAGATCAGAAAAGCCTTCCCGTTTGAAGATTTGTGAGCACATTTAGTGTTTTCCTGCAACATTAAGCAGAGCATAGAGAATAGATTGAATCTGATTCCAGGGCCCTGACTCATGAAGATTGCAAACAAAACAGGCACAAGTAGCATAAAATATGATCAAAGCTAGATTGTCCTCCCCACTACACTGGAAGCATCTTGCAGTATTTGACAAATGGGGAATGTCTGAGAATAAACAGAATAATCAGACACCTTTAGCAAATTAGTCTAAGTTTTAATTTACTACAGTGAAGTCATAGATTTATTGGTAGGGTATTAATGGGTCTGAACAACCATAGACTTCAATGAAACCTCACTGATTATTTGGTAAATATTAAAATCAATAGGTAGGCTTCCAGTCTATGCTGAGGTTAGGAAGATCTGCTCTTGCTAGATGCATCTGTTGCACAAATAAGTTATTGCCTGTCCTTATCAATTGCATGTCTCTATTGTTACCAAGTCATACTTTGAATGTATTATATGGCCTCTAATATCCAGTTACCAGAGGATATTAAGGTTACTGTGACAAAATAAATGAGAGAAAAAGATTTTTTTTCAATAAATGGCAATTATGAATAACTTGTCCAGAGCAAAGAAGAACCAGTTCTGCTTAGTTTCTGTCTTTGCCTCAAAATGTCCATTTATACTTTCATTTTCTGGATTACAATTTCACTACAAATTTTTCTCAAAGTAAGAAAATACTTTCCCAAGACAACAGGGCCGTGAATATGATTGAGGGTTTTAAGAGACAAGCTAAGATACTATAAAGATAATACAAATATAAAAACCTAAAGAATATATTAACACTTTCAGAACAGTTCCATTCTAGGAGCTGTACCTCCTGTTCCATTAGTTTTACAATCTCTTTCATTTAAAAATTACAATCAACATGTTCAAATGAGCAAGAATCTAACCTACATTGTTCTGGAGAAATTTTTTTCATTAGTAAAAATGAATAATTTTTCTCCTCTTTTTAAATATCTTTATTTAAGTACCAAGGAATGCTAAACTACCAGGATTATCAAGATCATCAGAGACATAAATCTTTAATAGAAGGATCATGCAGTTTTCTTTCCAGAAAATTTTAATTAGAATGTGCTCTTCGATAGCTTGATGCCAAGCAGTCTTTATCTTCTTAATGTTACATTTATCATTTATCATCTACTGGGGAAGAAAGGGGAAGGGAGAGAGACCGTAGCATTTCTGTTCAAATGAAATACAAAGAAGGTGTCATTTTCATAAAGAAGAAAAATGTTTTCAAACAACTGTTTTTAATTTGTGAAGTAATATCATATGATAATATATTCCATTTTCCATTTTTAGTCAAGCAGTTTCATTCCTCAATTGACTGTAAATGTGCTTAGAATACTTTTTGCTGGCTGTGTCCAAAGTCTGTATTTTCTTGAATAAAATTTGGAAGACATGAGTGGATATTATGCTATGAACAATTCTTGCCCACAGACTATCTTAAAACCAGTAAACCCAATAAATCTCTTCTTGATATCAGCAATAGTCTCCATCATTACTGAAAATTCTTATTACTTCTGTAAGATGCTATTTTTGTCAGATAAAGTAAAAGTATGAAATAGCGCGATAAAGATTTTGAGCATTTTTTTTTAAGGACTAGAATGTGATTTTGAGGTTAAACACAGGAGTCAAAGAGCAAACCCTTAGGAAGAGTGGAGAAGAGAGACAGCCAAAAGCTGGATTTCTGTGTGCGGTCTAGCAAAGTCTCCTGCCCCTGTGGTTATTCCCTACAAAAGCCTTGCTAACTAAAGACAGCGGACGTGGACTTTTACAGTTGTAATTACACCCATAACTTGCTCATCAGGGAGCTAAGCTGATATTCAGACATGTAACTCTGTGAGTTAAGACAGATGTAAAGGATTATCCCCTTGGCGCAAAGATTAAGTTGGGAAAGAACCAGTTCAGAAGCTTGTCCATGTGAATCAGAGCAAATCCAGTCATACCATCAGGTGCATGGGATCAAATAGAAGTGATCAAAGCATGCCTAGGATTTGCCTGAGTGTATTTGTGCTTGTCCTACATTACGATACACTCCTTCGACTTTTGTAGAGTGGGTCAAGTGTTGAAGAGAGGATGCGGATTACTTTTATAGTACTTCTCAATCCATAATATTCCCTTCATCTTCAAATGTCTCCTTTTCCTTAGCTAATTTGAGGCTCTGCATGGTACTGCAGCCCCATTCTTGAGAGTGGATAACCTAATCCTATTTAGGACAGCCTTACATTTTGGTATTAGCTTGCATCTCAGCTTTGATGTGTTTTTTTTATCATTTTTTCAACTTAGTACTGACTATAGTGTTTATGGCAGGGAAGCGTGTGGGAAGCTCCAGACTGCTAGTTTTGTGCATTTCCAGATCTTTGTTCACACTAGCAGATGTTTGTAGTCCCCAAAATTGTTCAGCCCGTTTGAGATTGTCATGCAGTTGAGAAGCATTTTTCTTTGATTTATAAACACAGTAATAGTCTGTTTTGAGATAGCAGAAACAAATTAAGCAAAGTAGAGGGAGATTGGGGGTTATTTGCTTGTCTTTTCTGTCAAAAAAAAAAAAGCATGGCTGTTGAAAGGAGTACATCTGAACAACGTGCACTATTATTTTTGTTGACAAAATGCTGAATGTCTTCAGCCTGATAATGAATATATTTAAAATCTCTTGGAGACAGAGGAGTTACAGATAGGCACTGCTCATCTCCCTCCCTTCTTACAAGCAGGAGGTGAACGATGGCTGTCAGCAACTCTTCTTTGAGCATATTTTGTGTTTGAGTTCTGTTTCCTTCACTACAGTGCAACAGGGAATAGTATAGCTACAAGAAGAGCTATCTGTACCTGTTACAGCAATTAAGAGAAAGAAAAAAATCTTTTCTTGTCTACTGCCCCAACCTATCCAAAGCATGTACAAGACAATAAAAGATATGGAACCTACCCAAATCACTTCGACTATGTCTTGAACTTCTGACCCAGAAAGCGGTAACTCGAATTATCAAGTCTTATTTGTGACCAGGTGAATCTTTCGAAAACTAAAATAGAGTGAAATTGTACTGATTCAAGTGATTTTGAATACTGAATCTCCAGGTTAGTGAAAGTCTCTAGCAGTCTGATGTGGTGGCTGTTAATGGAAGAAGAAAATTCTAATATTTCTCATAGAAGAAGATTCTTGTTATTTTTTACTGAAAATAAGAATTCTAGTTGAAGAGAAAATAAGGGAAATAGTAGATCATTAGGCAGTGCATTAAATTCAAACCCTTGCAGAAGCAGCAGCAGGTTAGTATTTAGCTCAGCTGTTTGGATTAGTGAGTTCTGAGTAGGAGGTTTGGTTGTGCTGTGTCCTTCTTGGGAAAATACTCCAGCTTACATGTACAATTTGCTGGCATTACAGCCTTTATAAAAGAACAACTACAAAAATCACCATAGAAAAATCTGAGTGAAACCATTTATTCATAATTTTTTGCTTATTATTAGCTGCAGTTTCTCATTAGGGAATCACAGAATGGTGCAGTTCAACCCCACTGCTCAAGCAGGATCACCTACAGCACGTTGCTCAAGACTCTGCTCAGATGACTTTGAAATATCTCCAAGGACAGAGATTCCACAACTTCCCAGGGATCTCCAGTGCTTTCTCTGGCACCATCACAAGAAAAAAGCTTTTTTTCATGCTCAGATGAAGCTTCTTGTGATTCCGTTTGTGCCTGTTGCCTTTCATCCTATTGTTGGACACTACTGAGAAGAGTCTGACACCATCCTCTTTACGCATTCCCTTCAGGTATTTAAACATATTGATAAGATCCAACCCCCAATCATCTCTTCTCCAGGCTGAACAGTCCCAACTCTCTCAGCCTTTCCTCATGAAAAAGATTCCCACATCCCTTCATTATCTTATTACCCCTTTGCTGGACTCAGTCCAAAAGCTCCGTGTCTCTCTTGTACTGGGGAGCACAGCCCTGGACACAGCACTGCAGCTAGGACCGCACCAGAGCTGAATAGATGGGGTGGATCCTCTCCCTTGACCCGCTGGTAACACTCTTTCTAATGCAACCCAGAGCACCATTGGTTTACTTGATGGCAAGGGTATATTACTGCCTCATGGTTAACTTGTCCACCGGTATTCCCAGCTACTTCTCCAGAGAACTGTTGGCAAGCAGGTTAATGCCCAGCCTGTAGGGGTGCAAGGGGTTATTCCTCCACAAGTGGGTGACTCTGCACTTGCCTTTGTTGAACTTCATGGGGTTCATCTCCACCAAACTCTTTGGCCTGCTGAATTCCCTCTGAATGGTAGCACAGTCCTCTGGTGTATCAGCCTCTCCTCCCATTTTTGTATCATTAACAAGCCTTCTGAGGGTGCACTCTTTCTCTTTATCCAGGTCATTGATAAATAATTTGGGCAATATTGGCGTTGAATTGACTCCTGAGGTATATCATTAGCTAGAGGTCTGATTCGAATGATTATGAGTGCCTCTCACACCCACAGGACTCACAGATGTTGTAGAAATTCACTATTTGTGAAAAAGAAACATTTTGGTTAAAGGAGATGCAATTTTTATAGTTATGTTTGAAAACATTACAGTAAATAGGTGTTTGTCAGTAGCATGAAAATTTTGACTGGCAATTGGACTTTTGTCTCAAATTTTCTTTCTGAAATTGTTTTTTAGGATTTTATTTTTATCACTTTTTATTAAAGAGTGGGGAAGTGGGACTTTCTGTATCAAGGGGAAACACTTTAACCAAACAGTGGTTTAACACTTCCCACAGGACTAAGGGAACTGCACTAATTCATCCTTTACAGTACTCTTACAGTGAAATTTCAGCTGGGTTTTTCTATTGCAAGGAATTCATTTTTTTTCCTAAATGTGTCATTTGTTAAAAAAAAAAAAGTTGATGTCAGCATGAGTTTTTTTTGTTTCTTTTGCAATTTGAAAGGAATGTCAAAATTCTGTACAGGGGAATTCAGAGACATAAGGAGGAGATATAAAAGACCAATTAACGTGATTCTTTCATATTTTTCAGTCACAGATCAGGTTCAAATAATCTTAAAATTTTGAGAAGATTCATGGGACTTTGGGTCCAGAGCCTTTACTTAGGTGAGTGACAGCCTGGCATGCAGCCGTACAACAGAATGAATGTGTGAATTTCACCAGCAGTAGGAAAGCAAAAGCTAATGAGAAGGAACCTGTCACAAAATGCAAGCTACCATGGGTGACAGCAGCAGAAGAGTTTACACAGGCCCACAAAACCGTGAGGGGTTCCTGATTTCCATCATGCTGAAACTAAGTGGTGAAAAAAAGGCAGCTGGACTGTTGTCCAGATGGATGTGTTGCCTTTCTTTCTGAGATTTTACGGGTCATTAGGGGATAATAGTGCCTTTAAAAGACATAACCAGTAGGAGATAGGAGAGGCTTGCCTGTTGAAATTCCTGTAATTATTCACTCAGGTAGGGTTCCTTGAGGAAAGAAGTGGAGGGAGTACTGAGATAGCTGACCTGTCCTAGGAGAATGTTTTGTGTACCACAGAGGAGTGCAAGAATTATTCTAGGAGTAACGGAAGTGAATATGTAAGGATTAAAATAAATCTTTGCAGTTTATGGAAAACTGAATGACACTTCTGGCACTTCTGATTATACACAACCCACTACTGTTCTTAAACCCTATTGTATATTTTGCTGTACTGTTTATGTTTTTTACTGAGATGTGCAGTCAAGTAAAATTATAGGCAGAATTGTAGGCAGAGCATTAGAAATGATTTCTTTGAAATCTCCTACTTACAGTTTTCTTGCAGGTTAAAGGATCTGTCAGTTCAAGCAGTGAAGTCTGGTCTGATTATTACACTCAGGGGCTCTTTGGAATTAGGATTGTTTATAACTACTAAGAAATATCAGCACGTCACTTTTCTACTATGTAAGCATGGAGGAATTCATGTGGTCCCTACTAACTTCTTTCTGCTATTTTATATGTGTGACATTTTACAAAATCTTGAGGTATAATTCCTCTTACTTCTTACATCTTGAGAAAAAGATTGGCCATAATAAGGGCTTCAGCACATTCTTTTCTTCCTTTTGATTGTAATCCCAAGGCCATTTTTCTTTTAATTTGTTGTCCACTGTTGTTTTCTTGATTCTATTGATACACATGTGTCTGGCCCTTTGCCTGAGGATAAGCACATGTCTTTATTTCCCCTGAATTCTCTCTAAAGTGGTGGTATTTTTAACTCACCTTACATAACCTATCAGGAGGGCTTAGGCTAATAGCTCATAGGCTGTTTATGTAATTATTTTATGCAGCAAGGCAGTAATGTGCAGCTTGGGTGCTCCTCAAAACCTAGACTAGCTGTTCAGAAGATCACCTGAGAAGAGATAACTGAAATTACCTCTGCACTATGGATTCTCTGATATTAAAATGTGTGTCTGTGAATGGTAAAGACCTAGAAAAAACGTGTCTAGAAGAATGCCGGAAGAATCAGAATCACAATGTACAACAAGAAATGATGAGAAGTAGGATGATGAAATCTGTGAAAGAAAGCTGTTAACATGAAATAAGATGATCATATTCAGGATTGCTTTGAGGACAAAAGCAATAAGAATGAATAACACCTCTCCTCAACCTTCCTGGAATGAGATTTAGTTAGGGAGAGTGATCATGACATTTAAAACTCTGGGATTAAATGAACTGTTTTGTTACAGACTGCATGTTCAAAAAATTATTACATTAAATTAGCATATTATTAAGGCCTCCGTGAAATATAATACAATGTAAGGGAAGTACACACTATCCTAATTTTGCTTTGCATGGTTAGGAATGAGAGAAAAGTCAAAACATGAGTATTTTTTCCACAGAATAAGAACTGTCAAACTTTTAGATGAATGAAAATATCCCTGCTCATTTCATTTATTCTGATTGTAAAAAATAAATAAATAAATAAAAAATAACAGGAAAAATTTCTGGGTTTTTGTTCTTGAATTTTATTTTTGCCTCCTTTATAGCCTCCATTTAATTTTTTTGAACTTTCTTCCCCCTGTAAATAAAAGAACATCTTGAATATTTTGAATAAGGGAATAGTGACAGCCTAACTGCAATAACAAAGCCTAACAAAAATCCTCAATTTCTGTGAAAAGAATGCAAAACTTCTGTAAAAAATAACTTGAGCAAAAAAAAAGATACCTGCATATTTAAACCAGTGTCCTCCAAGAAGGCTAGACTTTGCCTTTACAGAATTTTCAATATATAGTTAGGCTCTCAGGAGTTCATATACAATGACAGTTAATTCATTTGCAAGCCAAACAGAGTGAGTTTCATTGTATTTGCTCCACTTCCAAAATGCCAGCACTAGCTATGTGGCTCATGGAGGACTGTCACAAAACGAAACAGAGACCTTTCTGACGTTTGTGGTAGCCTTGTCACTGAGTCCAATACAACCAGAAGGTTGTTTACAGCTGTTGCTGTAGTGACTGGGGCTTATTTTTGCCTGACATTGTCAGGGAGTCCTTGGAAGTCTTGTTCGGGTTGATTTCGTATACACAATTTGTGATGTTGTTGTGTAATTAATAACAATATTGCTGATCAGTATTGCACTTATGCTGGGAGTTCTCTTGGTTGTTTTGTGTGTTGCATGGCTTATATTTAATGCAAGCCTGGTGAATACCCTTGAAAGTGATCACTGGTTCTATGAAAACACCCTTTATCTTTTTGGACAGATCAACAAATCTCTGCCTATAAGGTTTTGTTTTTTTCATTCTAGATATGATTGAAAACTTATTTTGAAATGTTGTTATTGAAAGGTTTCTTCTCTGCTTTTATCAGGAAGAGTCTTCCCAATGGGACCTTGGGGTGCATTAAGAAGACTGTCTCCAGCAGATCGAGGGAGGAGATCCTGCCCCTCTACTCAGCCCTGGTGAGGCCACATCTGGAGTACTGTGTCCAGTTCTGGGCCGCCCAGTACAAGAGGGCTGTGGAGCTGCTGGAGAGAGTCCAGCTCAGGGCCACAAGGATGATCAGGGGCCTGGAACATCTGCCCTATGAGGAGAGGCTGAGGGAGCTGGGCCTGTTCAGCCTGGAGAAGAGAAGGCTGAGAAGGGATCTGATCAGTGTGTATAAGTACCTCAAGGGAGGCAGTGAGGAGAATGGGGCTGGCCTCTTTTCAGTGGTGGTCACTGACAGAACCAGAAGAAATGGCCACAAACTGAAGCACCAAAAGTTCCACAGGCACCTAAGGAAAATTTTCCTGATAGTGAGGGTGACAGAGCACTGGAACAGGCTCTGGAGTCTTGTTGTGGAGTCTCCCTCTCTGGAGATCTTCAAGACCACTTGGACGCAGTCCTGTGCCATGTGCTCTAGGTGATCCTGCATGTGCAGGGGGGTTGGACTAGATGACCTCTAGAGGTCCCTTCTAACCTTAACAATTCTATGATTATATGATTCTATGATTTTCCCATCAAAAAACAAGCAAACATTCCTTAAGGTGCAAGTTTTGTGGATGCTGTTGAATCTACAAAGAAAACATCTGGGAGGGAATGATAAAGTTATGCTTGAATGTAGTCTCCACATCTTCGTATTCTGCCCTATCATTTCATATTGCCTAACCACTACACTGCCCATTTTCTTCTCTCTTTGACAAACCAGATCAATCTCCTATAGCTAAAAATAGTATGTGAGCAAAGAGTTAAAGAGAGCATCAAAATAATGTAGGAAATGAAGTTGCAATTACTATGGCATTTTCAGACTATTCTGTGGTTGACTTGAAAGCCATGTCTTAGAATGTTTGATTTATTTTTTTCCTGTGCAGTACAGAGAGATGCTTGTACAGATCTGGCAAAAGTTGTACTGATTTCCACTGAGAGCAGGCACATCTCCTAAGAGCGTAGTGAAAAGTGTATGACACATTTACATACTATTTGAAAATATATTACCTTGTGACCAGATGGTGCTGTAGAACCTGCTTAGAGGGACAGAGTTAAGGTTATCTATTGCAATTTTAGTCTGATATTTACTGCTTTAGAAACACTGATCAATAAACAATTTTAACATCCTATTGTTATATTTTTGATACATTTATAATTTCTTCTGGGTGGAATGTCAGAATTGCTCCATATGTATGTAACTATGTTGCCCTCTTGTGACCAGCTCTCAAAAATAAGAAGCCACGCACCTCTATCTCAAAAAACAGAACTTGATTTAAAATAATAATAAAATGAATTATTCATAGAAATACATCTCTTGTGCAAGTTCTCTATGTTAAACAAAATAAAATATTGTCTTCTTTTACGACCTAATCTTGGATATCCACCATATGCATGCTGATTTTGTGGTTTTCACATCTCACTGTCCTTGGGCACCCTACAAATTTTAGAAAATATCCATAACCATATATGAGCATTTTTGTGTGTTGATCATGTAATCAGGACAGTGATTTTTTTTTAGTAAATATATTATATATGAGTCATGTATAAAGTCACTCAGGTATTGGTTCTTTATCTCATATGGCAGAGATAATAGTAGTTGTATGTAGACAAAACTATAGTAAAGTTAAGCTATCAGTTATTTCTGAAATAGAACTACCTTTTTATTTTTTTTCTATCTCCTCATATAAGCCAGTCTTTTGCAAACTGATTCTGTTTCTTTGAATATGCTGGTCTTTTGGGTTCAGCCAATAATTTCACCTCTTAAAAGCATAACTTTGACTCTCACCAATTGTAGTTGACTAGTTAAGTGTTGTTTATGATAACTGATTCAGTCTTTGATAACACTGGAAAGCAGAATAATTTGGGTACTATGCACACTGGGCTAGCTGAAAACATCCTCTGAAATTTGTGACATCTTTAGAATGCCCAGATATTCTTGCACTTTAAGCAGAAGCAACTACAGTGTAAATCTTTGGGTTTCTGTAGCATTTACCAGTACTAGAGACAAGCCCAGCTAGGTTTGGTTTAATTGTCTTGCTGTAATTCAGCATTTCCATGAGATGATAGACTCTTGGAAGCTGTGTGCTATGGTGTGACATAGTCCTAAATCTCATTTAGGTCTAAATAGTCCTTGTCTAATGTGATCATTCATGTAAATATTGGGACTAAAAGACAATTGAGTTGGGACAGAGGATGCATTTGCATGCATAACACTCACACATACAACATTTTAATTACTATTTATCTCTCCAAAAAACATATAGGTGTTTGGCACAGCAGATACTGTAAATCAAATGTATTTTTCTCTCTTATGGAGAAATCTAGGGGATGATACCACTGGCCTAGATGACTGAAATAAATAGTCTAACAAACTACTCTTTCCTTAAGCGAGGAAGGCTGTAAGGAAATAAGTCTGGGCAAATTAAAACCTCAGAGTTAATTTACTTTAAAAGGTGGAGTTGTTCTCATTAGACTGGCATTGGTGAAGCATCCTCAGGTTACTTTTTAATTAGATTTTTTTGGCAATTTTATGAAGAAAATGCACGGGCTTGATTAAACAATATACTTTAAAAAATACGAAATTCTTATTCATTGGACTTTTGGATCCATTCTTTAAATCATGAAGATATACACTGGCTAGAGAGCTCATGTATGACTACCCTAGTTGTTGAGAAAGGTACTCAAAGAAAGAATAATTGTTCCAGTATATATATATATATATATTTATGTGTGTGTGTGTACATATGGAATAGTTTCTCTAGAAATTATTCCTTAGGTTCCTTAGGAGACAAAAGGACATATCTTGAGTGCTGGGTCTGTCTAATGCTACGTTACAAATCCATGATAAAGCTATTTTTCCATTGTAGCAGTAGCTTCTGGTGACATACAGTGGTATTACCGTTTGTGTGTGCTGTTATCCTCGGTGGACAGTGTATCTCTGTGCTGGTGGTTGAGTTGCTCCCTATGCACAAGGCACACAGAGCTAGTGTCCAGTGGGGCATCTCTCGATTTTAAGGTAGGCTTCTCGGGACATCAAGCTCAGGAAATGGTATATCCCTCCCTGTCAGCTCCTCCTTCACTCCATGACCAAGGCTGTAGAGTGAATGTTCAAAAGGTTTCTCACTATCGGTGAGGTTTCCTGCATACTGGTCCACACTTGGGCTGAAAGGAGCTGTTTGGTGAGAGAAAACCACTGGACTGCCAGATACCTCATGAATTATCCTTATATCTTCTGAAATGATGGTTTCTAAAAGGATGTATATTTTGGGATAAATATCCAATTAAAGGGTTCCAGAAGCCATTGTGTCTAGAGCTAACAGTTTAAACTGGTAATCCTAGTTCACTTCAATGCAGTTAGCTATCCTGACTGCTGTCTACTTGTGCACAGAAAGGTTACTTGGGAGGAAATCTGGAAATCTGGTATTGCTAATTTTTTCAGTTATTTTTCTGGTGGAAGACAGAAATTAAATGGCAGAAGGCATTCTCTACAGCTATATATTTCAACTGGATGACAGGACAAAATTGTTTGAACATGCGGGGTAACAGATGGAATATTATTTTTTTTTTCCACAGGAAGTATTGGATAAAAAGCCTATATCAGCATATTACTGCCCTATGGTAGCAAGTAGAGAGAAGGAAGTATTTACACAGAATGTCTTACAGTAACGTACACATTGAAATCACTTTTGTGATTAATTTCAATATCTGCTTTTTTTTTTTTCTGTGAGCATCTCGATGTTATAAAATGGCTAATGTGAGCAAATAGCATTTACATATTTCAGATTCACTCAAAGTTTCTCAGAGATCCTTAACTGTTAATGTGGAAAGTATAACACACTTGTTATTTAAGAAGAAAAATATAGTCTAGATATAAATTTTTATAGCTTGAAGAAGTCATTATATAAGCAACTTTATGCTGTCTCAGGAGTAATAAAGAAATTATCTAAAATGATTCATGGCTTATGAATTTAAACTGAATCATGCAGAGAGAATATGAGCCATTGATATTATTTATATTAAATATGGCGACTCATGCTGCCTCTTAATTGGTTTTTATGTGGGTTAGAGATAGTTTACAATAATTAAGCTGGAAGTAGGAGTTCAGATAGGTCTTTATGATCTCCAGAAAGCTTTAGCAGGGCTCAGATACCAAAAGCAATGTTGTCACTGGAATCTTGAAAAATAAATCTTTATTAAAGATACATAAGGAGTGCTGAGATTGAAAAAATATGTCCATTAGAAAATTAGAGATGTTGCTTTGTATTCATTAGCATCCCCTAATGCTTGACTGTAAGGTTTTTGATAATTAAACTATTATTTTAGTCCATATGATGCATAAACCTCCAACATGGTTAATAATCCAGTCTGATTTTAAAATATTAGTTTCTTACAATATTATTAGTTTCCTAAAATAATAATTTCTAAAAGAAGAAAAGGCCATTCTTTACACCCAGAAATTAAAAACAAGTTGTTGTGTTTGAATTCTGACTGCTATGATGGAAGAAGAGTTTAGTCATAGCATTTCTTTATCATTTTGGGGGTGTTAGCCATTACAGAAATTAAGAATGAAGAAGAGAATACCAATTTTTAGAAATGTCCTAGTAGCCTGCTTACAAAATAAGTGAGCCAGTACACTGTATGCTTTAGTATATGCTTGCACAGATAGAAAAGAAAAATGTTAATGGGCTACTTTTCTACTTTTTAAAAATTTCACTCAGTTGTAACATGCAGCCTAAATTTCATGGAGGAGATTCAATTAGGAAAAAGACAGTAATGAATAGAGAAATCAAAACAAAATGAACATGTTGAAGGTTGGCACAGTGAAGGTGTTAAAATCTAAAACCTAGGAGGTATGTGAGGGAAAAGTATATAGGAGAAGCAAGAAAGTAAAATGATATATGTGACACAGATATATTAGAAAAAAAGGTATTTTTGTTGTGCTTATGTAGGAGACAAAAAAAGATACTTATGATGGCTTTTAAAGACATTTGTGATGCAGGTCTTCCTTTCTACAAATGTACTTTAGATTCATGTACAAGAAACATTTTGCTAAGGGCATATACAGCTGCTGTCTGAATATGGATGCTATGAACCTGAAGAAAAATGTAATGTGAAGTAGAAGTTTACATTTTCTAGCCCTTGAGAAAACCTCACATTGTCTCTCAGTAAATCTGTATTTGTGGCATGTACCGGCTTAAAATTCGTATTTGACCTTGGTCTGTTGCATAAAGCTGTAGACTGTATGAAAGTTTGTGTAATATATACAAGTTTGTATATATTTTATGTATTAATCTATGATAATTTAGGTACTACACATTTACTTAGAAGTTTATATTACCAAAAGGCAGTCGATTTAGAGGGCGTTTTCTGTGAAAGTTCAAAGTAGGTAGCACAATTCTGTTAGAATATATTAATTGCATATACTCTTGCAGATGGCTAATTTGTTCCTGAATTGGATATTTGGACCTGAACAACATGAGTTCTGTTATACCCTATTTGACTTGGAGAAGTTGAGATATGCCACTTTTTGGATAGGCAGGGTAGGAGTCATCAAATGCATCAAACTGCCTGTGACAGGCAGTAGAGTTGGAAACGTGTGCAAGGGCTTGGAAAATGAGTTAACGCTTGCATATGCAATGTAATCCCTGTCTAGCTCTTGCAGAAGGAAGGTGGGAAACAGGTTACTATGTGTCCCCTGTTCGCACTGCCATTGTCGTGTCATCCTGGGGACTGAGCTTGTACTTCAGCTGCAACTTTAGCTCTCAGTCCTTTAGGCGCTTCTTGATCTACCCCAAATTGTCCAAGAAGGTTTACCCTGGAATCCTTTCCTAATCGCATAAAAGGAAAAACAAGGAGATTTTAAGTAGGTGTATAAAAGTTTTCTTTATCAGCATCTGACCTACCATAAGCACATAGAGCTTTTCCATCAAAGGAACTTGATGCACATTATTATACTTACCCTACTGGTGGCAATGCTAGTGGAAAAAGAAAGCTCAGGTGACTTATCCTACAAACCTCAGAAACAGAAAATGAGTATAAGAGAAGACTCTTCTGCTCCATGTTAAATTTTAGACTCTGAAAAAATAAAATGCATTTAGGCTTTGAGAATACAAAAAAAAAAAAAAAAACCTACACACTAGAGATTAAATTCTTTTGTCCTTGTTCAAACAAATCTTGCCCCAAGACTGAACTGGGAATTTAGATTGAGTAAAGACCGCAGAATTGAGCCCTAAAGGAATATGGCTTACTGCAAGAAAAGACACAAGAGAGTTGGAATAAAAAATACTGCTAGCAACATGCAACAACAGAACAACATTACTTAGGGAAACATTCAAATGGGATGAATTAATTGGAAACAAGACTTTGATCTAATGCTTATGACAGTATTTATGTTCAATGTAACCTATAATTTGTATTACCTCAACTCTGTCATATATTTTTTTTCTGTTTTCTAAATAATGTTTGCCTATCTTTTACTGCTCATGAAAGAAAATGTTTTGCACTGTCAACACATTTTCTTGTAGTTAATAAAAGATTATAACTAAAAATATAATGATGTGTCAAACAGAACTAACCCTCCAGAGAAGCTAGGCAGATGGAAATAGTGTTGTGAAAATGAATGCATTGTAATTCAAATCATTTGCTTTTCCGCAACAAATTATCTCTAAGTCCCACCCATAACATAGTAATGATGAGGCAGAACTAGAGCATGCCTATGGCTTGATTCTGCTCTCATTTACATTGGTAAGAAACCTATGTAACACCATTTGACATCAAGAGAGTTATTTCTGATTTACAATAACATAAATTAGGGCTCAATAAGCAGAAAATTAGTAAAGCTAAGTGCTTTAAATGCATTTTAAGCTCAATGAAAAGTCTATTCTCCCACTGATGAGCTCTATCCAGTCCCAGTTTAAAATCTGCTAGCTCTCACGAAAAGATACGGATTAAGACTGCTCTGAAAAGAGATCCATATTCATTGAAGAGATGCTTTTAATTGCCTTTTTAAATGCATATTTTCACTATTCAGGTTATCCGAATCTGCTTTGCATAATTTATTCTCAAGCAAATATCTGACTGTTAAAATACATGAAATATTTGCACTCTGTGACAATTTTCTAAAGCAATATAATTATGTGCGTAGGTTGATTTGACAACAAGTGGGTCTCTGCAATTTTCAGTATTAATCCAAAATTAACTCTTGCATGTTAAAACTCTATAAGCATATTCCTATTGTAGAGTTTAGTCACTGCATTTATGTAGTATTTATTCACAAAATTAGGAAGTCAGTTATGCAAAGTGTGAGAGTGTCATCAATATAGGCAGACCAACTTCAGCTTCTTTTCTACCTTCCCTTGACTAAGAAAACTTCTTCTGAAGGCGGGCTACGTTTTGCCTGGAAACGTAATTCCCTCTTTATCTCCGAAGTGATTTAAAAAAAAATTCTGTATAAGGATTTTCTAACAAGAGCTTTGGTGCTCATGCAGAATCCTAGTGAATAAGGCTCAGGGAATTATATTACACACAATTTCTTTCAAGCACTCGTGGATCTCAGCATTTAATATTTGATACGTCCATTCCTCCTGACATTTCTGTGAGCATTCCAAAGCCAAATAAAACACCTTCTCAAAACATATTTTTTCTTTTTCTCTTGGAAAATTTTTGCTCTTTTTCCACAGCTCCTGCTATCCTCCTGCTTCTGTCACTGACATTTAATGGCATTCCTAATTGGATTTTGCCACTTTTCTCATTAATTCCAAGCAGACACAACTACATGACTTATTATGGGAAATTTCAATTCCTCTGATATTGTCATGCCTACTCAAAAGCACTGCTCACATCCGTAAGACCTGGACTACATCTGCCCAGCCCTAGCTGTTAAGTTTGCTCCAGTATGCAGAGGAAAGAAACAAGGACACACAAAAGAGCACGGATTAACTTTCCAGCTTGTTAACATTTTTGTTGCCTTCTGACATGGGCCAGGAGGCCAGAGGGTGGCCATGGCCCAGGCAGTGATGGCCAGTTGGGCAAGTCACAGAGATGGGGTGGATTCTGTGTCTAGCAAAGCCGCTGCCACTTTACACTGACATTTTGCTTCAAAAAAGCAAAGAGAGGGAAGACTGCAGCCCATTGTGCTGGGCACACACTGCCCGGACTAGGCTGCCTGCCAGCACTCACAAACGTGGAGCTGGCCTCAGCAGGGCCAGAAGGGCTTGGCTCTGCTTTGCTTTTTAGTTTTGAAGGATGAGTGCTGCAGAATAGAAATCTTAGCATAGAAATTGCTATCCCCATGTGCTATCTATCCTGCTTAATATATACGCTTCGGATTATATGTCATGGAGTGAGGCGGTGCTGCGTTTGTGGCCACTGCATCCAGATTTCCTTGTGACAGGCATTCTGGAGGAATTTGAATTAACATAGTTTTCCTGATTGGGACTGGATCCAGCCCTTGATAGGAGAACCACATTTGTAATTGAGCTGGATTCTATTCTACTGCCGTGTACAGCAAAGCACTTCAAGAAATTTAGCTTCCCCACAGATCTATTAGGATGAGAAGCAGGGTCCACTAATAAGGACTGAAACCTTAATTGCCCCAGATCTTATTCCAATATACAGTCACTATGGGATGAAAATAAGATTAAATCTTTGCTTACTGTTGAGTGAAATTAGAGCTGGATCTTGCCTTTTTTGATAAACTAATCTTTCAGTAGCTATAAAGGTGATAAAGGGAATTTGGCTTTTTTAATTAAAGATACTAACGAAAAGAAGCACAGCTGGTAATTATTAGTTTGGACTAATTGGCTGATAGACTAAAGAGGAACTTAGTTTAGTATTTGAAGTATGCTTTCTTAGAAAAAATACCAAATACCTTGGACATTTCTTCTGTTTTGCAGCTGTTGATATGCAAAAGTAAAGCTTTGTTTGAGAGCTTAAATATCCAAAAAGAAAAAATTAAATACATATCATATTCAGGGCATTCACTCAGCAAGCAACTGCTGCTCTTGGAGGCAGCTCCTGGGCATTTATTATTGCCCCTCTTCCAGATGTTACTGCTCAGTAGCAGAACACTGGAGTCAGCAAAAAGGGAGAGTGTAAAAGTGCCTCAGCTGTTCCAGTTTAGCTCAGCAAATTAGCTTTAATCTTTGATTAGGGGACTTGGGCCAGAATGCTGGGCTGAGAATGGGACTTGCTTCAGGGCTAGCATATGCCGAGTTCTTTCATAAGATGATAATTCCTTACCCAAAGGTAGTAATGTCTTAAACCATGGCAAAAATCACCAGATCTCTTCTCTCAGAGTCCTTACACTTCAGTAGCTATTGTTTCTGCCACTATTAACTCCATCACTATAGGGGTATCTACTTATTTAGCAAAATGATTTTGAATTTATTAAGCAGAGATGGAACAGTAGGATTCAAAGATATTCTGCCTCTCTTTTCAAGTTTGCCTAGCTCTTTTTGTGCTTCCTCTGTGGCCTGCTGCAAAGAAATCTGTAAAATCAACTTTCTAAGAAGGTTGTCATCTTTCATGTGCCTGCCTTCTCTGTTGGTACTGCCGCCCACTGAGTTTCCTTTACTCATCTATTCTACCTCCTGGAAACATGGTTATCTTGCCATGCTTCCCAGGCTCAAATGATAAATCACCCAAAAAGAGTGTAAAAATGGTTTAGGGAGGGTTAGAAAATAATATTTCTGAAGCATAGATATCAATTCCTTGTCAATACTTTGCATATTAGCAACATAAACAAGCAATTCACAACTGCTGTTAGAAGTGTGAAGCCTGTATTCTACAAATATTTATGGGTAGATGTATAGACTCTTTTGAAAACATGTCTACCTATTAATGCAGTGGCCTTTTAACTCGAACAGTCACAACTGTTCAGCCTAATACCAAAATGGGGGAAATCAGAGCAGCAGCAGGGGTGACCTCTTCAGGAATGGCAGTTTGTACAGCCCAGGATAGCAGACGGTGCAAGCGAGCAATAAGCGCGTGTCGCTGAAAACTCAGAGGTGTTTCCTGATGCTGTGATTATGGTGGATCTAGAAGTTCTACTTAATAGTCTGTGTAGGCAGTCAGAGCTAAGAGGACATCTTGCTGTTAGCACTGATGTACGTCACAACTGGAAACGTATCAGCTTTTTCCTCCCTGAATTGCTCATGTTTAATCATGGCTTAAACACAGCTGCTGGTTACACTGCAATGAAGTGTGAGTATTTGTTTACTTGTATAGTAATATAATAAGTTAATGAGTTATGTTATAATTAACACAGATATTTTTTAGTGGCTATGAATATTTATATATCATTTTACAATCCGTGTTTATTTTATACTAAATAATTTAGCAATCAAATTGCAAATGCATACTTGAAGTTTTGTAAGTGAGGTAACTTCAGGAACCCTAGAAGTCAGGAGGAAGAAGGGTTTCTAAAAGCTTATGCCGTTCTAAGCTAGCTAGTGAATTCAAACACCATTTGAGGGCATTTTTATCTGCAATAGATATTCACGACACAAATAGTGAAGTTTCTCTTTAACAGAATAGTTAGTTTTAAGTGGTAGAAAATATTTTTGGTATGTTTAGTTTGCTGAAAATTTTGACATTATTTTGCAATTTTGCCCCTTTTTATACCTACCTACCCCAGGGTCTCTAGTACCAGCTCATTTTTCACCACTACCAAATAATATTTAGGAATAATTAGGCTCTGAGTCAATTTCTGTAAGTAAAAAGATCAGGTGATACTCAACAAGCTTTCTTGTCGTATACTTCCTCAGAGATACTTGGAAGTGCTAGTCCATTCACTTAATGGGTGATTATGGACCACAGGCAGCAGTGGATCACTTTTAGCTTTCTACCTGATCATGGTATTTGTCACTACAATTCAAATATGTAACGTAACTACTACCGCAGTTAATGTTGCCTTATCATTATAACTACTCATCCTCAAGACATGATCATTCTAGTCTGTGAATTTGGTTGGGAGGCCTCATCGATAACCTTCATTTTCTCCTGTGACTTAAACTCAAGCAAAGGATTTAGCAATAATTTGCCATTAAGTCTGTAATACATTAAAACTTCTTTTTCACTCCAGGATAACATTCAGTCAGTCTCCAAAGTACAGAGTGCTTTTAGTGGATCTATTAGTTTGCTGTTCACGTAGCAACATGTACTGGGAATGCTCTGTAATATCTTGGTTTGTGACTTGCAGCCAAATAGCAGGTGAGATTGTTGTCTCAGGCTCTCCCCTGTTTACACTGAAATAAACTCCTTCTGCCTTCATTGTAATTTTCTTCTCAGCTCAATCTTTAGTCTCCATTTGCAGATAAATTGAGTTCCAGTTCTGTAACGGCTGAAGTTCTTCCGGTACCTTAGGCTATGTTGCAAGTTACTAGACATGCTTTGCTAAATTAAGGAATCTCTCGAACTCTGAACACATTATTTTCTCCTCCTGTGTATTTTAAGGTTTGATATCATCCCAAAGGCCAAGATCTGTATTGTCCAATGCTAAGCTAATTTTTGCTTGGTGTGGAAGCTCATTGATACTTTCTGCTTTATAATGCCCCTGATCTTTGCCCCTTTGCTTGAATTCTCTGACCTACCTTTTTTTTTTTTTTTTTTTTGGGGGGGGGGGGGGAGAAAGGGAGGGCATGTGTGTCTCATTTTTCCAATCCTTTTTTGAGGAAAATGCAAGTTTTTGAATGCATTATTGAGAAGGAATCTCTTATGTACCATTTTCTCCCATACTCCACTCTGTGTATGTTTTGTGTCCCTGCTGTAGATTTGCACTGACAGTATGAACAATTAAGGCATCCAGTAAGGAAAACATGCCTTTAATGAGAAGACAATTATCATAATGTCCCCAGCTATAATTGAGGAAGGAACAGCAGGGTTATTTGAGAAAAAAGAATTAAGCGGAGCTAGTGAAATACTTCTGTGAAGTGCTCTTCTGTTAGAAAATGTTGCCGCAACGACCCACCATTTGGGAACTTTTGCAGAGATGTTTTGGTGGGAACTTGCCCATTTCAATAATGTTTTGTTTGTGTGGCAGGGGAAAAAACATAATGGTAAATTTGAAGCGGTCTGTTTCTCTGTTTTGCTTGAAGCATATAGATTCCTTAAGCTTGAAAGCATTTTCAAAATCTCTCTTTGAATATCTAATGATTAATCATTATCATAAGCTCATAATCATAAGCTCTTACCTTAACTGAGGTGTAGCCGCAGATAACTAAAATCTTGTCTTCAGGCAATTTCAAAATTATTCTGTTTTGTTTTGTTCAAAGAGACAAACATGTTGTTTAGACATGGAATTATGGAATACCATAACTATGGAGTTATGATAAAAGAAAATTTCAGAAGGACTGCTGTTTTGGTTAAGTTCCTATTCTTAAGCAAAGGTTTGCCATGCTCTTCCTAGAAATTCAGAAATCTTATATGAAGATGCTCCCAGGAGCTATTCAAAATGCAGAATTAAAAAGCAAGTTTGACTGGAGAGATAAAAAGTTATAAAAGCTGAAGATGCCACCAAAAGTAAGTAAAATAGGAAGAAAACAGTGAAATCCAAAACACTGTGTACCAAAGGAAAAACAGTGAAGAACTTTTGACATATCCTCAAATAAACAGAAATATCAAGATGGTGGAAAATGTTTAGTCTTAGTACAGAGCACTGATGCTAGTGAATCATTTACTTCATAACAATAGAACATTTGAACAACGGGTAAATGTAGAGGATAAATGTTTTAGCAGTGCATGATTTACAGACACAGACCTTGTAAAAGCCAAGCCAGATTGTTGAGAAAATTTATTAGGAACCCTTCTACACTTAAAGAGAAAAATGGAAAGAAATTTCTGGGAAATATATTTATTTCCTATACTCTAAAAGGAAGAATTCCTCAAATTAAGCAAAGAATTGTTTGAGAGAGGAAAAAAGTCACTCTGAGAAATGTAACAAAGCCATTAAGATCTATCTACTTTCACTATATGATGTACTGATAGAAACTTCAACCCATACTTCTGTTTTCACTGTACAAAGTACTGCTTTCACGATACCAAACTGAATTGCTTTCAGTTGTCACAATGCCAAAAAGGAGGATGAGTATTCCTAGCCTACACATATATATATATAAATATATCATTCCTGTATAGATATTGTAAACATCAGAACTGTCTTAGTGCTATGGGAAGATTCTAAATGTCTTGCAAAATTGAAGCAGAACATTGAAACTTTCTTCAATGGATTATTAAAATAGGAAAATGACATACTGGGGAGTTTTCAGAGAAAAGTGTCAATGAGCAGCAGATCCAAAACATTGAAAATAAAATTAAAGGAGGAATTTGTAAACTTGTGCAGGTATCATCAAAAGACCCTTTGAGCCCCCATCCTTTGCAGGAAACAATTTTATCTCACAGCTGCCATTAAAATCACAGCTATAAGAAAGGCTTTGTGTACTCAGTGTGCAGGTGCACCGTGACTCTTTCAAGCACTTATTTTAGAAGCTTAATTTTAACTACTCTGATTTGTCTGTGGATTTGCAGAACTGAAATAAGGAGGCTTTTATAAACCTAGTATCTCTTTGGCATGTTTAGGGTATTACTTAGAAATGATGCTGTTGGACAACTCCAGTAAAGGTATACCCAAGCAAGTAATGCCAATATGGCACGCCTGCCTGGGGAATAACTGTCCTTCCCCTCCCCACTCCCCCAGCTACAATTTCTGCACTAACATTCATCATTATTTTAAAGACAGGAGTCATGTGTATGTGTGGAAAGCTCTAATAAATATTTCTAGATAAAATATTTATGCCATATATGCTAGAATAAAAATCAGAGAGGCAAAATTAAGGTTTAAAATTGTCTGTAGTTCTGTAGTACAAGCAGGATGGAAAGGGAGAATTACTTATCTGCTTTCTAACGTACCACTCAGTAGCCCCAACCTGGGGCTTTGGGGTTTGGGAAGAGTGCTCTGGCATCAAGGATTCCCAAAGGAGATTCCTAATAGTGTTTCATGCCACTTAGAGCCCAGAACAAGCCTGTATAATACAGATGAGCTTTCATAGAATCATAGAATCATAGAATGCCTAAGGTTGGAAGGGACCTCTAGAGGTCATCTAGTCCAACCCCCCTGCACACGTGGCACAGGGCTGCATCCAAGCGGGGCTTGAAGATCTCCAGAGAAGGAGACTCCACAACCTCTCTGGGCAGCCTGTTCCAGTGCTCTGTCACCCTCACCGTCAAGAAGTTCTTCCTTAAGTTCCCGTGGAACTTTTTATGCTTCAATTTGTGGCCATTTCCTCTGGTTCTGTCAGTGACCACTATGTAAGTTCAGAACTATGTAAGTTACACTGTCAAGGAGGAAGCAGACCTGGTGATTAAAAAGGGATAAATGTGGCTTTTAATTTTGCTCGCTCCTATTTTTTTATGCACGGAATTTTTATGCCGTTCCGGTAAGGCTAGTGCCTTCCTCACATATATTTGGAATTTAACACTTATGCTGTTTTATATTTGAGGTAACTAATTCATGAGCTTCTCTATGTTCTTAGGGGGCCCAACATATTTCCTGTATGCAGCATTCTTTAGAAGGGATCAAAAATTTTCTCCAGATAGTAGTAAATGCATATATAATTGCAAGTAAAATGTAGTCTGCTGATTTTTTTTCAGCAAAATCAAAACGTTTCTAAGTTGTCTTTGATTCATGCTTACTTCTTCTGTCCCGCTCTTCACTCCCGACTCAGGACATTGATTTCTGTACCACAGAAAAAGCTAAAAATATAGCAGACTGAAGGACATCTGGTCATATTTGTTTTAATTAGACAGATCAAAGTTTACAATCTAGTTAAAAGTTTAAGGATTTTCAAAGGAGCTAAAGTTCTCAAAATGTCAATGCTGTATGACTTTTTAGTTCTGATTGTTTATTATAAAGTGATTTTTACTGAAATCCACCAACATTTTATTTTAATACCAGCTCAGTTCATAAGATATGTATGTTTCCTGCCTCTGAAAAATCAGTGTAAACACATCAGTTCTGGCAGGTTGTTATCAGTGTTTCACAGAACCTAAAATCAACCTAAAAGATAACCTTCCAAAACTCAGAAGAAAATACATGCTTTCAAATTTTCCTGTCAGTCTATCTCAAAGGAGACAAAGCTGGAAAAAAAATGTCTTTAAATGTGATGATAGTCTCCTATGATCCATTTCTAAAATTATGTTTCCCATCGGATAGATCTTTTATCGGAACAAGACAAAGCTTTATGTTGTCTCGTCTGACAGTTAAGCACATACTTTATACAACTTGCTGCAAGGGTTATCTCATTTAACCAACTCTGTGATCAGTATCCATTTTCTCCCATGGGGCTCTTCAAAGGTGGCTAGTACCCAAAACAAAAGAAGTAATTGTGAAGCATTCAAAACTACTTTTTGACAGTGTTCTACGTTTCTTCCATCTCTTTTGTCTTATGTGGGGATCACAATTTCAAACTACCCAACACCTTCTCTAGGAGAGACCAGTTTTTGGTGCAGCACACTCATAATTTTTAGTACATTTAGTACATACAATTCTTCACTGTACTTCCAAGGTGAAATCAAACAAACAAACAAAAAAACCCAGATGTTTGAGATGGCATTGTACAGGACCTTAGGTACCAAAAGACATCAGCCTGTAAAGAATATTCCAAATTTGATGTCCAAAATGTATATGAAGTAGGATTCAATGCATGTCATTGTTCTGTCTCTTAGGAAGCTTCCTCAGTGTAACATGGAGTAACAAGATGTCTGTTTACAATTTTGCCCCAGCAGGAAACAGTTGCACATAAATAAAAAATAAGGATATTATCCTTTGTTCTTAGGCTGGTCTCAGTGGAAGAGAATCAGTTTATTTACTCTAGATATGAGAATTTGAAAACTGGGATTGGGAGTGTTGCTACACATTAACATAAGCAGGGATGAAGGCAGGACTGTGTTATGTCACTTGCCTCTGTAACACTAGTGATCCAGAAATCAGAACTCTCTGTTAACCCACTGAGCTAGGAATCTTTTATGTAACCTAAGAAAACTATTGACATTTCTAATAGAAAGCACAAATTTTCTTTGGCTGCTCTGAAATCAAAATTGCATCCCAATATCTCAATCCTACAATTGCATTGAGGAATATGCAACAGAACTCTGAGCATTTCTTTCAAAACCGATAGTATTCATTATCCTGATTTCCCCTTCCTTTTAGTCATAGTTTCAGTTGCAATTATTTTCCCTCCAGTATTTATGTCTCTGATTCTGTCATTTTGAGCCACAGCATTTTTACATACAGCTTTTCACTCTATATCTCCAATGCACAGTCAAAGGAGATTTTATGGGATAAATTCTTGGTATCTAGGGAAGTTAGACTTTGAAGCCATACCAGTATAAGTTACTCTTAGTAAGCCACTGCAAGGATGGGAGAGCATTGTTTCTGTTTGAATCTTCATTGACTTTTGACTGCTAGTCAGCTGCGCCTAGCATGAGGGAAATTTGCAGCAGCTACAAGATGACATTTCATGCACTGGCAGAGATTCTCCTAAAGGACTGAGGTGGGAGCTGATGGAAAGGCTATTCTGAGGAGCTGTTTGGAAAGACTGTGGGAAATCAGTGCTCAAGAGCCATGGAATTGATTTTTAAACTAACATTCCCAGAAGGAAAAATCTTTAACTGATAATGACCAATCTTGAATGAACAGGAGTTTGACAAGTCTTAAGTAATATGGGAGGATTTGCAATGCTCTAGAAGCATTAATGATTCTTAAGTTAATGAGAAATACACCTGTGTTAACAGCATCAGCTGCTCAGGCGTTCAACCCCAAATGGAACTGCCATCTAGACTTTAAAATAACCTTCCATCTAGAGTACACGGCCACATTATAGGATCTTTTGGAAATGCCAGACATTCACTACAGCAAATATTCCAATCTAGATGAAAGGTGCGAAAGAGTAATGTACAGTATGTTACACAGAATGTGAATACCTCCATGGCCACACCTTTATATGGAGTATGGGATTTGCTTCTTTTACCAGAATAAGGCCAAAATAATTGAAAACCAGTCTGGAAGTAACTCAAAACTTCCTTCTGTAAACAAAACAAGAACATCAGCATTATCTTTTGCAGTACACAATTTGTGAATTTTTTTGACCTTATTGTGTTTTATCCACACTAATGTCTTCAGTTTTCTGCTCATTTCATTGTTATTGATACAGTAGAAAAGTATCAGATTTAAATACCCATTAGGTACTAAAATTTGAAACCCACTATGGCACAAAGCAAAATAAAATCTCAGAGCTTCAATTTTCTTTTCAGTGCTAGTGTTTCTGGCAATCCCATGTGAGCTGTTAGCATGATGAATAAACATGCAGTGAATTGGTTCATTAGGGCAGAACTATAGATCTTTCCTGATGTTTCCTTTATTCCTTGAAAAGAGGTTTCATTGTTTCTGTATATTTGGCTCTTACAGCTGTGATGTTGCAAAGCACAAGAAAATGCCTTACAACAAAATGCTTCTGCTTATAGAAAATGCAAAAATAGGGAGCAGGAAAGATAGATGTGATGCAAATTGAATGCTTTATCTTGCTGATTGCCAGGCATTTTTACTTGGAAGGGAATTCTTTCACGAGTTGTGAAGTTGCAATGACTTGTTGAAAATACGTTCTCATCAAAATCACAATTTAATATTTAAAGATTAAAGAGGTATGCTAAAGTTTAATATTTGTTCCACACTGGACTCAGGCACAATAGTGCTCTTTCTGTCTAATATCTATCACTCCCCGATTGAAGCTGTCTAAAACACTTTAGTCAATTAAGCTTCATTGCACATTTACAATGTCAAAGTTTGCCCCAGCCATTGGACAGATACAGGAATGTTATTGACAGACATTAAAATGCCCTTGCCTGAACATTCACTGACAACATCCCCTCTATTTTAGAGGCTTTTTTTTCCATGAGGTATGTTCCGTGGCATTGCTTGCCTCTGAATTTAAAGCAGTGTTTTCACTTTATTTTACAATATTAGCAGATTATTGTGATCTTAATTATTTTTATTTATGTCATGCCTAGACAACCCAGTTATGAAAATCCTACTGTTTGATCCATGGTGACAGTCAGTACCTATCTCAGATAGCTTACTTGTTCAATTAGACAGAAGAAGTTTATTGAATAGGAGAAGAAGTTAAAAACAAAACAACAACAGCAACAGAACAAATTTCTGAAAAGGAAGGCATAAATGTGATGTGATCCAAAAAGTTAGCTTTGTAGCTTAAGCCCAAAGCAAATCCCAAAGCAATTCCTCATTGAGTGTCCTAAGATCACCCAGGTAGATTTCAGTATTTTTAGTGATGTTTTAAACTAAAAAAGAATTGCTAAATGTAAAAAAATAGTGTGCAATTTTTGGAACTCATAAGCATAAACGATACTAGAAGACTATCTCATCTAAGTACTAATGAGGACACCCACTGTTATTCTTTTCCCTAGGGGGAAAAAAAAAAGTGAGAACCAAATTAGGCTTTTAAATACCCGCTGAGTGGAACTACCTACCACAATATTAACAATGACTTTAGCAATGAACAGTTATTTTTGTATGACTTCTGTTCCAAATGGGAATATTTCTTTTGTTGCTAAAAATAATCAGATATATATCCATGGTAGGCTACATAACATTCCTGACAACAGTATATACAGTTTAAGTCCAGATGGATATATCTTTCGAGCCCCAGTTTCTAGATTCCATGCACTTCATATAGTTCTGCAGAAATATAGCTGCTGCTGTGTAAAATGACTGCCAGTCTGCTCTAACTGCCTCAGTTTTACCAGTACTTTCCAGAAGATCCTGTAGTGACAAGCCAATATGCAAACAGTCAACAGTCAATAGTCAACAAATACCCATACAAATACAGAAAGGTATATAAGGACTTTTGTCCTCATGAGAAGCAAAGCTGAAAGCTGGTTAAGTTCCTTGGTGATTTTGCAGATAACTCTTTTTTAAGGGAAAAGATAGCAAACATGATCTTCTGCATCAGTTGCAGCAAGATAGAATCATACTATTCTATCTCATTTTTCACAAAAATTCTACTGCAACTGGACCAAGTGCGTTACATTTCCTTCCCCTAAATATTGTATGCTAAATATAACAGCAGGCACTGTTTTCATTCCAGTAAGTGATAAAAATGCTTATTTGTACTTTGATGAAGCAGAGAAAGTGGTTTTTTTTTCCAGAAATATGTTATCTAAACATAGTACCATTGTTCATTTTTACATTTCCTTTAAAATATTTTCAAAAAGTACATAGGAAAAGACCACTAAATCAGAGAGCTCCATGCAGAGCAAACAAAAAGTGAGAAGCATATGTTAAATACTGGTGGTTTAATTTTCCATTTCTGAAATCCAAATAGCAAATAAGGAAGTGAAATGCAATACAAAATATTTTAATGTTCCACTCATGCAAAACATTGAATCTCATTTCCTCTACATACTTATGAAAATACTCATGCATCTAGTTCCTCACAGAATTTTTGTCTCATGATTATCAAAGCTAGTGCTAAAAATCATGAGAGGAGGAGCTTACAGGTGCCAAAATGTTTGTTATTCTGTTATTGTTTGTTAAGACTTGGTGTCCAAAAAAGATGATCCTTTTAATTTAAAGACTGAAAGTCTGGTTTTTTTTTCCTTTGTGAAAACATGCTGAATTTACAAAAGTACTGCATACATAGTTTAATGTTGATAGCAATTGCTTCACCATGAGAAGCTGTCATCACAAAATGAAAATGATCTTTTATAGCAAATTAAAAAAAAAAAAAAGTTTGGTCTAGTATCTGATAACTTTGTATTGGTTTGTCTGTTCCACTTTCATTACTGTTTTTATAACATTTCCATTATCTTTAAAAACCTGTATTTTTTTCTTCTCTACCTTAAACTATTGTGAAGTATTTTCTGCATCTCATTTTGTGCATCTAGACAGTAGTAGCAGAATTGAGTAGTATGGAAATAATAAGCTTTTAATAAAAAGTATCACAAAGAAAAGACTTGTAAAAAATTCATTACCTGTGATAGTGACTAAAGTTAGTCTCATCATATTTTCATTTATCATGTGAAAATTGTTCTCTAAACTGACATAACATGCCAGTGAGTTTGCTTGTTAATGACTGTCATTGACTGTTGCAAGCGAGAACAATAAAGAATCTAGTATTTCTGAACACATTAGTGTATATAGTTTGAGTTCCAAACAGATTGCACATTCAGCTTTTGAAGCTCAATTATAATATTTCAACAGAAGGTTCATTCAGATGTGCTTGGACACATTGGAAAAAAAGAACAAAGGCATTTCAAAATGAGATTGCAGTTTACTAGTATGCTAAAATCACTGGTAGGACGGAAAAGCTTTCTAATAGGTTATTAAGGACAACCATACAAAACACATGATTTACAACCTACAATGTAAATTGTTACAAGTCACAAATGAAAAAGTCTGAGATTCGGAGTGTAAAAGGTAAATTACGACTACTTAATCAGAGCACAGCTTGTGCCCCAATTAAGCACAACATTACTGTTCTAAACTCTCAGATCATAAACAGTAGCATCCCAAGAGTGCCTAATAAGCACCTTAAGATCTGAAATTGTTTTCTAACCCCTGTGCTTTCTGAAAAAGCTTTTTATTCCCATGACTTAGAGTTGTTTCTTCTTCCTTGATTTTAATCTTGCTGCCAACACATGATAATTCTTTAAACCTAGATAAGGCAATAGATCCACACATTGGAGAACAAGGGATAATCTAATACTTCATTTTTACCTTGCTTAACAAAGGTACAGTTAGAATAGAATGGATCCCTACAACAGAAAAATCAAACATTGTCTGTATGCCAGTTAAATCCCATTTATCCAGACAAGAGTTGAGCTGTACATAGGTCATTTTTCAGGGCTCATTTTCACTTCAAGTCTGCAATCTTGGAAAAAATTATTTTCACTTTACAGAGTCTATGACGTCTCATCATCTTCTGGCTCAACTACCAACACTAAAAAAGTGTCTCTGTCCCTCCATGAGTGGAAGGAAATGGATTCAGAAGATGATAGGCATCGGCAGCGATCTCATTATATGATATAGAAACACCTCCTCCTGGACACGCAAATAATTTTCTTGTGTGTCATCATATGATGTGTTATAATCTCATATTTCCTACATCAGCCCCACCACCCTGTGGCAGGTACAGATTGAGCAACAGCCAGGAGGGGCCCCAGGAGAAGCTGGTGAGGAAAAGCATGATATGCAGGGAATGAGGGAGCTCAAGACCCATAAGAAAAGTGAGACCAAGGGAGGACCATCAGGAGAGACCAAGGGAGACCTGAAACAACTTCCAGCTCTCTCACTATCTCTGACATTGTATATTAAAGAGTACATAGTTTGACATGTATGTAGACTATGAAGGTCTCCTAGCCATTTTGGATTTATGTTTAATATGAATATTCTTTATAGCAGAAAAACAGCTGTTACTTACAACCGTTTCCCAAATGCACACTTTTTGTGCTGTCTGTAACCATATTAATGTCTTAAAATTCCACCGGACTACTTATTGATCAAAAGTCCTACAAAAGCCAGGATATCTAGCAATCTTGAGAATTTTGTACCTATTATTAACAGAAAAATACTTCCAAATACATTTAATCTTTTATTGGTACTGCAAAGTGCCTCCTAGTTTTCCAAAAAAAAAAAAATGACAAAGGTCTTTCTTCCTTAAAGATTTCCTGTCCCTCACTGCTGTGTTATTGTTTCTCTTAAAGAAATTAGTGGGAATAGAAAACATAAGAATACTTCCAAGAAAAATAAATCATTTGACTTATTCATAGGTCTGAAGAATACGTTTCAATTTCAGAAAATGTTTTCTAAGGTGTAACAATAATACCACTGAATTGCAATAGTCCTTTCCAGGTATATAGAACTTATTCATGTCAACAGAAAGGTCCTTGCTGTTTCAAGCTAGTTAATAAAAGAACAGCAATAAGAACAAGAAAATTCCCCTTGGCTCTCTTCTGTCTATAGTAGTTTTGTTAAATGCTAGTACATGAGGTAACTACTTTTTGCTTGGGAATATGGGAGAAGAGCAGCGTAAAAAGAATAACTATGAAATGAGAACAAAAAATGAGTAAGAATGTCATAAGCAAAAGGGAGTTACATAAGTTTTAATGGCCCACATTCCAACAGTGGTAGTTATTCAGCATAATTCTTCTCTGTAGAATTGGAAGAGAAGGGAAAAGGGTAACTCTGAGAAAGGTTTGGACACACTAGCCCATAGCAAAGCCAAGTTTTCACTTGCTTCAGAGAAATGTATTAGAGAAATACTTTATATTAATGCTGTCCTCCAAAGTCTATGTAGTGACACATTAGAAGTCCACACATTAGAAGTGCCAGAAAGTACTGGGAAGATCAGTGTTAGATAAGATAAATGGGATAATCATTAAGATCTAAAACATTAATGAATGCAGGTGAACACTGATAAGGCCCCTTTCTTTCAAAGCAGGGTGGGGACTTTATATTGCTCTGATGTTGGTTGCACAGGAGGAAATACAAGGAAAGCAAATCTGAAGAATTTTAGGAGCATATTCAGGAGCATATTCTAATCTGATTCTGGAGCACATTTGATTTCAATGCTCTTAGTGGTAGCTGGATTTGCCCTAACACTGTCATGTCTTGCTAAAAGTCAAAAGAAAAAAAAAAAAAAAAAAGGGGGAACTGGAACTTAATCCTGTTTCAGCCACAGTCCGTGTCTACTTAGCTAGAACTGGAGAAAGCTGAAAAGCCTTAATAGTTTCATTGCTGGAATGTCATGTTAGCGCTAAGTGAAGTGGTGAAGCACAAGGAAGGCTCTCTTGTACAGCAGCATCCACATATACCTACATATACTCTTTCCTGGCCCCAAACTTGTTAGCATAGGTAAACTCTCAGATGTAGGCATCTTCCCACTATTTTAACTTTTGCACCCTTCCCCACTTTAAGATTTGAAATGAACTAACATCACCTGGTAAGCTCAATATTAAGATGATACATAGGCAACAGAATTGGAAATATATTATTTTAATACGATTTGTTTGGTTAGACCTTGATGAGTTTGAGGTACTTTTTTGGTAGGCTAGTCAAATCTGAGAATTGTCTATGATGACTCACTTGATTATTCAAACTTTTATTCTCTTTTCATTGCAATATTTGTGGTAGTTTCAGTGAAACGGAACCATTAGGCAGCAGAATATGTAAAGCAATTAATGTTCATAGAACTGAACTATGTGAACTCATTTTTAAAAAAGTAGAAAATCACCAGAAAACATTAAAAATACACTATGAGACTTCATAGTGAAGTCTAGCATAAAAATACTATATTTATTTACTTGTAAATAAGGTTTAATTTTATCCATAAATATTAATTAATTTGATTAATCTGTAGGAATAGAAGACAGTTATTTCAATCACAATGTGTTTCATGCTGCTTTCTGAATAAATCTAGAATTTGGCTTCCATTTCAAGCAAAAATATTATCCAGACTATGGATTTTTTTCCCCTCAGGAAAAAAAAAAGTGTTAGTTGCCAAATGATACACTGTCAACATAACTTTCTCTGGCATTTGTCCATTAGCTCAAAAAAATAGCATTGTCATCCTGATTGGCAAAATAAATTAATTAGAATGAGAAACTTTGTTGTCTCAACTATTACTGAGCTTCCAAAATTACATTATTATAATAATCCCACAAAAAAGAAAGAGATGTTCTGCTAATGAGGAGAAAAATCATGCAGGCTTTTGTCTCAAAATCTTTATTTTGCCGAGCATACTCAAGGATGATGAATATTTATGCATGCTATAGCATTAGCTTGTGTACAATACTGAGGTTTTGGGCCAAATGATAAAGAAGAGTTAAGAGAGCAACTCCTCTACCTTCTTCCAGGCTTACTGTGGTCTGATGTTCAGTCATGACTTATGTCTCTCAAATAGCAGGGAAGTCAAAGCCATGTCCTCTGTGACAAAGGTGGTCCCTGCAGCGCAGATGGCCAACAGAAGCACCTAGAAGACTTCTGTTCTCTTAAGCGAGTAGGATGTGGGACCAGCACTATTCACCTTGCAATGTTGCAGTCCCCTTCTGAAGATAACGGGACTCAGGGCTGTGATTTATTTTGGGCAGGGTGCTCAGCAGCTTTGTGCATTCTGATTCCACTATGCAGAAACTAGTAACTGTACTAAAAAGGAGTCTTATATTTCAAAAACTCCTGATTTTCATTACTTAGATAGGTTTAAATCAGACAGCGAATAAAAATTTCATGAGGAATTAT
Organism: Crypturellus undulatus; assembly: GCA_013389825.1. Taxonomy (NCBI): domain Eukaryota; kingdom Metazoa; phylum Chordata; class Aves; order Tinamiformes; family Tinamidae; genus Crypturellus; species Crypturellus undulatus. The sequence goes on along the minus strand of VWPW01017926.1, from coordinate 24,638 downwards.
TTTAAAGCAAAAGGCAGTCATATAAACTTAAGAAACTTGAAGTATTTAGAAAAATGATTTCCTTGAATGTCAGTTAAAAATGAGGAAGACAATCACAAACAGTGCAGAAGGAACAAAAGAGTACGAGGTACTGAAGAAACTGCAGTTATTTATCTGACAGAAATTTACGCAGAGGGCTGAAAGATACAGTAGCACAAGCTGCCATGTCATCAACTTTGACCCACTGAAAGTAATTAATATGATTCAAGACAAACCCTGAGTCAGCTGGATTTATGACAAAATGTAACCTCTCTGACCTAAAGATATCCGAATAAGGACCAGAATTCCTGAGGTGTTATAATGATTCAAGTGCTAAGTACCCTGTGAGGAACTGTGAAGCTTCAATTCACATTGAAGTCAAAGGAAATTGAGGTCACTTAGGCCTAGGCATTCAAAGGTACTTAGGGGCTTAACTTTTCTTCTTTTTTCTTTTTCATTTTTTTTTTATTTCCCAGCAGCATTAATGTTTTTCCATATCTGACCATCAGTTATGTGAGATTAGATCCTCTACTTTGGGTAATATTTTATTAGCAATTAGTAAGCAAGAGGTTGGGATACTGTTGTATGAGTAATAGGATTGTTTACACAAGTTTACACTACTGTTTTATTTAGTCAACACTGAAATGTGAAAAATGATTTCCTGTATACATTGATACCTTTAGTATTTTATGTTTAAGCACAACTGGCTATAGATATGAACCAACATCATGGTAGCAACTAAGCTACACTAAATTCCTCTTCTGACAAAGGCATAATTTGTATTTTTTTTTAATTTAAAAATAAATGAATGACTATGGAATTTTTTAAATTAGCATGCGTTCACCCAGAGACAGTATATTTTGCTCTATCAGTCACAGTAACGAATCTTTCCTTCTTTCTATGTCCTACAATGAGGCCCATCAAAGAGGAAGCTGAAGAAACGTCTGGTTTCAGGCTCTCACTGCTATCCGTAACAGTCAAATAAAACCTCTCTCCTATTTAGGGAACACAAAAAATTTCTGAAGACATTTAGCTAAACCTCAGTTTGAAACCTTGTTCAAGTGTCTCACGCATTTGACAAGAGCTTTCTGAATATATTCCGCTTCCAGATTTGTCACTGATAATTTTGAGTCATTTAGTTTCCTTGTCCTTTTGTTTCACTCTCTTTAAAAGAGTAAAAATAGTTGTCACAAGGAAGCTTGCAAAGACTATAACATACTTGCAGTTTATTTTGAGGCCCTTAGAAATAGAATTTGTTTCTCATACTAATTCGTATTCTTCCTCTGTGTGTGCTTTCTGCTTGAGATGCTCACCCAGCTCCACGTTTTGCTGCACTCATGCAAGTTAGTGGGATAGGGTAATTTACAGGACAGAAGTTGAAGGATCATGACCAAAACATAGTGATTACATTCTACAGTAAGAGTTGAAAATCCAGAGCAAGAGTTGAAAAACCAGTGAATTAACTGTCTTTGAGAACTATTTTTCTGGTATAAATCCTTAGCAAGGTAACACTAATGTAACAACCTCCTCATGCTAATGCCCCCAACACACCATTGGGTGCATTAAGAAGAGCCTCTCCAGCAGGTCAAGGGAGGTGATCCTGCCCCTCTGCTCAGCCCTGGTGAGGCCACATCTGGAGTACTGTGTCCATTTCTGGGTTCCCCAGTACAAGAGAGATGTGGAGCTGTTGGAGAGAGTCCAGCGCAGGGCCACGAGAATGATCAGGGGCCTGGAACGTCTGCCCTATGAGGAGAGGCTGAGGGAGCTGGGCCTGTTCAGCCTGGAGAAGAGAAGGCTGAGAGGGGACCTCATCAGTGTCTATAAGTACCTCCAGGGAGGCAGTGAGGAGGATGGTGCCGGCCTCTTTTCAGTGCTGGCCACTGACGGAACAAGAAGAAATCGCCACAAACTGAAGCATGAAAAGTTCCACAGGAACCTAAGGAATAATTTTTTTGACAGGGTGACAGAGCACTGGAACAGGCTGCCCAGAGAGGTTGTGGAGTCTCCTTCTCTGGAGATCTTCAAGACCCGCTTGGATGCAGTCCTGTGCCACGTGCTCTAGGTGGCCCTGCGTGTGCAGGGGGGTTGGACTAGATGACCTCTAGAGGTCCCTTCCAACCTTAGGCATTCTATGATTCTGTGATTCTATGCTTAACGAAGTACAGATGAGATAAAGAGAAAGCAATAAGCAAATTATTTGCCAGGTCAAACTAGAACTCTATTGTGCAACATCTCAAATTTTCAGTGTTAAAACTATCTCATATTAAGGCCTCTCCGTTATAATCAGAGAATTCAAATGCACTGGTTAGCTGCGCTTGTGGAAAATCTTGCATATATACAGCACAGCAGCTTCAGCTGAGTGAGGAAACCCAAATAAGGAAGCATTTTCACACTGTTCTTGTGATGATATTGTGGATCAAGTAGTAAAATCAAGCTTAAATTTCTGTAGGTCTTCATGTCAAAGTTGCCCCCAGTAGATTACTGATCTTTGGCATATAGTTCATATCTTTGTCGTAGGCTGAAACTGGAAGCAAGAGTAATAATTCATTAAAAAAAAAAAGTTAAAAAATAGTTTTCAATTTTTAACACAAGAAACATACATTTTTTCCTTGGCACATGTTCATTAGTACTCCTTACTTCAGAATTTCTCAGGCATCCAAAAATCCCAAGCAGCTAGTCCTTCAAATAAGAGTTTTTGCTTTCTGTTTTGTACTGCAAACTGCTACTCTTCGTCCTTGGCTAGCCCTATAGTTTGAAGAAAAAAAATAAAAAAATAGTTCTGAAAGTACACAGCCAACACTTTACTTATATAGTAACAAATGAGATGCTTCCTTTTTTTGTCTCTTATTTCCAGCAGGTGCCTTCTGAACTCTTTCACCACCTGATTAAATTTTCTGCTCACTGAGCTATTTTTAAAGAAATGGTTTGTGATCATTTAGCCAAATATGCTCTATTTAAATGCATAGTTTTCAAAGAGTAATTTCTGAGGCAAACATAGTACTTTCTCATACTCTCCCAATGAGTTTTTTATTCAGTAAGGAGGCAAATGTTAGGAAAAAGGGCAGATACTGTTACAGAGTGTATAGGTGAATATAAGATTGCCATATGACAAAGAGGATTTAGTAGTAAGGCAATAAGACTCTGCTCCTTCTGTGGAGAATACCCAGAGTATCAGCAGAGACGATACATTGCTATTCAAATCTCGGGACTTATAGTGGGTATGGTTTGCAAACATTCTGCAACAGAAGTAACTATTTTCACAATACCATTACAGATTCTGCTGAATCACTGACCTCAGGAGCACAAATTCTGTTACCCATCAAATGCTATACTTGTGTATGTCAAGGTTTCCATTAAATACATCTGCACTCAAATAATATTCTATTCTGTCTAGCTATATGGATAAACATGATATATTTTGTTTCTCTTAATGCTACATTGGTCCAGCATTGTTAGGTAACAAGCAACAAACATTATTTACATGATTTTTTAAAGTATTTCTCACAGAAGAATCAGGCATCGTATTTTTCATGTAAATTATACAATCAGTATTCATCAGTCTCACACAGATTAGTTTGTGCAAAATAAGGTACTTATTCAGCTGCCTGAGAGGCACAAAAACTTACAAAGAAGCAAAAATTAAAGAAGATGGTGTAATACTGTTATGGCAAATGCAAAAAGATTTGGAAATGAGAGTAATGGACAATATAAGGAATGCTTTCTCTGCACAATTGCATTGGCATACTGTTTTAAACTCTTAACTAGAAAAACTATAAGACAAAATTTGCAGAGTTACAAATTCTCCCGACCCCACCCCCTTTTTTTTTTCTTTTTTTCCTTTTGTTCACCTATTCAGGTGGAAGAGATTCAGGGTAAAAATAAAGAATTAGGAACTCTAAAATCTGTCCTTGACTGAATCACACATCTGGTCTTCATCTCTGTAACTAGGTCTTTTGTCAGAAAGACTCCCTGAATTCCTTAAACAGAATCTGTGAACTGCTTCAGAATACCATCTTAAACTAATCACATTTTACACTTGTGCCATGTGTTTTGTGTATTATTCCTCAAAGCACGTTGTTTCTTCAGGACACTTTTCCTAATAAGCAAGTACTGAAATGCTAATTTCATAGATGACCTTGCTTGGATCAGTTTCATGGTTCTACCTCATGCCTTTCAAAGCCCTTCTGTAGTGGAAAAGAGAAGAGCTGCCTAAAAGTTGCCTCTGTCCTTTCCTTTCACCATATAGCATTTTCTTCATCTATTCAGGATGGTATATGGGCTACTGATATTCAGACTACGTTGTCTAGCCTGCTCTAAATTATACCCAGGACCATATCCCAGAAGAGGATGAAGCAAACATAGCAAGTTTCCTGACAAAGGTACCTTCTCCTTCATATTAAGAAAGCTGAACACAGAATGCAGAGAGTATTTGGCCCCACATGATTTTAAACACAGGAAAAATATGACTCAGAGCGTCAAAACTTATACAGTGTTTTGGGTATGGGGTATGTTAGTTTTCAGTCAAGAATAGCTATGGTTTTGTTGTTGAGTACTCAGGTTAGTTTAGTTGAAGAGCAGAAGAGTGGTTCCAATCAGAATTTAACTACTTTTAAAAACGGTATTTTTTTTTTTAGAATCTCATTCTAAACCAAAGATTTAGAAAAGATGACATAGTAAGATACAGGCAAGAATAAAACGTATCAATATGTGTTTTTCTATCTTCAGCTTTCCCATAACACATCAACAATCCAAGGGCCAGCAAAGCCCTGTTCTTAATGTCAATGCATTTTAGTCATATATTATCCAGTAAGCTAAACAAAGAACTCATAGTATAGGTTTTGTACAAACTGAAAATGAGCAACTCTTTCTTTTCCCTTGAACTTCATTTTGCTGGCCAAACGTGTATGTTAGAATATAGAGGGAACACTGCAAGCCACTCACATTGTAAAATTATTGACACAGAAGGTAATGTTCCAGTCTTGGAACATTGTGCAGTGCCACAACAGAGAACAGTAGTATTTATGATAAAAAAGCACAGGTAATTCTTTGCATTCTCTCCCTGCAAGCTTTTGTCATAGATCTTAATTCTCTTACTGAGAAAGGCAAAGGTCTGACTTGTGTCAGGAAATTCAGCTGTGATGTTTCCCCTTTTATATGGCATTTTCTTCTGTAGCTTGCGTTCAGATAAGGTAATGCCATTCTCTTCAGAATAAGATTGCAGGAAGCAATCAATATTTCCAAAAAAATCTTAGGGAACATACTGCTTTTGTGATTTATGGTGTCTTTTGATACTCTTGAAGAGTATTTGTTCTCTTCAGTAATCTAGCCTGAAACTTGACCCTATCATTTCTTTAAAATGAATGACTTCTTTAATTCTTTTTTGAGCACAGTTGTCTGAGAGTATATGTTTGGGGCATATGTGTTGACTGAAAAGGCTCCTGAAGCTCTGGACAAAGGAACTGCTTGTTATTGTTTCCTTTGTGACACATTCAAGGAAAAAGAACTTAAAATTCTTTGCAAATAGACAGGACTGAGGAAATAGTAATAGACAAAGAAACTCTTCCCAAAACATCTGACTCCACATTCAACTTTCTCCTTAATGGAAATGTTACCTAATCATTGGTATTTTTAAAAAATACTTCTTTCTGCACCGACCCAATTGTGAAATGCTGAAGTAGGGTAAATTAGACAGGTCAAAACCTGCTGTTAAGTAGTTGTGCTGCTTCTAATCCCAGGCAAACTTGTTTAGAGTTAGCTGAGATACCACTACATGGATCTATGTTGTGCAGATTACTCAAAGCAGCTCTTAGTTGTACCCAAATATTAAAAAAAAAAAAGCTCTACAGTGTCATATTTCGATACTAAAATATAGGTGTCTGAAACGTCCCATCTTGTTTTCTCAACATGGCCTTTCTGAGCTCACTGGGAGATGCAAATACTTTGTATCATGGAAACAAAGTCACTTATACTTTCCTATCTGAAATATGCATAGCACATTCAGTAGGTACATTTTAAACTTCTTAATTTTCATTAATTGAACCTTACATTATAAAAACTTTTATTTAATGTACTGCTTTTAAGTGACACAATCAAGCAACCAGAACTAGAAAACTGATGTGTGACAACACTTCCTCTTGTTTTCCCTTAAGCAGTGTATTCCTCATTTCTCTCAAAATCAAACCTTCCCAGTGTTTAAATGCAATTGTAGGCATTTAAACATGCAGGCAGTCAGGTTGAAAAAAACGTCACTTTTAGAATTAGCAATGGGCTTTTTTTCCTCTTATTTTAATTAGATTTAATCTGTAATAGAGGACGTATTTTACTAATATGAAACTCACTAAAAACAACTTCTTTGTTGTGTGGATGTATACTTATTAGCTGAAAGCAAGTGAATTCTCATTTTCAAGTATTGTCAGTACCAATATGCTGACAGTATTTGTCTATTATATTAAAAAGCCATAAGGCTTGCAAAAAAAGACCTACAAGGTAAAGCCAAATGTATCTGCTTTGCACTCAGCAAAATTTTCACTCAGAAATACTTAACCATCAAAACTCTCTTTGCAGGATTTTGAATGCATCTTGTATGACTTTTTGCTGAATCTGTCTGGAGACAGGGATGCTACAAAACATGGCCTTATGCTGTCTTCTTGTAGGTCAGTTTCAGCCCCTGGGGAGAAGGCCCTCAGTAGATCTGCCTCAGGTTGGATTCTGCACCCAAGAGCACCTAGGTCTGATGTGTCTTTCCTGTAAGTGGTCACACTTTCAGCTTTTCTGCAGCTGCCAGTGGATGTTCTTGTCAAATATATTAGCACCTTTATTAATATTGCAACTGGTTTTACTCCAATGAGTTTCTCTTTCTCTCAAAAATGACTTATATGCAGTTCAAATCAAAAGCAAATTAAAATCCAGGACAAACTAAAACACACTATAAACAATGAAATTTCTAACTAATAAATAATAATAAAAAAATCTTTTCGGAGCAGCTTATATTATGGAGCAGTGTTTAGTTAAAGATCTTTTTTTTTTCTTTTTCCTAATCAGCACTTGCGTCATTCAGCAGCTGAGACATTTTCCTCTACTGGGACAGAAGTTTGATCATGCTTCTTTTTTTTTGTCTCAATAGCTACTCTAGAATTACATATCTGAGTTTATATCATATTAGTATTCTCTGTTCACAGAAATGCACCAGTTTCTGTTAAATATGCAAGTCAGATTCTAAATATGTGAAATTGAGCATCTAGAAATTAAAAACAACCTTTTATGTGTGATTTGATAATGGTAGGTTTAAATGATTTGGCATCATGATGTAAAACAAGCAAAAGGTTAAATCCAGATTTTCACGATAGTACTTAATCTTGACACTGTTGACATTTTTTTGCATACTTCATACACCTCACACTTTTCAGCACCTTCAGTAAATGAGTATAGGCTATTCACTCTCATTCTATCTACAACCTAGATTTCTGAGTACCATACTTCCAATTCACAAAATTATGCAGAAATTCAAAGAGTTGCATCACCTTATAAATACAGTCAACGTGCATGATTTGACCACCAAAATACTGTATATGTGATCTGAGTTCTAAAATGCCCAGACTTTTCCAAACTACTGCAAAGGTTTAGAGACCCAGACCCGCTCAGGTTACTGCATGTAAATTGTTCTGATGTTTCACCTGTCATCTGTTGCCTCTGCAGAAATCCCAGTAGGGCAACAAGTTCTTCCTAAGTGTTTCTGTAGACACTGGGGTACTGTAACATAGGAGACTATTGATGGTCCACTGACAGCTCTTAGTGTCTGTTGCTTCTTTTGAAGATATACTCTGCTCTCTTAAAGTAATATTAATAACTCTTTTGCTAAAGGGCTTCCATAAGAGCAGAAGAAAATTAATTTAACAATTAGCTATAGAAAATACATGAAAAACTCAAGCTCTTTGACATTTGAAAGTCATAGCAGTTTCCTCTTTGGCGCTTTCTAGAGCTGTTTGCAAAGCAGTATGTTATTTTCCACAGCACAAAAAAAAGAAGAAAAAAAAAAGATTTATGTATTTTCCAGTGTTTTCCTTATGATTATAATCTCAAGAGAAGTCATTTCTACCTTTATTTTAATATAAAAGCTTTTTATATATTTTATTTTAAAAATATATATAATAAATAAAAGCTTTTTCATTTCTGCATCTGAACTTGCAAGTATTACTTTTATTTATAAAAACATGATAAGACTGATTATAATACAATTGTTTAGATTTGTGGCCACTGAAGCAGATTTGTGTGCTATAAAGAATATCAAAAATGCATACAGCTGCACATGATTTGGCAATTAGCAGTGTCCAAAACAGCTAGCTCTGGCAGATGTTTCAGATGTTCCTAATTTTAAATTGCACAAAAAAGGGATCTTGCATTCAACTGAACACTCTAGTCTTGCTAATGTAAAGCACTAACTTAACTTTTGAAGTATTTTAAAAGGAAAATTCTAAAAGGCCAACTATGCCAAAGTCTGTTATATGAATAGGAAAACTAGGCACAGTTTTGTACATTTATCTCTTCACAGGAATCCATGTTTGTGTAATGGATTCCTTTAGTAGAGAAAAGAATCATTGTGCTTTGAGATTTTGTATGCTTGATCAAGCACCTTAACATTATAAAGTGTCTCTTTGTGATTCTAAGTCTGATAGTCTTTAAGAGGTAAAAGAAATGTTTTCCAATGTTTCAGACAAGCTCCAGGCCTAAACTGTCATTTCAACCGCTCTTCAAGAAGCTGCACACATTTCACATGCAATGACCTGTAGGCAAGAAATAAGTATTTCTATTAAAACTTGTTTTGCTAATGGTACTAATGCAAAACTCACCTGCCACAACTAGTATGTTAAAAGGCTAACACAGAACTATTTGGCTTTCTCAGGCACACACTTTGCACTTTTTCTGATGATAATATGGTGTTGCATGTGTGTGGATGCATCCTTTACTCATGATGATGCAGGGTTTGGAGTGAGAAGTCTGAGAAAAACACTCTAGATTTTTTTATGTTGGTTGATTGTGAATTGTTGATGGTTTTCTTTAAACTTTCATATATAAGGAAAACATGTTCTCATTAAATTAGCTCCATTTTATTCCACTGTCACATGGAAACTTTTTCCCTTCTTCATTTTTTTCTTATCTGTGAATTTTGACATAACTATTTGCTTGGTTAAATCTTGCCTCCTGAGGTTTATGAAGGCAATTATGTTGTTTTACTACCAGAAAAGCAAAACAGCAAAAAAACTCAAGTTGCTGCACACTAGTGAGTGTTTGAAAGTTCTGCCTATTTGTGCTAATCTAGCTACAGCATTATGTATAAAGGTGGCATTTTAATATGTTTTAGTATAACAGCAAGTTTTGATCTTAACAGTATAGAGTAACATCATTAATTTTTAGATTTATACAGAACATTTTTAATATTTAACAGCACATTATTACAATTCAACAGGGGAAATATGAATGTAGAAGTCAAGCATTTTCAGGTCAGAAGAGATGGCAGAAAATAATATCAACTCTTTGATCCAATCTAATTTTAAAACTTTTGACCTGGTGTCCCTCTAGATATTAATTTCTGAATAAGAGAAGAGAAAGGTAGAAAGACCAGAGGAGAATTAATTTTTAAAGGATTTAAGTGTACCTTTGCCCTATGATTCACTAGTACTGAAAGAGAGCTACTTTCCAGCAGTTTTTCCTCCAAAACTCTGTATTCCTGCTTTCTGAGAACAATTATTAATTCAAAACACAGAGATAAAGTATAGGGCTAATTAGCTTAACAGTTCTATAGATACAGAACGTGATCTATTCTTAGTTAGATAACTGGCAATATATAACTATTCTTCTTATTGAAAATTGACTTTCTGACCCTATTAACAGGGCATTCAGCCCATTTCTGTTATAACTTTCACTGCCCATTCTTTTATTAGCTATTGCAAACATAACATGTAATATGGAGCTTAAATCAGATTTCTTTTCTAACATAGAAAGCTGACAAAATGAAAAATCCTCCAGTACAGTTGCTTTTAGAAATATTATAATACAGGTTTTGGTTTGCAAAACCCACTAAGTTCATATATATAATATTTGCTTAGTAGTAAGGCCACATCTGGAGTACTGTGTCCAGTTCTGGGCCCCACAGTACAAGAGGGATGTGGAGCTGCTGGAGAGAGTCCAGCACAGGGCCACGAGGATGATCAGGGGCCTGGAACATCTGCCCTATGAGGAGAGGCTGAGGGAGCTGGGCCTGTTCAGCCTGGAGAAGAGAAGGCTGAGAGGGGACCTCATCAGTGTCTATAAGTGCCTCAAGGGAGGCAATGAGGAGGATGGGGCTGGCCTCTTTTCACTGGTGGTCACTGACAGAACCAGAGGAAATGGCCACAAATTGAAGCATAAAAAGTTCCACGGGAACTTAAGGAAGAACTTTTTGACAGTGAGGGTGACAGCGCACTGGAACAGGCTGCCCAGAGAGGTTGTGGAGTCTCCTTCTCTGGAGATCTTCAAGACCCGCTTGGACACAGTCCTGTGCCACGTGCTCTAGGTGGCCCTGCGTGTGCAGGGGGGTCGGACTAGATGACCTCTAGAGGTCCCTTCTAACCTTAGGCATTCTATGATTCTATGATTCTATGATTCCTATCTATTTTGATTTATATGTACTTCTTCAGTATATTCATAAAAATTCATAAAAATTCAGTATANCTTCCAACCTTAGGCATTCTATGATTCTATGATTCTATGATTCCTATCTATTTTGATTTATATGTATTGAATTGAATTGCTACTTCTACTTCTTCAGTATATTCATAAAAAATATGACATTGTAGAGAAAAGGACAGTGTCTTTCTTATAAACTTTGTTAAATCAGAAGTGTAAATTCTGATTCTATATAATAGGTACGAACAACACTAGGGAAAACCCGGTAACAAATCAGCAGAGAATTCTATAAAATGGAGTATGAATAGCTCATATTTTTACTAGAATCTGTATAGCTTGCCCCTACAAAATGTTTAATACTACTAGCTAGCTTTCAATACACAAAGTGCAAGTGAGCAACAGAAACGGAACTGATGATCTGCACACCTGCCTCCAGCCTCCTGCTGAAGCAGATGGAATCACCACAACCACACGGAACGGTTGAGATTGGAAAAGACCTCTAGAGATCATCTACTCCAACCCCCCTGCTCCAGCAGGGACACCCAGAGCATGTCTCACAGGGTCACATCCCAGCAGGCTTTGAAGATCTCCAGAGGAGACTCCACCACCACTTTGGGCAACCTGTTCCAGAGCTCTGTATCCCTCACAGTAAAGACATTCTTCCTCATATACAGATGAAACTTCCTGTGTTTCAATTTGGATGCATTCCTTCTTGTTCTGTTACTGTCCATCACTGAGAAGAGTTTGGCCTCATCCTCTTTACATTCTCCCCTCACGTATTTGTACGTGTTGATAAGATTCCCTATCCATCTTCTCCAGGTTAACCAAGTCTAGCTCACTTAGGGGTTTGAGTCCCTTAATCATCTTTGCTGCTCTACACTGGAGCCTTTCTAGAAGCTCCCCAACCCTCTTGTCCTGGGGAGCCCACAACTACACCCAATACTCCAGCTGCAGCCTCACCAGAGCTGAAGAGAGGGGCAGGATCCCCTCCCTCGACCTGCTGGCAAGGCTCCTCCTGATGCAGGTCCCAGCGGCCTCCTTGGCCACAAGAGCACATTGCTGCCTCATGGTTAACTTGTTGTCAACTAGGACTCCCAAATCCTTCTCCACAGGGCTGCTTTCCAGCAGGTCAACCCCTAAGCTGTACTGGTGCCTGGGGTTATTCCTCCCCATGTAAGCAGGAGGATCTCTAAGGACACTCTTTTCCCTTTGGGAAGAATGAATACCATCTGAAGCCAGCATGCCTGGTGCCATGTAAGGCTTCTTATTGCTGAAAAACTCAAAGTTATGCCAATGACACCAGCCACAGAGCCATGCTGTAATGGTCTGTATCCTCCTGTTTTTTTCCATATTGCTATCAGTACTGGGGAGAATGGAAGAGAAGATGACCTGCACGCCTGAGTTTCTGATTGTCTGACCGAATTCCCTAAAGTCCCTTTTGGTTGCCTTCAGGCTACATGTTGCCACTTCCTCTCTTCCCACTAAGCTGCCTGGGGAATGGAATCTATATTTTTGATGTTGTTGTTGGGGACTTCCCAGTGCCTGCTCATATTTTTGGAGGCCAGTGCCTGACACCACCAGTCTATCTCCCTTTCTGACTTCCAGATGCTCCTCAGGTTTCAACCTCCCCTCGTAGTTTGCTACCAGGCTGAGCTCACATCTCACACCATTGCTATTACTGTCCCTGCAGCTGTCCTAAAGAAGTGTCAAGCTGTGGCACTCCCTGCAGCCTGACACCTGGACAGCTTATGTGCTTTAGCAGTAGTCCAGTCTGGGTGCCTGTCTCCTTTCCAGCAAATGGTGACACGGCCCTTGGATAAGTAACTGCAGCCCCTGCCCTCACCCTCTGCAGTGCCGTGCCGTGCTGTGCCGGCTGCCCTGCGCTGCGCTCCGCTCGCCGCGCTCGTGTTGGCTGCTCTCCTCCACAGTGCTTGGGCCGCCTCTCCTGCGGGCACCACCCCTGCTGCCCTGGAGCTGCTTGGGGCTGCCTGGGGCTGCCACGCTCTCCCTGCTGTGGTGACTGTGCTTCACTACATGGCTCTAGGCCGCCAAGTCAGCTCCTCTCAGGCTTTGCGGAGCGAGCGGCCACTCTGGAGCCCTTCCCTACGAGGACAATCCTTTGGCCTCATTAGGAGCTCTCTGCAGAGCCATGGAAAAGCTAAGCTAACCTCACTAAAGAAGAGACTTTCATTGCCATTTTCTTCCACAAGTAGCATGAGTAGTTTTAAGGACTGTGCTGTCCTTGGTTATGACCTTCCTAGTTTGACCTGCCTACCAGATGACAGGGCAGTAAACAGAATTCTCTAGAAAGTTCATTGGACTCTACAGAGCTTACTTTCACAATACTGCACATATAGATGTTGCACTAAACAATTCTAAAGAGATTATACATTTCTTTTCCATAAATAATATTTTTTCTTTAAATATACTAAAACCTTTAAATGTTAGTTATGAGAGCCTAATTTGAAGAAAACAATCTCGATAGACTGTTTCATAGTTCTGTGAAACCTCCGAGTTGATACAAGTCTTTACCTTAATACCTTCAACACTCTTGTGAAAGCTTTTCTTCCGTTCTTTTTTTTTTTTTTTTTTTATGGGTACAATGTGTCTTAGGGGGAATGTGTGGTTCCCTCTAGCTGCTTTCATTTTGCCTTGATGCCAGCAAAATGCTTTTGGTGTTCATTTAATAATGATACAAAAATTCTGAAATGAAATTTGAAGGCCGCGCTTTAAGGCAAACAAAAAAGCAAACAGAAAAGCTTTCCCCTGCTGCCCAAACCACCTAGCCTCCCTACCAAAATTCTTCCCAAGTTTCATCTGGATTCATTCTAAATTAATAAATCTGAAAGACACATACAATTATTATTTCTAATCTTTTCTTTTTTTAATTCCATTTTATGTCATATTTACACTAGCACCTTATCTACCCTGAATGGTGATGATTCTAACTTGCTGAGCCTTAGCAGTGCACTTGGCATACAAGACATATGTGTACCTTCTCTGTCCCAAAGAGCTTACACTAACAGGGAAATTTTGCTGAGGTCCTAATCCATAATAGGCCTTTCTCAGTTGTGCTGTGCAAACTGAACACACCTCTTGTTATAATCAACTACAACAGTGGTGCCAGGCAGGTAGCAACACAGACAGCACTGAGTAGTTAATGCAGCTATTGCAGTATGAACTTTATTGCACTCTCATACAATTGTGTGAACATCTGTTTTTATTACTCTTGTGCTTCCCTGCTTTTCAAAATGGGAGCATTTTTTTGCCTATTATGTTCTCTACCGAACAAAGCCATCAATTTTAAGCATCTTTTCACATTTGCTGCAGAATGAAATCATTTTCTTTTCTCATCAAACAGTGTGTATAATTAGAGTACTTTATAGCTATCTGTATCAAACAATTAGTATATTAATTGCTGAGAGTTGGACTATACTAGTCAGCATGTAAGCAAAATTTTATAAATGTGATTACATTGTTGAAGATGTAATGAACCGGAATGGTGTTTCTATAGACAATGAATCCTTTTCTCCAAAACCCAACAACAAAGCTTTCTGATTTTCATTATAGATAGTCACTTGTTTATCCTCAAGGGATATTTCCTTTTTCTATATCTCCAATTTTCTCTTTAGGTTTAAAAGGCCTGATTCTGATCTACCTTACTAAGAATTTGCTCTAAAGAAAATCTATTGATTTTCTGCATTTATGAACCATAACTTTTTTTTTCTTTTTTTTTGACCCACAGAATTTTGAGCAATCTTTGAAGGTTTATTACAAGTTACTTCTTGTCCTGCTTCTAGGGTTTCCTAACAAATAAATAAGGAGTGGATACCAGCAATTTATCTTAGTCTGTTAACAAGTAGTTAGCACATTAGTGTAATCATTAGGGATTTTAGAATCTGACAGAATTCATACAATACAATAAGTCAGAGTTCTGACTGGAAGGCATATGCATGAAAAGGAACTTGGAGCATTTGCAAGATTGCCTATCATCTCAGGAATTCTGTGATTCTGTGAAAAGTGTATGATATAATCTAGGTGCCTAGTTAATTGTCAGTGCAGTATATGAGGCATGGAGGCACTAGACCAGGTTCACGCAGAGGCAGTGGTTGAAACATTGGTCCATATTTTAAAGTCTATACATGACAAACTCGCTGTTTGGCTGGCCATATCTTAAAGTGGAAAGCAGAGGCTTCTTTGTCAACATAGCAAAGAGGTTTCTTGGACTGGATGATCTCAGCTACCACAGACAGTTAGGAAATGCTGGTTAGTTACCTCAGTCATTTGACGAGGCCAGGGGAAGATTTTGTAAGTTATTCATACTTATTAACCCAAAGTGACATTTATAGTGAGCATTTCATGTATCTGTGCTAACAACTATATCTCTAATGTGAGTTTTCATGTTAGCAATTACTTACTAAGATTCAGGAAATTGCTATTTCATTAAGATTTAGGCCTTTGTTAAGTTTTTTTAGGATATAAAACCAATAGAGTCATT
Source organism: Crypturellus undulatus (assembly GCA_013389825.1). Taxonomy (NCBI): domain Eukaryota; kingdom Metazoa; phylum Chordata; class Aves; order Tinamiformes; family Tinamidae; genus Crypturellus; species Crypturellus undulatus. The sequence goes on along the minus strand of VWPW01017926.1, from coordinate 9,460 downwards.
CAGCCTCTTCCTTAACTACATAATTCAGTTTTCTTTTTCTTTTCTGCTTTTTTTTTCCATTTTTGTCAGTAAAACAAATGAGCCTTGGGTACAGCAAAGTACTCAGATATTCTGGAATAGAGACATGCGTTTCTAACCACTGGAGGGAAAAAAAGGAATTGTTATCTTTGATTATGCTCCATTAAAAGCAGTTTTATATCATTGGGTTTTAGTTTATCACTTTCATGATGTAAATCTATAATAAAATATGACACTAATATTCAATTTTGGAGAGTGAATAGTGTCCTGTTAACAAAAGAAAAAAAACAGTATAAATAGTATAAATTGTTAGGGAATTATTCACTAGTAATAAGCACTTGAATACTACTTTTTTTGAGGTATTTCCTGTACCAGTCGAATAAATACATACATTTTTGTGGAATTAGCCAACATCTGTTTGCTTAAAATTGATAGGGCTTATATTTCATTATGTTGTATTATCTAATATACAACCATATAACCAAAATACAATAGATAGGATTTCCAGAAGGATTATGTCCTGATGCCTAAAACAAGCAAGAATCAGCATTCCTGTATTGAGTTTTCTTCTGTAACATTGATCTTTTAGATAAATTTGGTCATAAAAGTTATTTTTTTAATTTACTGAAGCTAACATTATGAGCCTCAGCAGAATCATTTTTTAAATGACACCAATTAGATTTGATTTAAACATTTTGAAGAGATGCTAAAATTGACTGCTGATTTGAGAGTCAAGGTAAAAATATGCTAGCATTATATGACTAAATAATTAGACAAGAAAGTTACCTGATAAAAAATACTTTTTAGTTTCTGCTAAAATATTACAAAATATTACAAAATATTAAACTTTATGCCTGTTCTTCAGTCAGAAATTGGCTAGTGAACATGGAGTAGGAGGGCACTATCGGACAGACACAATATTTTAGGAGTGATGCTGAAAAGTTTCATAGTCCGGTGGGAAAAAGCAGCAACCAAAAGTGAAAGTAAGCCCATCAACATTCTGGCAAAAAAAAAAATCACTTTTCTTTTTTCATTATTCTCTAAATTTTAATCTCAGTGATAGTCTTAAGGGCAGTACATAGTCTGGGGCCTTCTATCTGTAATGACAAACATCAAAGTTAAAGGTCTACTATCTGTTATAAAGATTTTCCTAACGTATCTCAGTCTTTAAGGTAATGTGGTTCACCTGGTTAATTACCTTTAGAGAATACTTTTGAATATTTTATGTATTGTTAACATTTTCAGTCATGATGGAAATTTTCTATGTATGAGATAAAGGTAGTTGCTGGTTTAATCATACTCAGATTTTCTTTCATGTTTACTGCATTTCAGTTCTTCTATGGAACTTACACAAGTAAGCATCTCCAAGGCTCAAAAGAAGTAACTCTTGGGTTCTTCCATAAAACTTTGGGGATAGCACGTTAATGTTTTCTGCCAAATACTCTGTATGGTTGAAAATATTCTCATCAGCTCTAATGCACACAGCACTCTATGTTCCTGTGCTTACTTTAAATAAAACAGATTTAAATTTTAAAACTATTCCTTATAGCATGATTTTAGTGACACTTAAAATTAATGGTAATGTTTTGTGGTCCTAATAAACTGGTCTGATATTTAAGACCAGTTAAGACCAGATTTTTTTTTGAAATTTTATCTTTATATCTCTATTTATTGCCTACTTAATTTTTTGTACGGTAGCTGTAGTCAAAAGATTTTTCTCTTTAACTGCATGGAATTTTTTTTTTAATAGAATATTTTTATAGTTTCTGCACTCTGTTAATAACATCAAGGTGTTTAAAGCTTTTTTTTCATTGATTTCTTTCTTTTGAATTTTAAGGGAAAATTTGAAATGCTCCTTGTTTAGATAAAGATTGATACCCATGGAAATAATTTGCATCAAAATATATCAAGTATACTACTAGATAATGCTTGGTTTTAATAAGCTTTACTGTATGCAAACTGCACAAAAAGGCAAAAAAAAGACATGTGATAGCTTAGTAAAAGCACAGAAATTTATCATTTTAGAATGCTGTGTCCTATATAGGTAGATTTTCCCTTCTGATGAGGTAATAAATGGGTGCTCTCTACTACATCTCAAGATTACGTATATCACCATTATTTTGTTTATGCAAAGCTAAATTACTATTGTGTCACAATACTAAAAGAAGGTAATTGCTGCATTGATTCTGCTTCCTTGCTACTCCATCCTGTTCTTCACAAAAAATATATTCTTAGTTGTTGCTTTGCACGGTATCACAGACATTTCACCTGAAATTCTGAACCTCTAAGCTGTAGAAGACAGTGCACAGGCAGACAGCAGAAATAAAATAGATGGCTAACCTGTCTGCAGGCGAACTAGACAAGACAGCCTTTTTATCAACAGAGATCTGATCTCTGATCAATCATACATTGAATATTTTGTCTGACAGTGTCTAGAAGTCTGTGGCTAAATCTCAAAACTGGATGTCCAATGATTCAGTCTAATGACATCACACAAATCATCAGTATTTTTTCTGTTCTTGACAGACAAGACTTTCAAGATTATTTAACACGTTTTTTATTGAACTGCATTGAAATTCTAAAACCTTTTTCTGTGGCAGCTGTAGAGGTCCTACTTAATAGCTAATACTCTACATATTTTATCATACAACAAGTAGTTCTGTAAAAAATTATCTCTCTGGATACCATGAAGTAAAAGGTTGAGTTTCAGAAAATGAATTTCTTGATGTCTAGAATAATTCAAAGTTAAGTGAAGTGAAATATCACTACAGCTTTTAACCTTAGAAATTCAGACATCAGTAAGTAATGTGTTCTAATCGTCGCTGCCCTGACTATGTCAGAGAACACAAAAATACACTGTCCTGATTAAGTATTATTTTTTCACAGGTGATACAAAATTAAATTCTGATCTTTCCCACACAGGAGGAAGACAAGAGATTTTGCAGGTTTGACGTAACTGAACACAATAATCTTGTTACCACTAACTCAGGACTGTTTAGATAAAGAAAACTTTCTTCCCATTTGCAAAAGTCCTGTGGAATTTTAAACGGTTTTGGATAAAACCAAAAGCAAGTGATAAACTTTTCTGGAAAAAGCTTTAGAATTTAGTACAGAGGAGAATTTCTGCAACACTTCTACGGATTTAGACATAAGTGATATCATTAAATTCTATATGATAATAGACCTACTCAAGAATACATAGTAAAAGCATTGTTAAAGGAATTTTGCATGAATGTCTACCTACAGATATGAAGTAACTGAGTTCACAACATCCCCATGACTAAAGACAGAAGGATTAACATTTTTTTTCTTACAGTCCCATTCTTCTCCAGTGAATACAATGTTTTCCACTCCAGGCAGCAAGCCCTGGCCCCAGGCTGCGCTGAGAGCACAGGGTCTCCAGCCTGTACGGTCGGCCACTGCTGGTGCCAGCGGTGCTCAATGCTGCATCTGCCTGGGGCCAAGGCACCTGAGCTGGAGCTGTGCTAGGAGAGGTATGGAAATGGTTTGAGATGGGACTGGGACAGAGGAGGGAGGAACCATGAGTCCCTGGGGCACGGGATGCTTCACTGTGCCCTGTCACCACCTGTCTGGCTGTGGAAAGCTGCAGTTGGCACCCATGGGACCTGTGAGGTTTGCAACTGTTTTGCAAAGGCATACCTGTGAACTTAGATGCCTCTCAGAAAGTAACTCTAGCATTATTTGGTGAGGAAAAATCAAATAATTTCATGGACTCTTTGTTTCTTAGTAAGTAACAACCACAACATAAGGGAAAAAATATGAAGGAGATTGTTGTAAATCTGAATATTATGGAAGAGCAGTAGTTCCAATCTTCTCATTTCTATGCCTGAACTTGGCAAGGGTCCAGCGCAGTCAGTGGAAGAGAAAATAAGATAGCAGTTAGAGACAGGAAAGTAAGCACTGAAAAACAAAACAAACAAGCAAACAACTCAACAGAAGTTATACAGAAGTCCCAGGTACTAATCCTGCATCTTCAGTCACACATGTCTTGCAGAGACTTGGCACGAGTGGCAGATTACTGAGCAAAGTTATGAAGAATATTAAAGAATTCCAGTTTGATCTTTACTGCAGTTCCATTAATATGGACTTTTGTGTTCTGTATTAATTATTCACTAACATTTATTTGTTGTGCTTTATTCTCTTGCTATTAATTTTAATGTGGACCAAATAGAAACAGAGCTGTCATTTTAATTAGAAAAGCTCTTAACTATAGCAGTAAATAAAGCTTTATACCAATATGGAATTGCAGATTTACTTGTGTGATGGTGAATTGTAGATTTAATGGGGTGACTACAGTTTGCAGTTCTTTTTACTTGAATCATTTTTGGTATGCTTGAAGTCTTGTGAGTTTCATATATTCCAAAATAATCCCTAAATTGAAATTCCTGGCATGTCTTTTTGACTCAAGGTACCTCCATGTCAGAGATTCTCGCACGAGCTTGTAGCAGGCTGGTACAGCTACATCACAGAGGAATTCAGCAGTGACGCAAGTGACAATAGGGTCATGTTCCTGTTTTGAGTCAAATGAGGGGGTGCATTTACAGGATGAATTTTAGGAGGGTGAAGTCATTTCTGATCCTTGCATGGCAGCACAGCTTTAGCATTCCTCCATCAGGCTCACAGCTCTGAAAACCCTGAGATATAAACTGCACCTAACCTTCCTAGTAGATCTACACCAGATTAACATGACAAGGCCATGTAGTCCCAAGCAGATCCTACTTTAGACCATGCACTATGGCCACTAGTGTGTCTGAGGCAGATACATTGATATAATTACAAAAAAGAAGAAAAAAAAAAAAGGGAGTCTTTGCACTTTGCTTTATTATTATCAATACACCCTGTGCTTTTATGATTCAAGTATCTTCCCATTTTCATTTGTATTTTCTATCTCACTGACAAACTGAAAAATCAGAATTTTATAAAATGTCAAGTGCTTTGAAGAGATTGTCTTTGAGAAAGCTTAATAGGATCTGATTTTCAGAGAGTTTCGTACATTCAAAATCATTAGTAACTTAGAAGGTCAAAATCTTCACTAAGCACATAGCCATCCATGGCAACATTCCAGTCAGGCGAGCTGTCCCACCTGTCTCTGTAATTGCAATGACATCATGACCCTGCAAGCGCATACACATCTCTGATTCTTCTTGTTTGTTCCCCATGCCACATGCAATGGCATATAGGCATTTCAGGAAGGTAACAGAGCCTGGCTGTTCTGTCTCTGTAACTCTCCCACCATCTTTCCTAGTTTAATGCTCTCTTAACCAGGCTGACCAACATACTGGTTGATGTGTTCCCTGATTACTGAAGTACTTCCCGTCTCTCTCCGTTAGTTGTCAGTCTTCAGAGTCCAAAGGTCACAGAAAGCAAAACTGTGTTGTCATGACCAGCAACACAGATAGTTATTAACCTGGAAAAATCTATCTATTGCTCTTCAACATCCTTTCCTCTTGTTGGCAGGATTGAGGAGAGAACATGGGCTTGTAGACACTTAACCCTCATCCCTTGAGCTCCAAAGTCGTGTTTCATGGTCTCTAGTTTCCCCTCACTGATACCCACATGGAAGAGCAGCCGTGACTAATAGTGTAAAACCTGGACAAGCCTTGGCAGTCTCCCCATGACATCTCTTATTTGATCTTCCCCTCTACTCAGCCCTGGTAAGGCTGCATCTGGAGTTGTGTCCAGTTCTGGGCTCCCCAGTACAAGAGAGGCATTGAACTGCTGGAGTGAGTCCAGCAAAGAGCTACTAAGATGATGAAGGGATGTGAGCATCTTTTATATGAGGAAAGGCTCAGAGAGCTGGGAGTGTTCAGCCTGGGGAAGAGATGATTGAGGGAGGATCTTATAAATATGTTTAAACTCCAGAAGGGAGAATGCCAGGAGGATGAAGTCACACCTTTCTTTCAGTGATGGCCAGAGTCAGGACAAGCGGTAATGGCCACAAACTGAATTAAGCAAGTTCCACCTGAATATTAGGAAAAAACTTGTTTACAGTAAGGCTGACAGAGCATGAGAACAAGTTGCCCAGAGAGGCTGTGGAGTCTCTGTTTCTGGAGATATTCAAAACCTGCATGGACACGATCTTGTACATGCTGTAGGTGATGCCTGTGTAGGTGGTGCTTGTGTGTGAAGTGGATTAGATGAGCTCCAAAGGCCCCTTCCAACTTCAATCATTCTGCCATTCTGTGATCTTTCCTCAGAAGCAGTTTATCACTTAAAACTGACTTATATGTATTGTTCACATTTAAATAGTATATAGACATACTACTTGGAATCAAAACCTAGCCCAGTAAGAGTTTATCTGAAGTACAGTGTTACTTAGAAATGTGAAAAAAAAAACCTATGAAACATCAGAACGTCTCTCAGAAAATTCTCATTTTTTTATTCTACAAATAAAAATACACTTGAAAGCAAAAACAGTATTGGTGGTATTGTTTTACAGAATGGAAAAGTAAGATAGGAAGATATAGAGCATGCCTATAAGATCATAATGTGGGAAAGAGGACACGAGATACACAAATAATACCTTGAAAGTAAGGAGTACATCAGGAAAGTAAACTTCGTTTAACTAAACTTTGTTTAGTTTCCATTTTGAACCTAAAAAAAATGAGCAGTGGATTTAAGTAACAAGTTTTCTGTCCAATGAAGAAGCAGAGACATCCAAGTGTTAGTGTTATTTTTATTTGAATGAACAAGTGTGTTATGAGTAAGAGATTAGCTCTTTATTTTGAAAGATGTTTTCTGAGAATTTCCACTTCCACTGATTTACATTTCCTCATAATAGTCTGTTAATTGTTCTATTTACCACTAAATTGTGAGAGGTTATATAATTAATTTACTGAAAAAATGCAAAAATAGCAAGAGAAGACTAAAGTTGATATGACAAAGTAGGAATACTTTAAATGAATTTGCATTTTTGAATTGTGCAACTCTGGAATGAAAAGTTTAGGAGAAGTTGTAAATTATCATCTCTTTACTCTTATCTAATCCAAGGTTGAAATGGAAAAATGTTGTTACAAAATATTTTAGTACTATCAAAATGTCTTAAGTTTTTCACTAAGGATATAATGAACTAAATACTGCACTTGGCAAGTCTACTAATCTTCTGCAATCTGGCACCTTTGAGTTCACATAAATCATTACTAAAGAGAAAAAAAAAATAGAGTCAAATTGAGATATATATTGTTCTTTAAAGACAGAAGCATCACAATCGTAATGTAATCTGCCACCAGTTTCTATATTTTAATTATATCTATAGAAATCCAACATTTATGACAATGATAATCAGATCCGAATGTAAACTTAAGCCAACACTATACGGAGATTCAATTCTGACATGCTCTTATGGGAGAAGAATTTGATATTTAAAAAACAATTTTGTATATTGGTTATATATATATATTTTTTTTTTTCCTGAGATAGCACACTGTATCTCTATTAGCAATCCTTCCGATTTCTTAAGAAAGTTCATTTCATCCTGTCAAGGCAAAATATGAGAATAAATCATGGCCTATTTTGCTTCATTTGTTCTTGTAATCAGAGGGTGCTAAATATTTTGGTATTTGGAATATTTCATTCAGAAATATATATATATATATTATTAATTTTCCTTCATGTCTTTAAGGAGAAGGGAGTTTTTGTTTAAGAAAATAATGCTTATTCCCTTAGTAAAAGTCATAATAAAGTTTAATTATGATGAACTTGGCAACAATGAGAAGACAGCAGAGCACTTACAGAAGTATTTTTCTGGGAATATGGGGTAGAAACAGATAATCCAAAGTAATTAATAAAGACCACCATATTATCTAAGTAGCAAGATCGTGTTAGTCTTTTTTTTCCAGCAAGCTCTCTCTTACTTTCTAATTGACAAATTGTTTGATAGAAAACCACTTTCCCTGGGTGTAAAAGAGATATGCACTCACTTATAAACCAAAACACACAGATTTATGCTTAGAAGAGTTTTAAATGTGTGCTTGAGATCAAAGCTTACGTGGGTAGCTGCAGCCTGCATTATTACTACCACGGCACTCTTGAATACACCTGGAGGCACATCTGGGAAAGCTTTCACACAGGGAAATTGAGAAAGCTCTGGTAGAAAGATCATTATTTCCTTTTAAACTCTATAGGTTTAAGATATATTTTCAAATCTAACATTATAGAAAAAACACATATAGAAAATACATTTCTGAGATAGAATTATTCGGTATAGTTCAAGAATGACAACAATGGATAAAAGCTATTGATTTTAGTACTGTTTTGAAGCTTTCTACATTTCATTTTAGCTTAAGTGATTTTATATCTGCATAAAAAAATCATAGCTATTGTATCTATCTGGCCCCTGAACAGTTCTGTCTTCTCTAGCACACTCCGTTTACATATACACCTTCATTATGCTCATATGTAAACTGGTCAAGTAAACAGCATAACTCAGAAACCATAAAAAAAAAGATCATCTGCCCTCAGATAGAAAGTGAGCTGAATGCCACAGATACACATTTCTAAAAGGCTGTGGGCTCAATGTTCTTTTTTTTTAAAAAAAAAAATATATATATATCCTACCAAAGGAACTCATTCTTTCCTCAAATGCTCTGGAATGACAGCCAATTTTAACCTCTCTCTAAAATTCTCTATGACAAATCCATTACAATCATGATTAAGAGGCTTTTAATGGCATATTTCCGGCCAAATAATCACACTATCTTCAGATGAAGGCTATCCAAACAATCACTCTGTATCTTCAGCTGAAAGTTATCAGAGTGACTGGCATTGAACATGGACTCTCCCCAGCTGATGGTGCCAATCAGATCTACTGAACAAGTGTGTGCTTTCAGCTGAGTATTGTAGCCATAGCCTTTCTCTACAGCTGGAAGCATCTGCACCACTTAAAACAGAGTCTGCACTGTGTTTGCAGGTGCTTGTTACCTGTGTCTTTGGTTAAAAAAGATCTGTTGAAGCCAACGGATGTCTAGTGTAAAAAATACTTTTTCTATGCAGCTTATGCAGTTCAATGCATTCAATTCAATATAAAAGCAAAACCTCTAAAATTACATATTTAACAATTAAAATAATTAAATCTCTTGCTAGAGAAAAGATCATAATATTATAAAAACATTAGATCAGTTACAGAAAAGAAGTAAGGATCAAATTACTGAGGAGCCAAGACCCAATAATGATATCAGTAATTAAATCAAACATTATCTCTGCTTTTCCCTTTACCATTTCCTTGCCAGAAAGTCTTTCAAGAGACTTGATTGCTACAATGGAACACAAAAATTGTGCACACAAAAAAATTGCCAGCATTGCAAGTATGATTCGAATGGAGTATATTTGAGTTTTGCTCATTTTTATTTAGAGTGTTATCAATATTTTTTCCCTATAAAACAAGTACATTGATATTTCATAGAACAGAATCATAGAATCATAG
>VWPW01017925.1:0-12948 GCA_013389825.1 Crypturellus undulatus | reverse complement strand
GAAATAATGTTGCTAAACACTAAAACAAGGAAAACAGAGCAAGAGTTGTGAAAACACTGAAGAATTTGCATGATGAAGTGTGTGTCATGCAAGAACTGTATTGTATTTATTTTCAATACTATTTTATTTTCTTTTATGCAAGCATAATGTTTTTATAGTTAATTTGTGGGCTTCTGTATCATAATTTGGAGTCACTTTTTATCTTTATCAATTCTTTGGGGTCTACTCATTTAAAGTTGCCATCAGTCTATAGGGTTACATATCCTTAAGTATTTTGAGATGAAAGAAAGTTAACAAAAGGGCTTGTTTTCTCCTCATAATAACTTCTATGAAAAGGGGAACATCACACATTTGTAAAAGGGAAGTGAGGCATGAGAGAGTAAATTGTCACACTGATCTGTGGGTCTTTGCGTGGCTATATCAGAACTGGAACTCTGCTCTTCCACAGGCTAGACTAACAGCTGATTTTCCCCTGACCATTTTCCCACTTCATTTATAAGTAAATGTACCATATATCTACAGCACATGCACATGACACTCATCCTTGCTGTGATGAACATGTTATGAAACAATAACCTACTTTGGCATGTTTAGGGCTGTTAGGATAATGATTTTGCATGGCTGCTCTACTTCCCAGTGGAGTTGTGCTTTCCTAGATTTGCTTTAATGCAAGTAATTTTTGCAAACAGAGGAGACACTGGAGAGGTTTGCAAAAATGTAAAGCCTTTAACAGTTCACTGGGAAGCAAAGAAGGATCCTTTGCTAACCAGACTGACTGTAACTGTGTCAGCTGAACAATCTTGTCACTCCTGTGGTCTCTTTTAATATTTGATGGCTGGTCATGTACAGCACGCCTCATCACACCATCTCTGGAGGCAGTGTGTTTGGAAATTTGAAAAAAATGCCACTCTGTTGGAAGGATACCCACATGCATAATGGAAAAAAAAAAAAGAAAAAGGCTTCCCCAGTAGAGGGAACCCAGATCTGCAGAAATGCATGGGGATAAGAGTTTGTGAGAAAATTGCTTGAGAAAGGAGGAATTAGAGAAAAACTAGGGCTGAACAGAAGTTATGGCATTACAGCGGCTTGCTTGAGGTGAGAGGCGGTTGCCACTTCCAGGATGGTTGGTATGTATGGGATCTACTTCTCCACGATTTCCTTGGCAACACAATCTGCCCTCCTAGCACACACTAATAAGAGTAAACAAAGAGTGGAGAAGAATGGAGACACCATGGCCAAACTTTGTTGGCTTCCCTGCGGAGGTGATAACCTGATGGTGCCATGCAGCTGATGAGTGAATGGAGGGTGGAGCGAAGTGAAGATGCTGTGGCCAAACCCTGATGTACGCCCTGAAGAGGTGGCAACCTGGTCGTACCACGCAGCTGATAAGCCACATAGTGCGATGTCTGGTGCTGGGCCAACAATGGTGGCAGATCAGTCCCTTCCGATGGACTTTGCTCAAACTTCTCTTCATTCTAATCTCATTATAATACCAATACACAACCCCATCCTAGAAGTTACCCGCTTCCAAGGAATGACCACTCCTCACTGAGCATGCTCTCTAGATTTCTGATTAACTGGAGAGACAATTAATAACGAGAGTAAGTATGTAAGTAACAAGAGTAAGTATGACTAGAGTCACTCAAGCTCCACCTAAATGTAAAAGAAAATATATAAAAGGCGTACTAAGGAGGGATATAGTAGGAAGAGGGAAAGGAAGAAGGAAGAGAGAAGAAGGAAGAGGGGAGAGGGAAGACTCCATCGTAACTTCTGGATCAGTTGACAGGCTGAACCCCTTTCCTCCCCTTGAGTCAGGACGTCGCCTGAGGAGACTCCTTGAGATTGAGAGCCCTCTCCCATCTTTGGGGTGAGTGATGATTGCGCGTTTGTACACTAGGCACTAGCTGAAAACCCCACACTGTAGTAGATAATTTCCTATACTGACATCTGAAACCTGCATTTGAATAAATTGTGCTATTCGTGAACTCGACTACTTGTTTTGAAGGTGATCGGACCTACAGTTGACAGACTGTTCATGAACCCGATACTGCCAGAATTGGGTCTATAGCTGATCATACTATTTGTGAACTTGATTTGATGTTTTCAAGGCAATCAGATCTACAGTCAACACACTGTGAATCTGGTGCTGACAGAGCTACAATCCATTTCGCATCCTCACGAATTTACTGAATATCACAGAAAGATGCTCAGAAAGTGGTTAGAAAGTGCAGCCCTCACAGCCTCTTAAGAAAAGATACCCCAGCCCCCATTTAAACAGGATAGAGAGGGAAAAAATGCTATTAAAAATCCCTACTTACTAGTGTCCTTTTAAATTATGTAAAGACAATTTCTTGTAATATTGTCACTGAACAAATAATCAGTTGGTTCAAGAAGATTTGTGGCTGTAGTTATTTATTCATTTTAATGTTTGTTATTAAGCCTTTCTCTTGCTGTTTGCACCCATTATATGATGAAAGATTAATACAAAGAAGATGAGAAAGTGCAGAAATGACGCTTAATTATCAGGGAAGAAGGAGAGGGAGAGCAATCCAGGACAAACAGCTATGAGACCTATCACCAGTGCTCTAGTCTTTTGCTTGTATTGTTCTCTGTTTTACAGGGGTTTTTTTGGTTTGGGTTTTTCCTTCGATCGGAACAGTGGGGTGAACGCTTGAGCCAAGTTTTCTCATGCTTTTCTAATCATCTACTGCATAGTGTGAGTTGAATTAGGAGAAGCAATGATGCCAAGCATTACTTTTAAGGAGACTGGGTTGGGAAACTTAACTTTTTCCCCACTTCAGCAAGTGACTTACTATGTAACTTGCTTCACAGCTTTGTGCCTTTATTTGTACACCTGTAAAACAGTAATGCTCACACTTACCTTACTTATTAAAGTGTTTATCAATCTAAAAATGAAAGATATTGTATAATTACTATAATCATGAATATGTATTTACAAAGAAATCTGTATTTGTAGGGGTGTGAACATGTGTATGTGTATATACATATGTGTATGCATACACATATGGATTAAAATATCATTGTTCTATTGTTTAGATTAGTTTAGATAAAACTATATCATTGCTATCCAGGATTATTAGACATAAAGCTCCTGGAGATGCATGCCATTCTTTTGCACCTATACAACGGGAAAATACATTCTAACTGGTGCTTACAGGATTTCATGATATCTGTTAAATGTGATTTTTCTCCAGCAAAATAATAGATGCTTAATAGTTGTTACTTGATAACTAGCCTGGGATAATATCGCTTCGTATTAGGACCTGCCTTTTGAATTTTTCTACTGTGACTACAGTAAGTATATTCATGTATTGTAATACATGTATGTACCCAAATGCTATCTCATGGACTGCAATGGAGTTCAGGCAAGTCTTAAATGGACAACACAAACTATTCAACCATGAGTTCTCATGTGTTGTAAGAACTCCCGAGAGTGCAAGGACCACCCAATTGGGACAAAGCCTAAAAGTAGGTCTGTGTTCATGATTTTATATAGATCTCAAGGGTCTCTGTCTAAGTGCTTGCAAAATATATCATATAGCTTCAGGCCAACCCTGAAATTTGCCCCTAGTGAAAATCTCCCACATCCTAGACACTGATACATATGGATGACACGTAACTATGGTAAACATCTCTAAGAGTCACTTTCTGTTAATGCAGGGCCAGTAACTTTATTAGAATGACAAAAACAATCATACCTCTGAAATCATTCTCTCTTATGGTCTACGTCTGCAGAACTTTTGCCTGAGCTGCCTTATTTTCTAACCCTTTTTCATCTTAATCTTTACAAAGAATGTCAAAAGAAAAAGTATTCTTAATTGTGCTATATCCAAACAAGTTTTCCTGCTCATCCAGATTCTAATCTGAAGAAAGATATTCCCTTCAGTATTACTTAATTTAGCCATTCATTTCCTTGAGTTATTGACTTACAGGAATGCTGAATTTTATAATGAAAAGAAAGCCACTTTTTTAATAGTTGCAATTACATTAGAGCATCATTTGTACTTTATTGATGCTGATACTGGTGATGCCTCTGACAACAGTTAGTGAGGCTGAAATTATCTACAAATGGAGCTGTGGTTTTCTCTCTAGTCACAGATGTGCACAACTGAGAATTGCAGCAAATTCTACCAGCACTTAAAATGTGCACAGCTGAGAATTGCAGCAAATTCTATATATACCTAATATATCTAATACTTAGATATACTATGTCATACTTGTGAGCTACTCCATTTTATTTTCATAGGTGAATATAATACAGTAGTTGTTATGGTACTAAGGCTTAAACAATACTAGCAGAAACTCAAAATAGATAAATTCATTTTATTTTTCTTTATTGAACATTGTCTAGTATGCAAAGTTATAGAATTTAACATTATAAGACATTATAAGACATAAAACTTCTGGGAAAAAAATCTAAAGTTCTGGAGACCATCCATAGAATCAATTGATTTCAACATGTAGATAGTTGTCAGAAGTGGTCCACAGATCTCATTCAAGTAGAAATATTGCATGATTATTGTTTCCTTGCATGTGTATTTGAATAAAATGTAAAAGAAGCCTGCCTTTTAAAAACTTTATGCTTTTAGTTCTTTCTTACTTCCAGGTATGGAGTTCCTCCAACAAAAATAGGCAGAAAGAAGAAATGCATCTCTTGTCAAAGTTAGGAGCTACACAGAAGAACAAGGCATTGCTCCTTATTTTACTATGTGCTTTTCCTTGAAACTTACTGACTGCTTAAATCATCTCAGCTATGCAGAATCCTTTAGCAATAAAATAAAATCTGTATTAAGCACTAAATTTTACACATAACAGATATTTCTCACTGATGGAGAGTTTATGGAAGTTGTCAACTTCAGAGTTCAACTTATATGAAGGCAATCATAATCTGAGGGCATATGAATTGATCTAGTTAGAAATGGTGCAAAATAAATTAACAAATGCATTTTTCCCCCCTCCACCCCCAGCTGAAGTTCCATTTTCTGTTTCCTCTTCCCTTGGTAAGGGATTAATAAAAAACTGAATACAGATGTTTAGCCTCCATTATCTGGAAACTTCCTTGTTGGGATTTAAAGAAAAGACTAGCATAGCAATAGGTAAGCATTTAGCTTCTGAGCTACTTGACCTTTGGAGCTGTAAAGAAGAAGAGGGACAGAGGTTATGTTTTATCTATTTTTTCCATTGGACTCAGTGGAGAAATTTGAGAGTTTACTGCATAAATAGGTTAAATTTAAGTACAGCAGATATTCTCATAAAATTCACCGAGGTTAAGATTCATCAGTTCCTCCCAATTCAACAAAACACTTTAAAATATACTTCAATTGAATTCAGTGGGAATGTGAGTACTTGCTGAAAGTTCAGTGTGTCCTTAAATGATTTACAGAATGAGGAGCATCTGCATATATGTAAGTGCTTTGCTGAACGTGCCTAAGTATCCAAACCATGGCCCCATGTGGGAGCATGTGGCTTCTCCATTGATTTCATTGGGCTTTGGATTTGCTCTTAATTGTTGGATATTACCAGTTCATTACAAGTTCAGGTCTCTCTTGTCACTTCCCTGAAAAGAGATGACATTCAGCTTTTCACAGCAATGCCCTATGCTTTGCATTACAAAGCCCTAAATGACACCCTATGGTTTCTTATTTAGTGCTGTCTGTGGGGCTTGTTGGGATTATAGTTTTACAATGTGCTGCTCAAAAGTATCGCTAACACAAGCTGAATAATAATTCCTGTCTAGTGTAGACAAAACAATTTAGATTTTAGCATATAGAAATTTACAAGCTACCTATGTCCATGGTAACAAAATGTCATGAACAATGTTGTAAACAATTGGCTTTCATGCAAGATGGGGATCTCTGTTTTATCTGTTGCACACTCAGTGACACATTTTCAACTTATCGTAGGACTTATTAGTACCAGAACAAATGAATATATCTTATATTAGAGTCTAGAGAATAGAATCATAGAATCATAGAATCATAGAATCATAGAATCATAGAATCATAGAATCATAGAATGCCTAAGGTTGGAAGGGACCTCTAGAGGTCGTCAAGTCCAACCCCCCTGCACACGCAGGGCCACCTAGAGCACGTGGCACAGGGCTGCATCCAAGCGGGTCTTGAAGATCTCCAGAGAAGGAGACTCCACAACCTCTCTGGGCAGCCTGTTCCAGTGCTCTGTCACCCTCACCGTCAAGAAGTTCTTTCTTAAGTTCCCGTGGAACTTTTTATGCTTCAAATAAAGTAGATTACATATAAGAAGTGTCTTCCTTTATGTAATCAGTGATCAGAATGGTGTAGAACCTGGTCAGTTCCCCAACCTACATGTTCAGTTGAAGCAGTGGACAATTGAATTATGTTCTGTTATCCCGATTTTGAAGGCAATTGTGTTCTTATCTGGTTTGGGGCTTTCTGTTTCATTGAGGTCTACTGTTTTCCTACTTATTGATGGAACTTCTTATATTCCCGTGAGATAAGACAGTACTTAAATATCAAGATTTCCTCACCCTGAACTGCTTCTTTCATTCTCAGTCCTAACTCTTACATACTTTAGAAACAAAATGCCCTGAAATTTATTTCATTATGACACACCAATGCAGCAGATCCTAATAAATTTCTAAAGATCAATCTGAAAAAGCCCTTGAAAACTTGGAAAATGCTATATGATATATCTGGAGGGAATATAAATTTATATTCATCTGAGAAACTTAGGACTGCCAGATACCAAGAAAGCTTCTGTTAAACGAAAGTAGAACTGAGTAACTGGTGATTAAGAAATTAATATAGTAATAAAATAATATTAATATACTGAGCCAATCTAAACAAATATATAATATTATATGTGTGTGTATATGTATGTATAGATACAATGTATGTGTATATGTGTGTATATACATACATATATATATACATATACATATATATATACATATACATACAATTCAACCAAAGAAAAAGCTACACCACTAGGAAGTTACAGAAATAAGCATTCAAACCAGAGCAAAAGAAAGAGAGAAACAGAGAAGCAGAATCTGAAGAGGGCTGTAGGACCATGCCAGATACAAAAATAAAAAGCAAATAAAAAACATTCCATGCTGCCATTTCCCCATGAAAGAACAAGGTTAGTCTTATAGAAAGAGGACAAGCATGACATTGGGAAGATCAGTCCTGAAGTATGGCATCCTTATGAGTCTTGAATGTAGAGAAGAGCCACAAAAATGATCAAAGAGCTGAAAGAAATACCTCAAAACAGAAAATGTAAAAGTAGCAAGGGAGGAGAAAATACTGGACATTTGAATAGTTGAATAGAGAAGTACAACAAAGTCAACAGTTTGACCATGAAATCAAATAAACTCAAATAAGAAATTCTCGTTTTTGACAAGCTTAACTGAAAAAAATTTTGAAAAAACCTGTCAGGGCATTTCTTGACGAGTTTAATTCATCACCACAGACATTTCTAGACAAAATTTGGTATAATGTGGGCTGCTGTTTGGAGCATATAACAAATAAAATACAACAAACCTTCAGGACATTGGGCTAATGGTTCCATTGGTATCAAATTACCATATCATTTTTGGTTAACAAAATGATCATAGGTCTGATGAACCTTCTTGATAGTGAAAAAAATTAATCTATTTATCAAAGAGGAAGTTAAGAAGTGATTACAGTTTATAAGTGTTTATAAGAGTTTATAAGAGTCTAAAAACTCTTATAAGACACCTATCTAAAAAAACCACTCAAACACATGAAGTCAAACATAATCTCTGATTGCTTTTTTAACAGTGTTATTGTCAAAAAGATTTACAAAGTGGAACTAGCAACCTTCTACCACAGTAAGTCATCCACCAGTACATATTTCTGTGTTTAATCTAAAATAGATGGTTTACCTGCACCATTTTTACTGTGATGCATTAGAATATAATTAGCAATCTATTCAACAAAAGGAGTATCGCTATACTACAATACTGTCTTTACTCATATATTGGAAAGCTTGGCCAGCCTTTGAGACTGGTTCCTATTTCTAATCTACTGCTGTAATAAAGAAATTATACAATCACTTTTATTATGTTATTTACTTTACCTCAAAGAGTTCTTATTCATTTCCAGATAAATATCACTTTCTACTGTTGATTATTTGGATATAGACATAAAGTAGGATCCTGATAAGCTCCTGTGCCATATGCAAATATGGCAGAACCATGCTTAAACTTTATGCTGTAATCATTTCAAGTGCTTATGGCAATGATGTAAATATCAGGTAATATAAACGGAATAGGTTTTTTTCCATCCCACTTCACTCTCAACCAGCATGAATGCATGTGTCAGAGCAGCACCTTGGCTGACTAGCTCTGAATACCTCTTTGGTTTATGATCCATTTTCTACCATCTTCCAGAGGATGTGTTGGAATTCAAGCTAGATTTATCCAAGGGAAATTGTTTAGGTTCTTTGTATCCCTCTAAACTGTGATGACTAAACTCAAACAAGCTTGAGTAGACATTTCCTGATCAAGAATGTAAGAGGTAAAGGCATCAGGAGAGACATTTGGAGAGTTTGGGAGCTTATTTACACAAGCTCCAACGTGGATACCTGAAATCTAGCAGAAATTATACTACCTCTGCTCTTCCACGACTCCAAACTATTTTCTAATCTTCCATGACAAACTCAAGCTTTCACATTTTCTGTTTCAATAGAATTACTAAAAATATTCTGGTGTCAGTAACCATTTCCTTTAGTCAGATTTTTCTTTGTCTGTTGGTCTATTTTACATTGTTAATTAACTTTGCCAATGAGCACTGTGGAACTAGAAACAATAATGTAAAGTTGTTGCACCATCAATCTACCAAACTGTCACTTTTTACACCATTTCCCTAATGCTTTTATGATAAACATGTGATCTTTGCAGGTTTGGCATGGCTTAGTTTACAGCATTCTAGCTGCTTTGAATTTCTTGATCACTTATGATATTGCTTATATTTTCTTCATATGCCTCAAAATTTGGAATATAAAGTAAATATTTTAAAAAAATCAGATTTAGATGTCAATTCCTCAAGGAAGGAAGGAAATATTACTCTATAATTACTCCAAATGGGAAAAAGGGAAGGGAAAGCAAAACTCTGTTCAGACTAATTCCATGTGCACTTGAAAAATTAGATCATATATTGAGAGGCAACTTGCATGATTATGTTCTACCAGAATCTTTCTCAACTCTAAACAAACACAATGCACTGAGGAAAAGAAAGTTAGGGGGGGTTCAGGTGAAATAACCAGAGACTTCCAACACAGCTTTGAAAAACTGGCTTTGTTGCTTTACACACTGCAATAAATCAGATTCCATGACCCTCTGGGGGTCAACTTCTATCCTTGGAGAAAGTGAGATAAAGTAAAAACCTGAAGATAAAAAACAGTTATTGAAAGCATTTTTCCCTTCTAAACCCTCTTGAGAGCATTTGAGCTTGGAGGCCTTTTTGAGGGTTGCTTTGTATGCATTTTAAAAAGGGGTGCTCTTTCTTTTTTTTTTTTCTTTTTTTTTTCTTTTAATCCCCATTTCCTTTCCACATTTTCTCTATTATTTAGTGATTAGGTTTCTTTTTCAGTTTTTTCTTGATCCTTCAAAGAACGCAGTAATGCAACACTCAAAGACATTCCTTGACTTTAAGCAGATCTTCCACAGTCATTTTATGCATACATAAACATGTATGCATGTATATATAATTACTGGCAATTCAGGAATATGCTTTTAGAAAAAAGAATCTGCTCCAAGAAAGATAGATTCAAAGAAAGACTGTAATTCCCACAGGAAATTTTTAAATTTATGCAGCTATCCATCACCTTCAGCTTGACCATCCCTACATACTAAGAAAATCAATGTTTCCTGAGAACTGTGGATAGTACCAGGGGACATGACTTGAGTTTACTTCCTTCCTCTAAAAGGCAGTGCTATCTCTGAGCTGTCTAAATATCCTGCCTGCTACGTAGCAATTTTTGCTAAGGAAGGACTCTTCCTGATGTTTCGCTGATGGTTTCCCCATCAATCAGACTATATCCTTGCTCATGAGGTAGGTGGTACACAGGGATACAACTGAACTAAGCACAGTGATATTGCATTCATGCACACAGCATGCCACTTGCTCTAGCATGCAGCAAATAGCTAGACTTGACAGGATCTAGCAGTTAAATAATGTAGACAAGCAGTGAATACTTCTTCAAGCCCAGTTCAGCTCCACTCTTGATGTTAGATGTGGCTTATATATCTAAAATGACATACATAATGAAACTGTCCATATTTCTAAAGTATTCTGGGATCTAAAGGAGAATGTTAATATATAAACTTGCATAACATGTCATTGCTATTAGAAAATGGAAATGTTCTCAGCATTTATCCAAATTTCAAATAATATTTCAAATAATTGCTCTTCAGGAGCAATTAAAACAAAAAAACAAAATTCCTGTCCACCCAATAAAAATGCTTCTGAAATAGCTCAGTGCACAACTGAAATATCTGTCTGATCCTAAGGTACCTCTTATATTTATTGCTGAAATTAAAATGCTGCTGCTGTTCTAGTTCATCTCTTCATTTCCAAGTCTAGACAAAGAGAGGAAGTAAAAATACCAAATAACTCTTAAGCAAAAGTTGTCCTCAGAATACTGCCTAAATTAGGACACTTACAAACTTTGCAAGAACTTTCAATAGCGGATTTCAATTCCAGCTTCTAAGTACAACAGATTAATTCTGATAAACCTAAAGAAAATGAAACATTCGGAATCATTCAGCTTGAAACTGCCTAGTAAAGAAGATTTGACTTTCTGAGCATGAGACAAGTTTTAGTGTACTTAATTACAGTGAACAAGATGGAAGAACTACAGAAAAAAGCATTGCTCCAGGTAGTTGCTGGGTCAGGTCTCAGCCAGATCAACAAGATTCTGAGTTTTAGCTTTATGACTTTAATAGTAGGAAATGTAAAGAAGGTGTCTTCAAATCATTCAACTTAGAACCCAGGACTGAAGAATGACTCTGAATTCAGTTTAAAATAATCATTGTAAGATTAATTCATTACAATGAAGTCAGGTACATCATTTATACACGAGAATTTGTTATCCAAAATTTAATCCCATAAGGGAATCCCAAATCCAAGATTATATGCCATGTAATCTCAAAATAATAAAGGAACTAGGCATTTATAAGGATATCAAGAGTTAACATTCAAACAAAGCAACAAACAAGCAAAACATCCTTTTGCATTCATATACACAAAAGACAAGGCTGCAGACCTGAAAATGGCACATTTCCCGAATTTTGATCTGAAGGTTACCCCAAGAGACAGCACTTCCTTAAAGGTAGCATAGTTTAATGGACAGCTATGTATAAGTACCTTATTCATGAGCAATTGGTTCTACTCTGTATTTAACTAAGAGCCTTAAAAAGTCACTACACTTTTCAGCTTTTCTCTTTTGCCACGTAAAAAACATTAATAACCTTTCTCCTTTATGAAATTCGTTGAAATTTGCTTTTGAAATCTGCTGATGGAGATTAACACATTACTCTTACCTGCTTGCTGTTTTCTTACATTGAACTCAGTTTCCATTGAACTCAGAGATTTAGCCATTGACTTCAGTTGAAGTCTAGGTATCGTTTTTGCCTAGCTCACAGACGAAAGGCATTTGTGAAGTGACACTAAGCCATACCCCTAATCTTTTTGTCTTCCAGCTGTCTTAATGTCACCACTCTATTTTCTGACACAGGGCTAAGGTACGACAAAGTAGCCTTTTCCTTCTGTAAGCATGTCCAAGTCGTTACCTTGCTGACAAGGACTGTTTTGCAGATTGTTTTTTATATTTAAATTTTAGCAATATTCCTTATCATTCCCTCCATAGAAATACATTGCAGACATACTTCCATCTTTTGCCCCTAGCATTGTGATTCCAATAGGGTAGATAATCTGCATCCGCATTGCTCAACAGAACTCACTGGAACTTTGCAGGCATAACCTATGTGAGAGGTTAGTTCCCTGTATCTGCAAACTAAGATGTAATTCAGTGTGCTTTCACAAAGGGAGAACATCTTCTTTCTTGACTCCTCTCCTCTTTGCCATTCCATTACACAAATTGCCATAAAGCCAAGCTAACAGAAAGCTTTTACCAATGCATTACCCCTGGAAAACCTGTACAAAATCATTATATATGCATACATATATATGCACATACATACCTACACGCACAGATATGCAAAAACATGTATCTATCTATAATATATGAAGTACATGCATATTTTTTATATACACATTACATAGTTAATACATTTTATATAGAGAATGCATAGGGGTAAGATAAATATGTGCATATAAAAGACTGTATGCATGTGTGAGTGTTTATATGTCTACTCATGTTTTAATTTCATCAGCTATAAATGGAGGGAAAGGAATAGGAATAAGAGCGGCAATGCCCAAATGTTTAGGGAAGTTCTGAGACATGACAATCTCAGCTAAATGCTTTTGTGACCTTACGTGGGGTGGGTGCAACTGATTCTCTCTGTGATATCCAGATAGATGTGTCCTGTTAACAGCCTCATCTTGTGGTGTCATCATTACTATAATTAATTAATTACCATAGCAAACTGCAGCGACTATAAAGTTTTAGAGAATAAGCAACCGTCACCTGTGACAATATGAGTTGGTGGAAACCAATAGCATATATCTCATATTGGACTGGTTAGGAATGATGACACCAGCAATGCCCTTCACTTAAAGAGGAAAATGAAATCAACTTAGAACCTTCCTAAATGAAAAACTTTGCCCTTTTGCTGCCTTTCCTAATAGAAAACAAGTTAAAATGTACCATTGGGCAGGTTAATTGACTTACAAGTATGTCTTTTTAATAAGTGTCATAAAGTATGTCGTGCAGCCGAAACTTGCTTTCAGTGCATTTTTTAAA
>VWPW01017924.1:0-21701 GCA_013389825.1 Crypturellus undulatus | reverse complement strand
AGTAGGTTTCAAGATGTATCTCCCATATACATGAACTGGTGCAGTAAGGNAAAAAAGTAGTTAACTTCCACAGTTCCACCCCTAAGGCCCTCCTGAGGAGGGTATTCCTGATATGTGGGAATCGAGCCTGGCTGGGGATCCCTTCCCAGGTCCATGCTTTATTGGTAGATTAACTCTATTAACCCCTAATCTAAGTATGATCTTGAGGCATGCTAGAAAAGCCCGCCAAGTGCGGAGTACTCTTAAGTTCCAGGAAGGATGTGATGACAACATGCGGTTCTGGAGCCCCGGGGAAATAATTGCTGCATCCTTTTTTACCCCAGGGGTCTCTATTGCCGCTGCTCATAAAAATCTGGCAAAGCTTGGATGCTGGCTAGCTAGACAAACTAACGCTACAATCTTGCTTTGGCAGGACTTTTAGCAGATGTTAATTCAATACAAAAAGCTACTTTGCAAAGTAGAGCTGCGATAGATTTTTTGCTTCTTGCGCACGGCCATGGCTGTCAAGATTTTGATGGCATGGGCTGTATGAATTTGTCTAATCATAGTAAATCGATTCATAAGAGTATCCAGATGCTGGAAGATGGAGTGCATAAACTGCAAATAGATAATGGCTGGGATTGGTTGGATAGCTGGTTCAAAAGGTAGGGTATTTCAGTATGGCTGCAATCTCTGTTCAGAACGGGTTTGGTGATCTTACTAGTTTTTGTGTGTATTCTGATTGTTGTACCCTGCCTGATCAAATGCCTGAAACAAACAATAGACAAGCCAGTCCAAGAAGTGTTCTGGGTTGACCATCAAGAGTTCTGGTTCGCTCAAAAACAAGACAGGGGAATTGCTGGATTTCTAAAGGCCAGTGGCCGCGTTGTGAGCAAACCAGACCTGAGTTAGAGAGCAGGGTGAGATTGATAACTAAGGGTTAAGGATTGCTAACTAAGGGTTAAGATCCCAATGAAAATATAAAGGGTCTGTTCATCTTCACTGAATGAACAAAAAGGCTGCCCATCCTTAATGAAGGAGCAGTGGGACTGATGAGCAACCAGTCAGATATATCTTTATGATCAGACAATAATTGCTAGCAAGATATATAGCTAATGAGCAAGTGTTACTAGGTAATGCTTTGCTATCTAGTAAAATAGTAAGCTACATGGTTAACGAGGTTAGGTAATGCTGTTGTTATCAGATAATATTACTGGATAAATATGCGCTATTCGGGCAATAAAATGAGACTTGCTGATCAACCATATTGGCTGCGTGTCTTGTCTCTATACCCCTTGGGGAAAACCTTCGGCAATCACATGTAAGGGTCTCCGGTGCAGTCGTTCCTGCCCGAGATGTTNGCTTTGCTATCTAGTAGGATAATAAGGTACATGGTTAACGAGGTTAGGTAATGCTATTGTTATCAGATAATATTACTGGATAAATATGCGCTATTCGGGCAATAAAATAAGACTTGCTGATCAACCACATTGGCTGTGTGTCTTGTCTCTATACCCCTCGGGGAAAACCCTCGGCAATCACATGTAAGGGTCTCCAGTGCAGTCGTTCCTATCTCTGCTCTGGGTAAGACTCCGTTCCCCCAAACCCTGCTGATAGGTGGCAGGACTCTCCAGCAGCAGCCTGTTAGAAACAGCAGGCAATGGTCAGGACCAAGGAGAAACCAGAGCTTTGTCACCATCCCTTGCACTGCGGCTAAGCTGTGCAAAGGAAAAGGCCGAGCGAGGCAGGAGTCGAACCTGCAGTCTCCTGATCCGTAGTCAGGCGCGTTGTCATTCATGCAGGGAGCAGGGGCCAGTGCTATTGCTCCACAACAAGTTTGACTTGCACCCCCACATGGTGGCACTGGCCACACATCTTACTCTTTCAGCTGGTTGATCTTGTCCTGGTGGCTGGGCTTCTCCATTGCTTCCATTCACTCCTCATAGAGGTCTTCCTGGAGGAGCTTGGAGGGGATGCTGCGAAGGAAGTCCTGCAAGGCCAAGGCACTTGGGTGATGCTCTCGGCACTGATGCCAGTGAGCAGAGAGGGAGCCTGTGCGTGACTTGAGCTCCCGAGCGGGCAGCTTGCTTGGAGCTCCCTGCTCGCCCAGGGGCTGCTGAGCACTGAGAGCACGGGGGGCTGCGCCTGTGCACGATGCCAAGGGCACTGGCGTTGGTGCAGGAGCAGGAGGCAGCTCCTAGACCAGCCGTTGACCCTGCCCTGTGTATTCATAGTCCGTAGGAAGGAGAGGAGAATGCTGAGGAGGAGTGTTGTGTCTGTCTTTTGAATTGATCGAGAAGGAGGTACGCACCATCGATCGTAAGCAGCGTTTAATATTAGGACAGTATAGTAGAAAGATAATAAGTATTACCAGCTAGCTGGGGTCCGGGCTCATCCCTCGCAGGGGTTCCACCACGGACCCCGAACATATGATACACGGCGCTTTTATACCTTTTAGCCCCTCGGATGTTTCTCCCTCCCGTTTTCCTGTTCTACAATGTTGACTGTGTTCTATTGCTCAAATGTTCTTAAACATGTCCTAGGAGTAGTAAAACATCCTGATAAGCAACTTGTATTGAGACATCCTTTTCGTCTGGAGCATCATGGCACGGTCTGTTCTTGGTTATTTATGACGTCTACAAATTTCTGCTACTTGATTAGGCTTTAAATCATTAACCCTTCAGGAGGTGGAGGAAGGAAGTACCCCAGGGGCATGAGGGGAATCAGGGGAAAGGAGGACCCGCTACAGAAGACAAATGTCCAGCTTTGGCCAATCTGAAGCACCGAGCTGGGCTTCAGCGGGGATGGGGCTAGAGGTGCCTCTGGGTCAGGACGGGGGCTGAGGGGGCCCCTGCAGATGAGCCCTGTGATTGGAGAGCTCCACGTGAGCACAATTCACCTTGAGCACCATGGCCAGCAGGAGCACAGGCCTGCTGCGCAGATCAGCATCCTGGCCCTGGTCGAGGACCTCGCGAAGCTCTTGCCGCTCCTTGTGGCTGCCAGCAACACTAAAGATTCCCTCCGTCTCTGGCCCTTGCTGATCCAAGATGTCCAGGATCTCCTGCAGGGAGAGATGGACATGTTTCCCTGGAGGCTTTGCGAGGCTGAGTCTCTCCTCCTGGCTGCGTGCAGAGCACCCTGGCAGCCCCATGGTGTCAAGGAGAGGGCTGCGAGGCCTGTCCATCTCCCTGGTGTTTTTGACAGGACAGGAAACACCTGTCCATCTCCCTGGTGTTTTTAATGACATCTCCCAGGGCAAGGACAAAGGCACCTCTGAGGGGTGGCCAGGTGATGCTGCTGCTCCTCCGCTGGGGCTGCTTTATGTGTGGGGCTGCCTTTCTAGGAGTTCTTTATGCTATCCAAGATAGATGCTGATCTTCTGAAAAATTTTCAGAAGAAATATCCAGTGTAAAACAGAAAAAAAAAAAAAAAGGAAATTCCTTCCACTCCATATTCATTTTCGATCCATAGGTGAAAGTGAAATAAAAACCTGGAAACCATGAATTAAAGTGAATTTCCTTCTGATTAAAAATATTCTCACTTCACAAGCCTTCCATCTTTTCATGCAAATTCTGGGGCCGTCTTGATCTATGCGCACTTAGGTGCTTCACCATCTCTAAGGAGCTGGTCAGGAAAACAGCAGGACATGGGGCTCCCAGGAGAAGGCACAGCAGAGGACGGATGCTGTGACCTTGCTGTCCTCCTCCCACTGTAGGACCCATGTTTTATGTGCCACAGCCCTGGACTTGCAATCTTGGAGATGGAGTTTTGGGAAGCTTTGGGAAGCTCCTGCTGAAAGAATATCCCCTACTTGCCTCTTGACCCCCAACATGGAAACCCCTGAATCCATCCCTGATCTGTCTGTGGACAGTTGCCTCCAAGTTCAGCTTAGCTCTGGGAGGAACCAGAGGTAGAAGTGGACCAGGAAATATCAGGCTCTCTGCTAGATAGGAAAGGGAAGACGTCGATAAAGGACTTGGGAAAGGATAAGCTGCTAAATACCGTTTTTGTCTCAGTCTTCCCTGACTGGCCTTCAGCAATCCCACTCCCTGCCTGAGGTCCACTGTTGAGCACTTGAGCCAAATTTAAACACCTGGCTTTGTGGTGTAGCCCATCATAGATTCAAATACAGAAATGCCACAGCTGGGGAACTAAAAAAGAGAGAGAAAGGTGGCATCATCAAAATCCAAATATTCTGCCTTCAAACATGTAATTTTGTCTACTGTACTTTTGCTGCCTTCAGCCCAGGGCATCCCTGGCAGAGGGATTTTCCTGGTACTCGGGTGTGCTGACAGCTTTTGCTCTAGAAGGCATTGCTTTTTAAAATACGATGTCTTTCCCGCCTTGCATGGTTCCAGGCCCATTTTTACAGAATATGTCATGAAAGTCAAACGAGAAGGAATGACAGAAATACCCATCTTTCTAAGCAAACACAGCTAGAAATGTTGGTTCGGGTTGTAAAATGCTAATGGCATGGTTATATTTTCAAATAGAAAGGACCAAACCTCTAGACAGGAGCATGGCGAAAGCTCTTTTATCTAGGGATTATTAAAGAGGCAAATAGAAGAAGGAATTGAAAGGTCTTGTCCTGCCAAAACCAAGTGAATCCCCNCGCCTTGCATGGTT
The DNA here is from genome assembly GCA_013389825.1 of Crypturellus undulatus. Taxonomy (NCBI): domain Eukaryota; kingdom Metazoa; phylum Chordata; class Aves; order Tinamiformes; family Tinamidae; genus Crypturellus; species Crypturellus undulatus. Next base: position 17,096 of record VWPW01017924.1, on the reverse strand, counting down.
CCAGGCCCATTTTTACAGAATATGTCATGAAAGTCAAATGAGAAGGAATGACAGAAATACCCATCTTTCTAAGCAAACACAGCTAGAAATGTTGGTTCGGGTTGTAAAATGCTAATGGCATGGTTATATTTTCAAATAGAAAGGACCAAACCTCTAGACAGGAGCATGGCGAAAGCTCTCTTCTCTAGGGATTATTAAAGAGGCAAAAAGAAGGAACTGAAAGGTCTTGTCCTGCCAAAACCAAATGAATCCCCACAAGAGGGCTCTGTGGCCATAGGTTTGCTCCGCGGCAGTGGAAGCAAAGGATCTCCTATGAAAGTGCCTGAAAATACAGTAGAAATCACGAATAATCCTTCTCCTTTTCAGCAGGTCCAGAGCACCTCTTGAGAGAAGGGAGGCAGATGAAATCATAGTCTCAAGCAGAAATTAGGTGGAAAAAAAAATGCATTGTTTTGTTTCATATTCATGACTCCATTTCTGTAGATTGTTATCTGACTTCACCTCGCATAGATACCTGAAAAATCTGTCATTTGCAAATGCTGGCAGCCGTTAGCTACAAGTCCTTTCTAAGGCATTACCATGTACTATTTAAAACTTCACAATCAATATAATCAGCTGCACGTGTTTTTGATAGATGGCTAGAAGCACCCACTGTTCCTAGTAATTTCAGCTAAGCCTCTGAGGATATGTCACATAATGACATAATGAAAAATCAAGCTGGAAATATCTCACCTGAATGAAAATTCTACCCCCCTCCAAATATATATATGTGTATATATATTTATATAGAGATAGATATAATAAAATCATTTTTAGACCAGGAAGAATCAGAGAATTGTTGTTCCTAGCATAACTACAGAAAAGAAGTTATGATCAGACAGGGCAGGAAAATGTGGAAGCTGATTACATCTGGAAGAGCATATAAAGAGCCTGGATGAGTTCTGAGTTACATAATTAATCACACAAATAAGGTAAAATATAAGAGGGAAAATATCTTTTTTGTGTGTGTGTGTTTTTGCAATAGCTTAGACTACCTCAACAACAGACCGAAACCTAATAATTAGTTTCTTTCATTGCAAAGCTTGCTGAGTTGTTGCTTTTTCTCTTTTTCACGCTGCCACCGACTCTTCCTTTTTTCTTACAACCATCCTGAATAAAGTCTATACCAGAGGGAAGAGAAGAAAACACATCTGCGAGGAGCTAGTCCTTGGTAAAGAACCCAGCAACACTTAGGGATAAAACCTTCTAACACCAAACGCCCACAGAGAGATGCAGCTGAGGATGCAGAGTCACACGAAGTCCAGCACACGTCTCTGTTCATTATTTTCTGCCCCAAGATGATCTCCTTTTCGTTAAGTTCACCTTGAACTTGTTGAAACTGTGTGGACAAGGAAGAAAATCAGTTTTATGTTTAGGGTGGAGGCGCCAGAAAGTTTGATTTCCGCACCTGATTCTTATGGATCTTATGGATCTTATGGATTCTTATGTATGGATCATTTCACTGTTTCTGAAATGTCTGTAATATGTTAAAATTTCTTGCCTAAAGAGAGTAGTGTGGTGCTATGATGCAAGTGTTCACAGCCGTTGGTAATTTGGAGTAGAGCTTACTTTATTGTCATAAATAGCATTCATATAGATCAGGAGCCAGATACATCCTAGGAGAAAATCTGGGAACACAGGGCCATTTCACTGGTCACTTCAGCATGATCCATTCTTCCGATCTTGTTCTCTGGCTCTTCCTGCAGCTCTTTTGAGCCTGTTTTTGAGCCTGAAAGGTGCAGAGGATCTCTTCCAGCAAGGAAACAGGTCTGAGGGCTTCTGAATCGAAAGGAGGATTTTCAAGCTCAGGGCCAGCAATTCCTCCTGCCCTCAGTATCACTACCACAAGCTGCAACATTCCTGAGTGATTGTGACAAAGACGACCCTGCTCAGTCCCAGTGACTTCAGGGTCAACGTGCCTAATGGTCCAGGGAAATGCGGGGGAAATGAGCTGAGCTACAAGGTCAGTGCCCAACCCCAGACCATTAGTTGTCAAACTAAGTCTCCTCTGAACATCTGCTGATAGTGATTTTTTTCCAGGGGCTGAGGACTTTGTCACATTTAGAACAAAATCATGGAAACAGCAAAAGACAAATATTGTCCCCAAGGTCACAGTGTTTTTAGGTTTCAAGTTCCTGCTTCAAGCCCGGAGCTTTTAGAGCTTTTCAGCAGCAGTTATAGGACTGACTGATTTTTTTTCCAACATGTACAAAATGAGATTGGACATGAAAATGACCAAATTGTTTTAGCTGAACTTTTCTCTGAAGATGTGAATGTGCAGCAGACCTGTGACAAATAGAATTTCAGATTGAAAATTTCAGATTTAGCAACACTTCATTGTGGAAAATGTCACAAAATGTCAATATAAGAAATTGATGACTCTGCTTTTGATAGTAAATTGAAAAGTCTGAAAATTAAAATACACTTTAATAGTAAAGGAGTAAAGGAGCCATCACTTGTCAAAAATAATGTTATAGGAAAGGTCAGCTGCAGTTGTTTAGGGAAGTAAGTGCCAGCGGATTGACAAGGTTAATAATAAAAACAGTTGTTTTGCTGCCAGATTGTCAGTTGATAGGTAACTACAGCAAAAGAAAAGTATATCAGTTCAGTGGAAGAGAATTTAATTATTTACCTACCATTTATGTGAAGTTTTCTTCAGTGTGGTGTATGAGAAGAAGCAACCAGACTTGTAGATAGATTTCTGATCATATTTAAGACCTATAAGGCCATACATACATGCCTAGAGCAATGTCAGAAGCCCTGTGGTCCCACTGGTTCTTCTACTACTGGTCTAGAAGGTCTTCTATATTCTCTTTTATTCATAAGGACTGCCTGAGATGTCTATTTTAATGACGCTTATAGAAGAGTGGGCAGATGTGGTAGTGCATTATTCTGAACAGGCAGAAGAGGAGAAAAGAAGGCACTTTCTTTTATTTTACAGCCTAGCTGTTCTTTAGATGCCCCTATTAAAAGAAGTTTTGGCCTGTCATAAGGATATTTTGCTTGACTACATAGAAGATCATTTTTTTATGACTATAATTTATACATACCTTTTTTTTTTGCTTCAAAATCTTTCTTTAAAATTCCCACCAAAACCCAAACTATGTGCAGATGAGATGTCACTTATGAAATTTCAGCAGACATGGTTAATTTTTCTGCAGATGAGAAGAATGTCTTGACTAGAAACAAAATGGGCTAGCTGTTTTCCAGCTTTGTTATGTACTGTCTGCAGCTGCTTCATAATCACAGCAAAAATCAACTATATTATTAAGGCTGACAGGAGAGAAAATGATAGAAAAGGAGACACCAAAGCTTTTCAAGTTTGTAACCTTTTGCCCAGCTGAATATGTCAGGTCCCTCCTAGACTATTTCTGCATTTCCCTTCCAGCTATTCCATCCTAAAATAGTTTAGGTTACACTTTTAATAATGGAAAATTCATGAGGGACATTTAGTATGACATGAAAATTCTCTCAACAAGTGGTTTTCTCCTGCATGTTGCAGAGCACCTAGCCTGGCTGAGAGCAGATTTCATTAATATAAGTGCAAAATATTCTTTTTTTCCATCATTTTCCTTTGTGTGAATGACGGTTACACAGCATGTTAAAAGTGATTGAGGCTTTCACCAAGCATTATGGATTTTTCTTTTGAGCACGATGATGACTTACCAGTCAAAAGACATTATGTTTGCAATAGCTATTTGTAATTAAGTACAAATCAACCCCACAAGCAAACATTGCTTTGAAAAATACATTTTCCATTATGCTGAACTAAAGGACTTGCCAAGGACATGAACTAGGAAGCAACTTAGGTAGCCTAAGCAATTTCTTTGAACTATCCCAAGCCATTACTTTGTGGTGCTCCCCAAGAGAGCAACCTGTGACGTGTGACACAGACACTTCATTCTTCCTCTGCAGGCAAACAGCGCTTGGGGATTGGGTCAGCGCTTGGGTCATTCGCTGCGCCTGCATTTTAGCACATATTCCAGAAGCTGCAAAGTTCACATTGACAGATTTCTCCCTAGTTACCTGGAATAGCTGTGGTTCACTTGGGAACAAACCAACCCATCTTTCTATTCGATGGGCCTTCTCATCAAAGGCATTACGAAGAAGAGATATCATTTTAGAGATGGAGAAACAGAAATAAAGAAAACTCACTTGCCTGATCAGAAAGACTGGAGTACAGCCCTGGTGTACCAAGACACAGTCAGTGTGTTTATTACCCTAGCAGTTCTGTAATTTTTTGTACTGATTCCTTTGCTTGGTGTTGGGACACTGCTTCAGAACCATAACTATTGTAGGTAGGTAAGTGTGTGTGTATACATACATACATACATACTTACATACATACATACTTATACGTAAGTCGCTCTTTCAAAAGTTAAAGTAGTTTCCAGACAACATTTACAAAAGCAAAACTCATGTTCAACCTACCCAAAAATCCAAATTGGGCTTAAATTTCAGATTTTTTTATGTCTTATCTGTATTTTTTCACAGAGTGGTTGAGCCCAAGTATCTGGTCCCACCCCAGAGATGACTGCATTTTTCTCATAGATGATACCATAATCTACATACTAGTCTTCTGAGTTCACACAGTATTATGAGATTTCAAAACACAGCTATTATGAAAATAGCCATTATAATTCATGTTTTAATAGCTGTTGACAATCATGAACATTTGAGGGCCATGGATACCTGCAACAGAATTGCTTTGCAGTCTCTGTTTCCTACACAGACTATAATGGGAGCTTAGATTACATTGTAAACATGTATATTTAGATCTGAATCTGACTTGAATATGATTTATAATCTATAAAGTTCATCAATGGTATGAGAACCTCACAATAAAAAATAACAGCAAGAATTAGTGGCCTCTTGTTCATTCAATATGATTGAATGAAGCCACCTGGGATGAGTTATCTAAGACTAAAAATTACCGGGGTCTGTCTCCACTAGAATCATGTGTTGCCTTAGCTGTTTAATTTAACAAACAGATATAAAACCACATTTCTGAAGCTTGTCTAATGAAGATGCTTGGAGTGAAATTCTTCTAACCACATGTCAATGTCTGAATCTGAGATTATTATTTCAGGCTCCCTTTATTGTCATGTCAGTGTCTGAATCTGAGATTATTATTTCAGGCTCCCTTTATTGTCAATGGGAAGAAATAGGCATTTAAAGTGTGAGTCATCTGACCTATTTTGTAGTGATGAGTTGCAGATGGAAGGCTGAGTTGTCTCCACTGAGTACCAAAGGAGCTGAAGATGATAAGCTTAGATGTAGATATCCAATGGGATCAGATGGATTCCTCTCCTCCTCACTTCAGAGTCTGGTGGAGGTATGTTTCACCTTACCAGAAGCAAAGAATTTTACCACCCAGCAAATGGCATGGATAATGTAGGATCTGGTCCAAGACTAATCCACATGGACACAAGAACAGCCACAGGAACTGTGGAGTGGAGTGCCATCTCCACTTGGGCCTGCTGAGGTCAATCACAATCTCTTCACTGGGGCTGCAAATGGTGGGGTTTAGGAATACATTGATTTAGCAGCTAGGTGCCATAGCTTAAGATAATATTACTCTTTTGTTTTCTATTATTAGTGCTTTGCCAAAGGTCACTTCTCTCACAGTAAAGCTGGGAGAACAAAGTGAATCTTAGACCAGTATGGGGCCTCACTCAGCCATAACAGTACGTATATGCTGTTATTATGTGTTTCCACAACACTCTCTTCCCTCTGAGCCATCATCCCTGCGGATTTGGTGGATCTAGTCTGCAGTCTTCATTATCAAAACAATTAATATTTCCTCCCTTTGCCCATCTAATACAAAGCTACCACTGGACTGAGGCTTAAAAAGAGCAGCTGGGTGTTACTACCTTCTCAAAGAGCTTGTAGGGCTCCTATTGCTTTCACCCAGCAGTCTGTTTGGCTCACCAGAGATAGGAGTAAATTAGGGAGATTAATCAATGCTAATTAGCCAGGTTCCTCTTATGAACTGTAAAGGGCAGGTCACCATCCCATCTGAAGGGAGATGGGATGATTTATTATGGGGTGGGTGTTTGCCCCTGTGGCTGCATTGCAATGGGTGCCTGTGAGTGACTAATGTTTACAGAGCAGTAACCACAATGTGAATTCAACATTAACTGATTCCTTTTCACACAATCTTTATCTTTTCATCACTCAGCTGCGTAGGGCTGGGCTGACTGTAACCCTTTTTTCCCGAGAAAGAAAAAATATGAGTATCTTAACGCTACATGATTATAGGAGGTCAAGGGATTTAACTCATTCAGCTATCTCTGGTGCCATGGGATTTTTAGTATTTTTGAAATGAATTGTCTGAGGCTTGACTTTTGGGATCAAACTGCGTATTCTTCCTCCTTTATTTGAGTGTTGCTTTACTGAAGTTGAATTTGAGAGATGCAATATATTACTGAATTATGTTATTGAAACCTGAAACTTTGCTAATCAATAGTAAGTAACCTGCAAAGACCTTGCAACTTTTGGGGCAAGTAGAAACTTCAGAGACAAAATAGGAGGGTTTAAGAATTTCTTTTATTTCTGTGGCTTTTGGTGCTTTTGCAATACTTATACTTTTACTCATCCCATTCCACTCCCATTCCTTTTCAGTTTCTGGTAAAGATTACTTCATTGTGCTTGCAGAGTGACTGAGAGGACACACTACGGCCCTGCAAGCAGAGCCTTATAGGTACCAACAACGCTCTGCAACAACACAGTGGAAAAGTCCTTCTCCTTGTAGTTCAGGTTGGTGTGATATGGCTTTCACAGTATAACTGGGATCATCCCAATACAAATAACATCATTACGCTTGTTCAAAGTTCTGATCGGAAGAAATTGGTCATTTTAAACCTTTGGAAAATTATTGTTAGAATTGCACAAATATAATCCATTTCATCCTGAATAGCAAGAGGGATTTATAGTTGCTGCATGGTCTGGGGTTTTTCAGAATTCGGTCTTAATGGAAACAAGACAAGTAAACATGAAGGTTAAAGCCTTAACTCCAGATATGGGAAACCTTGGCTTCAGTTCTTCCTTTGCTACAGGTTTCTTGTGTTACCTCAAACACATCTCTCAGGACAGATTTCAGCTCACCTACATTGAGTCACCTCAAAAGTAGTTGGCTTGTTTAAGAAAGCTCCTAAGGTTCCCTTTAAAATCAATGGTGATGGATAGAGAATTCTTTCCAGGGTCTTACCCTCGACTATTCTATTTCCAAGTGGAAACTGATGTCATTCAGATAAAATGTGAATTTCTCCACAAGAGTGCCTGTATCTCACCACTGACTCTAGCAAAAGTCTGATCAGTTTAGGCAAGAACTAAAACATTTAAATAGTGGAATTTGGCTAAATGAACTGTGCTAATGTTAGGGTTATTCAGTCCCTCTAAGTGCATGTGACAGACAAAGATTTAAATATGCTCAATTACAGACCAGAAAATGTTATCCTGTCAGCTCCATGCATTAAAGTGGTCACTAGTCAGGATCACAGAAATGAAGAATAAGTAAAAGCATCATTATTATCATTCTTTATTTATCTCATTATTTTTTGTTTTGTTTTGTTCTGTTTGATATATTCATGCTGTCAGAGTTTTTCTCAGTAACCATAATGGATAAAGACTGTGCTTCTGAATGAATAGAGATTTTCTTCTAATGAGGAAATGGGATTTACAAACAAACATGCTTGCAACACAAACTGAATAGAAAATGCTCCAGGGAGAGGGTTCTCCAAGTGACAAGAATCTTGATTCCAGTTTACTCAAAGGGTTCTGATAGGGCCTCAGCACTCTGCACTTTTGATAAATAAAAATGAAGCAAGCCAGCAACCATTCTCTGAGCAAAAGGACAAGTAGCCCAACTCATATTTGCATGCCTGAACCTTCTTTATGCCTAGTGGAGAAAGGAACCTGCTTAGCAGGAATGGTCCCTGGTGCATCATATCCTTTGCTGCTGGAAAGCAGCTCCGCGGAGAGGGATTTCTGACAACAGGTTGACCATGAGGCAGCAGTGTGCCCTCGTGGCCAAGAAGGCCAATGGGATCCTGTGGTGCATTAAGAGGAGCGTCTCCAGCAGGTCGAGGGAGGTGATCCTGCCCCTCTACTCAGCCCTGGTGAGGCCACATCTGGAGCACTGTGTCCAGTTCTGGGCCCCACAGTACAAGAGGGATGTGGAGCTGCTGGAGAGAGTCCAGCGCAGGGCCACGAGGATGATCAGGGGCCTGGAACAGCTGCCCTATGAGGAGAGGCTGAGGGAGCTGGGTCTGTTCAGCCTGGAGAAGAGAAGGCTGAGAGGGGACCTGATCAGTGTCTATAAGTGCCTCAAGGGAGGCAGTGAGGAGGATGGGGCTGGCCTCTTTTCAGGAGTGGCCCCCGACAGAACCAGAGGAAACGGCCACAAACTGAAGCATCAAAAGTTCCACAGGAACTTAAGGAAAAATTTCCTGACAGTGAGGGTGACAGAGCACTGGCACAGGCTGCCCAGAGAGGTTGTGGAGTCTCCTTCTCTGGAGATCTTCAAGACCTGCTTGGATGCAGCCCTGTGCCCCTGCTTTGGGTGTCCATGCTGGAGCAGGGGTGTTGGACTAGATGATCTCTAGAAGTTCCTTCCGACCTGAACCATTCTGTGATCCCATTCAGACATTGCCTGAGACAATTCTGATATGCACAGGCCAGAACTCTGCCATAAAGCAAGTTAGCAATTTAAATAATGCAGGAAAGAATGAAGATTTATTGGCATCCACATTTTAATTTGAGGGCATTAAGGCACAGAAAGATTCAATCACTTGCCGAAATGCAGACAGGAAGACTGTGGCAGGGCAAGGAGCTGATGCCAGTTCTCCCCAGGGCTCTTACCACAAAGCTATTCTTTTTCCCAGACCAGGTTCATCTCTGTTTTCTTGTGTAATTGAGTGCAGAAAGTACTCACAGTTGTTGTTGATGTTGCTGTTTTTAAGCATCTCCTGCAAACCAATCTGAATTAGTGACTAAAAAGTCAGATACTATTTTTTCCATAGTGCATAGGAGATTACTTAAGCAGCAGGAACATGTTTGCCTTCTACCTTGCAGAACCTTGCAGTTATATATAGCTTTTCTGAGGTCATTTTTGCTTTCTTATTAGGTCTGCAGGTAGAGTTGTAAGTAGGAGGATAACTCAATATTAGCATAGTTGAGTACTGTTTTTGAATATGGGGGAAAAAAAGCTGAAAGTGTTTTCTTGAAATTTTTTTCAAGAAACTTGTAGATGAGGCACTTAAAGACATGGCTCAGCAGGCATGGCAGTGATGGGTTTATGGTTGGACTTGATGATCTTAAAGATGTTTTCCAAATGTAATGATTCTACGATTCTGTGAAAGCAAAGGTACTACCCAATAAATGTTTAAATTACTTCCTGAACCCCCTTATATTCCCAGTCGAGCACCAAGAGCAATGAACAGAGCCTTTGGATGCAAGTAAATATCACTTAGAAGACCGACTTTTTGCAGGTTTTATGATCACTAACATTCCTGCAAAGGGCATGCCACACCACTGCATAGAGGCAATGGACTGCCAGGATGTCATCCCTAAGCATTTTCCAACACAGAGGTGTGGGATGGAGGAACATGGTAGTGGAAGCTCAAGTCAGCTGGAAAACTCAGACTATTAGAATAGTAGTGCATAATATCTATTAATATCAGGCAAGTCAAACAGAAGCCTACCTTCTTTGCCTCACTATTATCTCAGTCCTACTGTTTGACATATGTCATGCCAGCTTGAAGGTGTAGGGGCATTTCTGCGTAGGGAGGGTGGAACAGCACTGGGTTTAAAGAAAAGTCCACAGGAGAGGAGGGCAAAGAGAAAAGCCTTTAGACCCATCTGTGACTTCTCTCACTCTCATAAATATAACTTGAAGGCTGAAAAAATGACCTGAGCATGATTTTGCAAATTTTGTAGAGTCCAAAGTGACACAGAGTCTTGACATGGGGCACCTGGTGCCATCCCTGCTGCTGGTGAGCCTTGAATTCATTTGGTTTTGCAACTTTTTACAGATGAAGCTAAAAGCCAGGGAAGTTGCCTCAGCAGTTGCCTTGCAGGCAGCTGCAATGACCTTAACAGGGTCATTTTAAAAAGTAATGTTTGTGCCACCACAGCCTATTTGTCTTCCCTGTCCCACCTAATAAAAGGTTTGCCTTCATCAAATCTCTCTGTGTCTTTATTTCACAATCCGTATTCTTTCTCTGTTAAATGACAACGTGTTCCAGGTTGAACAAGGAAACCTGTTTTTTTTTTTCAATCCAAAAGAAGCGTCTCCATGAATGGCCACTCGTCTTTTCCTCTACACTGTTAGTGGATTCAGTCTCTCTTGTTCTCTGCCAAATCTCACTAACTAATTATTTGTAAACCTGGCATTTCTGAATTCCCAACATGGGTCCATTTAGAAATTATCAAGAGCAAAATTAGTCAAATCCTAATTTGAAAGAAAATAAGCCCTCTTCTTAATACTATTGTTATATTACAATAGTACTGAGAGACATAAACCAATAATGAAACTGCATTGTTACAAGATACTGAACAAGCATAGTAGGAGATGAGCCAGACCTTGAAAATTGTACAATTCCAGTGAATAAATCAGAGACAAGAGAGAGCAAAGAAGTGACTTGCTGAGTGTCACACAGTAGGCAATGGCAGAGGCAGACCAGGACCTTTGGGTTCATCTGTGGTGCCATGTAGCCGAGTTCCTCTTTGGTGCCTTGGCCCCTAGTCTGCTCTCTGAGCACACTGGGCACAGGTCTTCTGCATGTCTCCCTTTCTGGAGGAACTAGAAGGTCGAATAGAAGTAGACACACCTTTGGCTTTCAGTCCTGCAGGCAATGTAGAAGTAAAAGATGTCGTGAGGCTCAACAGAGCTTGCTTACAACCTGGAGAGAGAACATCAGAGAATTTCAGTAGTGCCCTGAAGGCAGTAAAATACCTTGGTCTCTTGTCTCTCAGTTAGGCAACCTTTTCTTTGATTGCTTTTTTAAAAAAAAGTAAGAAGCTTTCTTCAAAATAATCCCCCTTTCCCTTTTCAAGTGAAGGAGACAACACATCATAAGCAAAAACACAACCAACAGTCTCTAACAGAGATTGGGTGGGTGTTTTTGTCCTCATACCTATGTTCAAAAGGGTTCTCTGATGTTTGTTGTTCCGTGTGACTCTTTGTGTCAAACAACAGCCCCATATTTTCCTGTGCTATTTCAGTTCTACCAGATGCTTGTCCTACTGTCAGAGATCGGCAACAGGGAGAAGACCAGTTTCACCACTGCTGTTGGGGTGAAGCCACCTTTGAGCAAGGTTAAGGTCTTCCCAGCAGAGTGGACAGAACTGAGTTTTGCCATTCCAAATAAGAGGGGATGATTCTAAATAAGTGCTAGTACTAGAGGCAAAGAAAAAAGGAGCAGAACTGGAGTAGAGCGCTGAAGAGCAGATCTTCCTGCTCCTTATTCTGCTGGGAGGGCAGAGAGGACCTGGGTAGGCATGGGATCACATGCTTGGATCCCTTTCATGCCTCACTAGGGTGATGGCTGTTTTGTTGCTTCCAGGACACTTCTGAGCTTAAGACGTGACAGCTCTGCCACATCTTTGACACCATCACACTGCAGTTGCACAAAACTGAGGAGTCTCCTAAAAGATCCAGTCTTTTTCCTGACTTTTTGGTGTGCTACACAGCATTGCTGCCCTGTCCATACTTCTGCCCAGCCATGCTCCAAGGTGCACCCTGTCTGTAGATGTCCAGAGGGTGGTGACACAGAGCTTCTGCATGGGAAAATTCTCGTGCGAGTGCAAATCTGCGCGACCAGTTCTGCAAACTGTGTGACTTCTTCCTGTGGCCAGAATAGTGCAAAAGAACCAGGAAAAATAGACTTCAGGATCAAAATTACCAAAAAAATCTTCATCGAGAAATGGTTGGAAGATTACTCAAACTACAAGAAAAAATTTTCTCATGATAATATGTGAAATACTCAACATAACTGGATATTAATTCATTTTTGATATCCTGAAAATAATGGAGTTAGTACTGCTCATATTACTATTAAACTGAGGTCCTGGAACTGTCAACATATTAAATACAAATAGTTTTGTATTGTCAAGTTTCACACCATGGGCAAAATTTCATTCTTTTCTTCTCCTGACATAATAGTGGTTTTCATTTTATATTAGCACCCTTGGTGCCATTTCCTTCCCACTTGCAGGGCATTAGTGTCAGTCTTCTCCTACCTTTGAAGGAAAAAGCTATAATATGCTTTGTACTTGCATATTGAATTGAACTTTTGTATCTCATTAGCGTCTTTCCATTCCCACCTGAAACTGTTCTTCTGCCTTGGGTGGTTTGAACATTCCTATTGAAATTCATGCCTTCCTGTTTATATTCAAGAACTGTGCAAAACTAGCTAACTAACTAAAGACTGGCTTAATCTCTGTCAGTCACAGGCCACAGCCCCACATATGACTATCCTCAATGCTGCACCTATCTTGTCCTCTCGTTTTGGCCCTGGGAAGTTAGGGAGGCTTGCATTGTTTAGACCAAGTTTAGACTTTGCAAATATGCCCTCATGCAGCAACACACGTCAGTGTAGCCATTGAGAAGAAAATAATTGAGAAATTACTTTGCCACTACCAACTTAAACAAGATTTGGTTGTTGAAAACATACAACTTCATGAGCAGACTCTGAGACTTCCACTCAAATGCTCTTTCTGGTTTTCATAAACAGAGGTGAAAGCAGGAAGCAGACTTGTTCTGGAGCAAGAAGACCCACAAAAAGAACTGTCCTAGTGGATTGCCCTGCCGTGCTCTGCTCAATTGGAAATCTAGGAGTCCTCAGGTCTGGAGAAGGTCTGGACAGAGCAGCCAGAGACCACTAAGGATCGGAGAGCGATGTTCCCCTTCTAAATGGCACATGAACTTGGATAGACTTGAACTCTATACACCCCTCTCCAAATATGGGGAGTTATGAACCATATTGAAATATGGTACCAGACCAAAAACAGTATTCTTGGCCCAAATTGCTCCAAACCTTGAGATGTTTTTTATTTTTTTCCCTCTGCACAGTGAGTTGCCACATCCTGATAAACTGTCAGGTTAAAACAACTGTCTGTCTTCTTTCTATAAGTTCAGATATAAGTTCAGATACTCACAAACTTTATTTTTTTGTGGAAAGGAGGAATAAAGCTATAGGATTTTTTAACTCAATATTCCCAAGTAATTAATCAACCCATATCCAGTTTTACCTCAACAATAAGGATTTGTTATATATATGTTTGTATCAAATATAAATGGTTTCATGTTGGGTTCATTTTATGTTCAGTATTATATGATGCTTCAGAAATGAGTGAGCTGCAACATTATTTTTCAGTCTGTCTAATTTAAATACTGCTTTCTTAAAGGACTTTATAAAGTAATTCTCAAATGTGTCCCAAGATATTGGGCCTGTCAAGTGCAATCTTTGACTGCTTTAGCTGTGAAGACATGAGCTAGATTGATCTGAATGCAGAAAGGTATTACACTGTGTATGACTTGCTATTGTTAAATGACACAAGTAATTCACTGTCTGAGATCCAACAACTCTTCTGTTTTTAATCATCATTTTAATCTTTTTTCTTTTCTTTTCTGTTTCATAACCAAACTGTTAATGTTATTCTGTCCCATGTGAATGCTAACTTCAGAGTTTCACAATAAATGAAATGTCATCTAAACCAGTGTGAGCTATCCCCACAGTGTAATCTAAGGTACCCACAGAAGCTGGAAGAGCATTAGGATCCCAGTGGAATCTCATGGAAGTAATTCGGTTCTCAACAAAATGTTTCAGTTCTGCCTCTTTCCTGAGGAAACTGAATATCTTAATTCAGTAGTGAGCGGATGACCCATGCAATGGGTGGAGAAGTAAAATATCTAGTTTAGTTTGGGTGACATCAGGCAGTCACTCCATCTCCCTGAGCTGTGCCCTTAGTCTTGGTTCTACCAAGAAAGGCAGAAAAAAAAAGTTATATGAGCTGATTGTACAACACAAGCCAGGAAACCTTCCCAGTAATTTTCTTTACCACAATTGTAGGCTCTATTTGAGCACTAACAATCCAGTCATTTCTTGTCCTAATGACTGCACCTTCTGAGAGAGAATCTATCACTTTTTCAGCACTTTTTCAGCGCTGGCATAAGAGCAAAGTCTAGGGGCTGCCCATGAGCTGGGAAAGCTAAAATGCTAATTGGCACTAATTGGCACTAACTGGCACAGTCTGGGCACGTACACATCCCCACTGTTAGGTTACCTGTGTGTTCAGAATCAGGGACCCTACTCCCTTTTGGGAATGGTCCTGGGCCCATTTTAGCTGACATACGCCTGGAAATGACTTGAGATAGTACGAGTTTTCCCAGCCCAAACCTATGCCAGAAAATGCACTGTGAATTTAATAATGTGAATACTCGCATTTCAATATCTGCTCCTGTTTAATTTATTGGTTTAGAGGTAGCTGTTATGATTTTTTGTGAGTTATACTGAATGAACAGTCAGAACGTAGCTACCTTCTGCTTTCTGTCACAGGATTTGATATGTCTCATACTGCCTCTAGCAGACATTTCTTCACCAAAACATCAAATGGTAACCTCTACAAAGGTAGACTACATAGATTTGATTAAGTTATTTAAGATTCTCATTATTAGGCATGTTTTTGAGACATCATATCTGTCTCTTTTCTGAGCTGAGAACTTCTTTCTATGATGAAGGGTCTGTGTATCACATCTCCATAGTATAAACTAATAACTTCTTGCTCAGAGATCTAAGGCTCATTGCAGCAAACAACAACTTTTAGCTGACTCTCTCCTGGCAAGAGACATTCAATGAAGGACCCCTACACTGAACATCTACTGAATCTACACACAAAACACTGATTGCCATGAGGTCATCCAGGATAAATTATAGTTAAGTGAGATTTGTCAGACTTTCCTTTCTGAGCTACAAGCCTCAGGTTAATTTAAATCTACCTCTTAACTGGATCCAGCTCAGTGTTCATAGTACTTTTCAGAGCTGTCCTGGTTTCTAGGCTGTGCTTATCTGTGTGAAACACTTTTGAGCATGAATATATCCCCCTTCCATCCACCTGTGTTTAAGAGTATAATGTTCTGTTGAGTCAATCATACCAGGTGACTCAGTTAATGGGGCTTTTTTGGTACATCCACTAACCTTTCAGTCTATGAAGCTGCTTCCTATCATTGCACACCAGCTACTAAACAAGTGCTAACTGCAAATTTGACTAGCATTGATATTGTTTATTCCAGATCATTGATGGATATTCCAGATCGTTGCATGGCTGCAACGAGATACCGAGTAAAGCCCCTGAATCAAAAATCCCACCTGTCATCATAGGTGGGATCATGTACATTTGCAAATTTCTCTTCATTCAGTAACATTGTTTAATCCACTTGTTTTGGACTAAACAGATTTTTGCTGAAGCTAACTGCAAGAAGTCTGAATGTCAGGCAAGTACTAAGTACAAGAGAATTATTTTAATATATTTAGATATGCCTGATGGATTACTTCATGAGTGCTTATAAAACCACAGCAAGGTTGCTACAAAAAATCAATTTTGCATGAGATCATACTGACTAAGGATTATCTTCCGTTATTTGTCACTCAGCTGGCATCAGTCTGGCTGCAGGGCTTGATACCAAAACCTGAATTTTCCTTACAGCTCAGTTCCTCCTAGATTGCCCATCTCTACCATGGTTCTTTGCCATAATGCATGCAGGCACGCTCTGAAACGCCTGCCCTGAGAACACAGCGATTGCTCCCTTGCCCTAGGAGACGGGCAGCCGGTCACCTCAATCCTGAGGGAGGTCTGAAAGCTAAACAGGGTCCTGATTGCAAATAAATTAAATTGTCATCTTTGTGCTGAAATCCGCAGGAGGTTTTTGTCAGTGATCCCCAGGGAGTACTCAAGGCCTGTCTCAAACTGAAGAGATCCTACTGCTGTGATCCACGGACATTGCAATACTTAAGGCAAAAAGCGCTGCACCGCTCTGAGTGGACTTACTGGTTTAGGATTTCATGGATGTGAAGTTGTGACTGCTCTTCATTTCCTGCTGAAGACAAGTCCCAGGAGTTTCTTAATTTACCTGACCTAGAGACAACGGAGGTAGTATCATGTGTGGCTAAGTAATACCAAATGCTTCACCTAAAATGAGATCATGGATGTTACCGGTTTGATTCAAGCTTTCTGTAGCCAACACAAAAGGCTGTTATTGTTTCAACTTCTCCTTTTTTAATAATAGCACTAATCAAGCAATCGACCACAGGACTTGGGTCATTATCAAGCAAAGGAATGCTTGCTTCATGCTTGTAAAGGGAATTTCTTGCCAGAAAAGAGAATGAATGAGTTATTCATTCTTTTTTGTGTCTCAGTCCTCTTCCTACATTTTTCCTGCCTTGCTTTTTAACACGGTAAGATGTTCAAGTTGAGGACTGTTTCCTGACATGTCCATACATCACCCTAGTGGCATCTTCTAAATATGTTCAAATGGGAAGTGTCATCTGTGATTCATTTCTTATTTTTCAGTAAGAATTTCTTCTGAGAGGAATTGGGTGCCTAAGGATCAGAGACCCTAAGGGACTTAGGCCTTTTAGTGCTCAGTCCTATTTTAAAATGGTGTTTATGCCTCTAGGTGCAGAAGTAGAATGAACTTTGGTACTTAAATTCTCTCTTCAGTGAGTGAGGCTTAGGAAAACTCACAATCCCATTGACATGTTGGCAATGGGACATCCTGATGCAGGGGTATGATCCCAGGTACCTCTGATTTTGTTGCTCTCAAATGATAACTACGCCCTGAGCCATCTCCAAGAGATTGGTTCATTTGGAAGCTGTTGCTAGTGGCCAGTACTGAACCATCATTACCCCTGCAGAAAACTCTACTAGGTCATCTCCTCAGAAATGAGAAAACAGGTTTTCAGTTGCAGCTTTAGGACTGAAGAGGGTTCAAACCCATCATATGTGTTTCTCAACAACTATCTTGCTCCTCACAGGAAGCAACAGCAGGAACAGGT
>VWPW01017923.1:251960-274648 GCA_013389825.1 Crypturellus undulatus | reverse complement strand
TTTTTTTTCCTAGAATAGAGAGATAAAAACAGTTCGTGCTCATTTATTGGTGGGGAGGAGATCCGAGAGAAACGCTGATGCTCACAGCTCTCATTTGTGTTTCTCTAGTGACCAGAGGTCACTTTTACTGTGTCCAGCAGCACCGACACAGGCCCCAAAAGTTCCCTCACCAAAGACACCTTCAGTCTCCCTCCTGCAAGGAGAAACAGCGCACAGAACACCCCGGAGACCCACAGAGCAGCTCTTTCGAGCCCAGCACCGCTCTCCTGCTTCGCACGCACGTTACCCTCCCGCCCAAACGGTTTTTCGGGCCCAAACGCGGGCTCCGCCGCTTCCCCCCCCACGGCGGGCGGCGCCGCTGCGGGCAGGGCGGCGCATGCGCCGCGTGACGCCCGCGGGCGGGCGGGAACTACCGCTCCCAGGAGGCCGCGCGGCAGGCGGCGGCGGCGGCGCGGGCCGGGCTGTGGCGCAGCATGGAGAGCCCGGCCGTGACCTTCACGCTGGCCTACGTGGTGTTCGCCGTGTGCTTCGTGTTCCCGCCCGACGAGGTGCGCTCGGCGGGGCTCACCGTGCAGAGCCTGCTGGGCGCCTGGCTGGGCAGCGAGGACGCGGCCTTCGTGCAGTACCACGTGCGGCGCAGCACGGGCACGATGCTGGCGCACTCCCTGCTGCCCCTCGGTGAGGCCCGCCGGGACCCCTACCCTCTCGGGCTCGAGGGAGGCGCCCTCATGTGCGTGCTTGTTCTCTGAAAGTCCATCTTTTGTATTTATTTATTTGCAGGATATTACCTTGGTATGTGCTTCGCTGCCCCGGAAAAGCATCTTTGTTATTTTTACTTGGCTCCAAAAGGATGGAGAACCTTCTTCTTTCTCGCCGTTCTCCTGCCTGCAGTCACCGGCGCCCTGGCGTACTACTGGTCGCGGAAAGGTTGGAATAATCACCCGCTAGCTCGGACGCTGGCTGTTCATGCGCTCCCGCAGTCGGGTTGGAGGGCAGTAGCATCCTCCATCAACATGGAATTCAGAAGAATTGATAAATTTGCTACTGGAGCACCAGGAGCACGAGTGATTGTTACAGACACCTGGGTGATTAAAGTGACCACCTACTGTTTACATGTTGCCCAGCAGCAGGACATCCACTTGACGGTGACGGACTCCAGACAGCACGAGCTCTCACCAGACTCCAACGTGCCCGTACAGTTCCTCACCATCCGTGTTGCCAGTATTAATCCCTATGTGAAGGCGTTTGATATTCGGTAAAACCAAATGTGCTCCACTGTTATGTTGTATGTATGCTATTTAATAATGGAGTGCTTCTTGGAAGGTCTTGTCTTATAGGGTTCCTAGGAATAGTGGTGGAGGTAGGAGGAAGTAGGTGGAAAATTTCGGGTGAAAGATGGAGAACAGAAAAGAAATGGAATATCTTTCATCTCCCAAATTTTTGGGGAAAAGAAATAATGATTTGTGTAAAACTGAGCATTGCTCATCCATGACTTCCTTTTTCCCTCCTCCTGCATAATTTAGTCTCTGACTGAATTGTACACTGTCTACACTGAATTGTAAACCAATTGCACTTAAAGTGAAACAAGTAATTTAAGGTCATCGTTGATCTGCGTATCCTAGTAGTTGTAAATCATGGAAAACGTCCTGGAGATTGTTAGTGCTTGTTTTCCAAGGGCCTATGCTGTTGGTTGATTGTTGTAGCAGTCCATGAGCTTGACAAGAATACAAGTTCTGCAGAAACTTAAAACAGAAATGCCCCTGGTTGGATGGATGCTGATATATGTCTTTATGTCATTGAAAGGAGTACACAAAGCCATGCTTGTGCTCCTGAAACTATACATTTGTAAACATATTTGAGCATGTTTACTCTAAAGCCTTATGTCATGTAGTAGGCTGTTGGTGTTACTAAAATATTAAGTTTTAAGTGATAGACAAAATTTGACACAATGTAACAGTCAGGTCTACTTTAAGCTAATAATTCATGACAATTTGAGTTTTTGTATACCAACAGCAGTATCTACTTATTTTTTTTTCTGCAGTTAGAATGAACACAATTTGAAGGAGATCAGCATCATGGAGTCTTACAGGTTTTGGGGAAAAAGCAAGAGTTCATGTAACAATTAACTTTTCTTAACAAATGGCAGGAGCATGTATTTAGAAGTAGTTAAAAGTAAAGTGATTACTAGACTGAACAGAGGAGTCCTGGCAAGCATGAGAAAGCTGATGAGATGATTGCGTTAGGTCCAGGTGAGCAGAGCCCAGAATGAGGGTTAAGGTAAGCATGACAGAATAAGAGAAGAGATTTGTATAGAGTTGTACAAGTGGTGACAAGGATTTCTTCTGTGAATGCCTCAGTGCCAGAGTGATAAAACTGCACCCCCAGCTGAGAAAATCAAGGCCTCTTTAAAATAGTTACTTTGGGGGAAGGAGGAGATTTTCCCTTTTGTGGTTACACAAATCAGTACCAAGAATAGTGTTTAAAAATTCTTGCAGTAAGACCTGTCAGAAATAGCGAATCTCTACTGGAATACAGGTTTTAAGAAAGATGCAGCAGGACAAAATTCCCTTCTAAGAGTACAGATTAATTGATTACCATAATTGGATCCAGTGGAATCCTTATGAAAGAAAAATGCCTTTGTGGAGGCAGAGCACATTCCCCTCTATTTCCAATGTGATTGTTTTCCTCTGGATGCAAAGGTTGTTGTTATTTGCAGAGCTAGTATCTATTAGAAAAGAACAGTATTATCCTGTAGTGCTTAAAACAGTGGAGAGCACCTGGAACTGCAGCTGAGCCAGCACTGCATTATATCCTATGTATTTCTCAGGGAACTGAGATGGAGGTAGGAAGAATGAGGAATTTCAGGGCAGTGTTCCCAGGGTTCTTTCATGAAAACTGTTTAATGAGTGGAAACATAGGCTTTGGGAGTCTAGAATCTCCAATTCAGATTCCTTTCATTAATTTCATTCATTCAGATTCAGTTTCATTAAAAAATGTTCAGTAGCAAGAATGTCTCATTGCAGATCTGTAAAAAGTCTTTGTGTGCCCCAGGTAGTGTGTGGGCCTCACTTGAGACATTTACTGTAGCAGAAGTGACATAGTATGAAAACTGCTGCAAATCAAATTTTAGGTCTCATCTCAGCTGTATGTGGTTGTAAAACTTCATTTTTTTAATGTATAATTGTATCATAAAAATACAGAAACTTGATACTGATTAACATTATTTATCTACAATTGTGACATATGATATAATAACTAGTCTTTGTCCTCAGCAGCTTATAAACTAGAATTTAAATGTAATATAAATAAATAAGGATAAAGACGGGAGACAGAGAATGCAGTATTTTACAGTTTCTGCATGATTTATATATCTGTATTTCTTTTGTTTAAACCAATTAGTTTGCAAGTACAACTTTATTTTCATATGATGTTTTCACTGATCTCTGGTATGTCCTGTTGACAGTTTGACCCAGCTATGAAGGAAGGGCTGGGCATAAATCCTGAATTTAAATATTTTATATCTGTAGGTTGAGGCAAGAGGACAGCATGTTCTGTTGTCCTCTTCTCCTTCGGTTGTTAAATCTGTCCTGGCCTAGAATGCTGGTCTTAGAGCTCTGTTTGTTCCCTTTCATAAGGGTTGAAGGATTGTACTTTGAAAAAGAGCTCATGGTATCAGAGTCTGGAAATCTCACGTGTGACATTCAGAAATGTGTATGTGACTATTTGAATTGGTGGGAGCCTAGTGTTCAGCTCCAGAGTTGGGAGAAAATGGATAGAAGTGCTTTAAGTTGAGCATGCTAAAATGAAATCCAGTTGGACATCTGTCTCCATATCTGCCTGCCAGAAAAAAATAAACTAGAATAAAGGTATTTCATTTTTTTTCTTTCATCTGTGAGAAGACAGAATAAAACTTAAATACATTTATTTTATTGCTTAACTGCCCCCTCCCCCCCGCAAAAAAAAAAACGGTTTCATTTATTCTGACTAATTTGCATCAACCTCAACAGCTTTTCCAGCAATTCACTTTTCTGGTGTTAACCTCTGCAATATACTGAACAAGGTATTTGAATGGATAACCAAGGTAACCTTTTGTTCCATCTCTTCAGGTTGAATTCCACAGAGTATGGGGAGCTCCGTGAAAAGCTCCGTGCTCCAATCACTAATGCAGCCAATGTTGTGATCCATCAAAGCCTCAGTGATTTATTTCTAGAAACTTTTACTTCGCTGGTGGAAATTAATCAGACATACCCTGCTCCAAGCAATCAGGTGAGACTTTTTCTTCCTTTTTTCTTTTTTTATTGAAGACTGTAATAATTCTGTAATAATTATTTTAAATATAAGGGAGCCTGTGATTACTGTCTCGTAACTGTATTTGCTTATGGTTCACCTTCCATTTCAATAAAAATAGAATAAATATAATTCTGACTTCTTTTCTGTGCCTTCTACTGGAAAACTAACTATATTATAAGTGTAAAATATTTGAGAAATGCGTAATGGAAAATGTTCCTATAATGATTTATACAAACCTTTTACTGCAACATTTGAAAATATTTCCAGAAAGTTTATGGGGTGGTAGAATCACAGTTGTTGTGCAGTTTTCTCCAGTACAGCCTGATTTTCTAGAAAGCCAGGTTTTGCTGGGTTGTTTCCTGTAATAGATTAATGATTCTTAATTGAGACTCGTTTAATTGTAAATAAGGATATGGAATACCTCCTTCAGTAATATTCAGAGATTTGATGATTATAGTATTTGTGTTGCAGTCAGAAATGTGACTAGAGCTCAGTTCAATATATTGAACTAACTCTGGTTACCTTGGCAGTGTGGCTGCTGCAGATGCTCCAGCTGATGGAGTGAGTACTTCATATCGCAGGCAGTCTCAGGCAGCTTACATGGTATCCTCACTGTATGGTTACCTGACCCAGCTAAAATATAGCTATGTTTGTTCATGACATACTTCACAGCATCCAAACTGCTGTGAAAAGGGCTGTTCATTCTAAAAAAAAAAAAAAACCCTGCCTCCCATATTTTAGAGAGTTGCTTTCTTGTTACTTGCAAAGGCTTTTAATTTCTGACACCTTTAAGTGTAAACATAGTACTAAATTTTAGACTGATACCAAGTGGTAAATAACAACAAAACTGTGACGTGGGATCTTCCCCTCTTCTGAAGCTCCATAAGCTTAAAAAGTTTCAATATTGGAGCTTTGTCTGCCTAAAGCCTATGTTAGGCCTCTCTTTCACAAGCTAGGAGCTGAGACAGCTTCTGAAAGCCCTTCCATAATGAAGCTATTTGGCTGAGCAGCCACTTGAGTTCACAAAGGAAGAGATAGTGTGGAGATGGGACCTACAGACCACATAGCAGAGCTACTTTCTATGTCCTTGGTGCTGTCTTAAATGAACAGTATCACTTTTATATAGCTATCTACTAGTAAACATTTTAGGAGAATAAATCAAAAGTACTAAAACACCTTTACAAGATAAATGATGTGTGAGTATATCCATTTTATAAGTGTAAAAATAGATAGGTTTCTTTCTCAGAAACCTTTCAGGTCTCCTTGCATGTTTAGTATATTGGGTCTTGAACTTTGTACAAAGTTACTGGAGAGCTTTGGCTGGACCACCCATAGTACATGTGAGTTACTGTTTATTAATTAGTGAAATAGCTTCCCTATATGCAAATACAAGTTCATGTGATATGATTAACTATGTGGAAATAACACTTGTTTAGCTTGTCCTGGCTGCTGTGTTCTGGGAACAGATCCAGAGAGATATGGAAAGTTTGCTTTCAGTCATTTATTTAATCTGCCTCATGTAGCAGTTATGAAAGTTTGTTGTTTAAAGAGTTAAACAGATGGTGCCCTGTTGTTCTTATTCGTTAGCGTGTATGCCTATAAAACATGGCTCTGAAGACTGGATGTGTTTGGTATCTTTTGGTGGGGCAGTTCTGCCTTGAGGCTCTGTCCAGCTCAGCTTCCTGCTATGCTCATGTGGAGATAATTTTCTAAGAGCCTTTGAAAAGCAATAAAAGAAGTAGTTAGTGCAGTTCATAGTTTTGACATCCTTCTCCTCCTCCAGGAACTGGAGCCGTGCATAGGGTGCATGCAGACTAACGCAAATATCAAGCTCATCAAGAACTGCCAAGAGCCAAACGAAGGAGAGTGCCAGCAGTGCTACTGTCGTCCTATGTGGTGCCTCACCTGCATGGGTAAATGGTTTGCCAGCCGGCAGGATCAGCAGCACCCAGAGACCTGGCTCTCAAGCCAAGTGCCTTGTCCAACTTGCCGAGCCAAATTTTGCATTTTAGATGTTTGCATAATACGGTGAACAATATTTTGATATGTTTTAACTTTTAAAATTTAAATATATTTTGAGTGGGCTTGACTGAAAGGTCTGTTAGCTTGGTTTCGTACGGTTCACATTCTACATAGGTACAAACTCCAGAGCTTTCTTTGACAGCCTTGAAAATAGGAGCCCATCTTCTTTTCATTTTCTCTTCACTTTTACCTTTATTCTTGCTTTTTATTCACCAAATATATAACTTCCAAAACTTTTTTTCTCTCTCAAAGATATTTTGCTTTCTTATGTCTTGGATAGAACCTATTGGTATTTTAGGTACTAATTTTTTTTTAACTTTTAGTGTTGGTATTTCGATCCTTTAGTAAAGGGCTAACTGAAAAAAAAAAATGCTGTGATTAGATTTCATTGATACTTTTGTTCTTTGATCCAACAGTAATGTTCATGTTCGTCTTTGCGAGTGTTCACCAAACCAGTATACCAGATATGTTTCCCTGCTGGTCCCGTTCACTTAGAAAGTGGACAGGTTACAATAGGCTAAGGAATTTAATCCCTAAAGAGGTATAGCTTGTGGAGGGATGTTGTATTTCATTAATCTGTCTCTACCTTATTCTTTAATGGATGCATTTATTTCAAACAACAGAAAAATTCGGAAATGTACCATGTTTACCTATGCTGCTGATGTTGTACATAGAATCTGTTGTAGTTAAATGTTGCTGGAAGGCACATTGCCTAGGGTTTCAATGCTCTTCAGGTGATTACTTTTTTTTAACATACCTGAAGGAAGTATAGCAAATGTTTGAACTGTTTAAATATTCAGAAAGAATGCTCAGCTATTTCAAAGCCTGTAAGATTTTCTATGTAATCAGTAGGTTACCAGTACAGATGACATGCCAGTGAATAATTGCAAAAGTCTTAATGACCAGGATATCGAGGCTGCTTTGAGCAGAAGTAGGAAACAGGACATGATAAATGGTACAAGTACTGGAAGCCCAACTATGAAATGCTTCACTGAAGTCTCAGCCTAGCTGTAGGTTATATGGTGAAAACACCAAACTGCACTTAGGACCAGACAAACCAGAATATGGTTACATGTGTTTGCTGCAAGTCACATTTTGGATAAAGACTCTATTAGATTTGGCAGCATCATATAAGAACTGACCCATAATTTATATATTCTATGTATGTGTATGTATTTTCTAATATGCACTTGAAAGGCCAGACTGCTTGGGTTAAGGACACTAATCACCTGAGCATATGTTATTTCATATGCAACTTTTACTATGCAATTGTGTGTACTACCTATTAAACAGGATGTTTCTTCCTGTTTTTCATTTTGGATTACTACTGCTGTGCTTTGGAGTGAAAACTTGATACTTAGACTGGCAATATGGATTTGTCTCTTTCCTACATACATCTTAAATGATGTTCATTTGCATAGGACAAAGTTGAGGCCTTGAATTTCAGACAAATCTGTTGACAAGTCTGAAAAAATAAAAAAAAAGGGCACTGATCAGTGACTGTAAGATTGTTCCAGTACTTTTGTGAGATTTATTTGTAATTTTGAAATGTTGTCTGTCTGCAGTATTTTTTTTTAATCTCTGCAAGATTCTAACTGGAGCAGGTGATGTCATCTGATATTTACCTCCTCACTATACAGTAGCCTTTACAAATAAGGTTTTTGTACTGTTTCTGCAGTTTACATAAAGTGGCACAAATATAAAGAATATGGTCCTTGAAGTAGTTGTAGAAGGGAGAGGAGGATTATGGACCTGTGACTCTGCAACTGACAGGCATTCAATTCCTACATCTTTTATTCCTGACTGGAATAAATATATCCATTTAATACTAAGATGTTTGAAGCTTAAATTGTAAAGGCCTTGAGAACCTTAGATTATAGATACATGTAGTTGCAGATGTTTTTATACAAGAAAAATGGGTGAATTGCAGTATCTTATGTAGTAAGAGCTTTAGTCTCCCCATTGCTTGTGCAATATTCTTTCAGTATTTTTTTTCTTTGAATTAATTGGTTCATTTCATTGGAACTTTTATTCACCTTAGTTCTTTGCCAACATGACAGTATAACAAAGTTGTATTCATAAATGTAGAATATTCTTGCATCTTTTCGTGGTAGCACCCTGTCCACAGAAGTGCCTCTTAGAAGACTTAGTAATAATTACCAAAATAAAAGGATGATTTATCTTTATAATGGTGCCTGGCTTATATGCCTAAAATAAGCATTTTATTTTCTCAAGTTCAAAATTTCAAAGTAGTCTAGCCTGCCTCTAAGCTTCTTAAAGACTGTTTCAGAACCAACTTGTTAAAAATCCATATGAGCTCTGTCATCTCCTTAGAGATGATAGGAGAAACCATGACTTCTAAGTGCACAGGAAATGTTAGATCTTATTTGTGTTGCATAATTCACCAAACACGAAATCAATATTAAAAGATGTTTGTCTTTGTGATAGCTTCAAGTCATCATTCCAAAGAGACATAATGTGTATGTCTGGGTCTTTTCTAGAAAAGGTCACTGCTTGCAGGGAAAATAGATACTTTGCCTCCCAACTGGTCAACATAGGCTTTGTAAACATTAGAAAACTTGTCCTTATAGTCTAAGAGAAAATGGTAAAAGTAATGTTGTGAGATAATATATTTCCTTAACAAATATATTTCCTTGAACTATTAGTAATTTAAAGATTTTTTTTTTCAGTTGTGTTCATGCTTTTCCATGTCACTGACTTACAGATAAGCAATGTTAGTAAACTGAAGTATATTATGTAAATGTGATTTTGATGACATTACCATAATACAATCTATTATGGATGCACAGTGTCAGTATATACATGCCATACATATGTATACATATATAGCCCAATTAGGCACTTCAGTTTAACAGGGTCTATTGCTGTATGTATCGTTCCCACTCTTGTGCTATTTCTGGAATTGCAGCATTCCAGATAGTATTGGCAAAGCATTTGATTTTGCCACACATAGTCTGTTGGTCCATGAAAGGCGTTTTATCCAACCAGGATATATTTTGCATCTTGGCATACCTTCGCCATGAACACAGCTCGTTATTATGAGGTTTGCTGTAATTTGAAACCAGAAAACCTGGTGGTTTGTGATGACTTCTGTGGTTTTGTTGCATCGAAGCGCTGCAGACAGCAGGTATGTGCTATTCCAGTCAGACTAAACCCAAGTAATTCATCGTGGACTTGAAGGTCCGAGTGCCACTTCCTAAGAGGGACTTTTTCCACATATATATATAAAGCTATTTAAGGAGAAATAAGTATTAAAGCTCTGAAGAACACTATGAGAAACTTTCTTCCAAAGATACACTGCGGGGTTTATTATTTGTGGGGAGCCTTTTTTACCCAAATAAGTATCTATTTTAAAACAGATTTTTATTTGCTTAGTCTTTAAGCCCAAGGCTCAATGAACACATGTAGTTCATTTAAAAACTGAATAAAAGCACAATTGATCCTATGGGAGGCTTTTGGTTTTCATTTCTGTCTTTACCGGGACAACTGTGTAGGGGGTGGGGGTGGCGATCAGAACCAAGAATGCAAAGGAGACGCAGGAAAGAAGGCAGGAAAACTCCACGCGCATAATTTAAAATAAAAATAATAAAAATAAACAGACAGGGGCGGCCGCTGCCCTGCGCACGGCTCTCCCCCCCCACCGGGTGTGCGCGTGCCCGCGGGCCCCGCGCGTGCGCGTTGCGTGCCGGGGGTGGGGGTAGCTANAAAAACCCCGCGGGCATAACTTAAAAAAAAAAAAAAAAAAATAAACAAACGGGGGGGGCCGCTGCCCTGCGCCCGGCTGTGCCCCCCCCCCCCCGCCCCAAGGTGTGCGCGTGCGCGCGGCTCCTGCGCACCCCGCGGCTGGCAGGGGTCCCGCGCGTGCGCGTTGCGTGCCGGGGGTGGGGGTATTTTTCCACGGCGGGCGGCACCGCCCGCCGCGGCCATGTTGCGGGGGCGGTTGCGGGGGCCGTTGCTGCGCAGCTCGGGGCTGCGGGAGGCAGGGGAAAGGCCCGGGGCAGCCGCGTTGCTCTCGCAGGGCGGGCGGCCGCGGAGGCGGCCTGCTGCTCCCCGGACACCTGGGCCCCCTGCCCGTTGGCCCTGCAGCGGCAGAACCGCCGTCGAGCTGAAAAGCGCCGTTTCTGGTGCTTATCCGCTCCAGGGGTGGTGGCCGCCCTGCCGGTGCGGCTCTGCGCTAGAAGCCGGGTGGTGTGCTTAGCTGAAGGTGTTTTGTTTAATCACCTGGTATCTGATATAAATTAAGGAATTAAAAGTGAGGAGGAAGCCCAGGAAAATACAGCTAACTCTTGATTCCGAAGTAATCCTTGCCGCCCCTGCGGCGTTTGCGGGTGCCCCGCGCTGTCTGCTTCTCCACAGCCGTCCCCGGTAAGGAATTTACTGTCTAAAAATGTTTCTGCTTGAGCACTTACCCCACTGCTCTGCTGTTCGACACACTCGCTCCTGTGTTAACGCCCTTGCCGTCTGTTTGCCTTCTCTGGGTGTCTAGTGCTGCATATACGTGACCGGCTGTGGTGCTGAACGTGTGTCAGGTCTGCAAGGCCCTCAGTCTCCCTTAACCCCTCTGGATCCCAAACAGAGGAAGTGTAATTTCGTTGTTAATTAAAAATTAACGGGTTAAAGGTCAGCTGTCTTAATTGCATTAGTTAAACACCTTTCTTGGCGATTGAATTGGCTAACGCCTCTACTAAGTGTTTCTTGAGTAGGCTGTAAGCTGATTTAAATCATACACATCTGTAAACAAAACTAATCAGTGTTTTGTAATGACAAGCTGTAATAGGTAGGTTGTCATGTTTGTTTTCAATAGGCTGCAAATGAAAATTACTGTTTTGTAGTTCTGTACAGCCTCCACACCACCGTTTTCCAGAGCAGAAATACAGAAAGTGGAATGGTTCAGATTCTCTGGTGTTTGATGAATATCTGTCTAGACATTTAGATTCCCAAGTAGGTTGGTGAGGAATAAACATGGAGTTTGTTTGAATCCTCACTGTACTGTGAAGTAACTCCTTTCTTTAGGAAATAAGCAAAACTTTGGATATGGTCAAATGAACTTTTTATAATAATATGGAACACAGAATTAGCAAATTATATCCTCATTACATGAACATAGACCATACAGTTTGGTTAATTAAAATTCATGTTACTAAATTAACAAATATTCTATCTGAAAGGGACTACCTGCGTTATATTACTGGGACAGCAGTTAGAAACCCTTTTGCTGCTAAAATCTTCTGTATTCAAAAGTGTCCCTAGAAAAAAATGTGTTGGTAGCTCTTCTGCTTTGTGGATGTGTATCTATCTGTAGAGACAAACAGCAATATTTTTCTTTTCCTCTGTCAGTATGCTCAGTCCATTTACTATTAGCAGCTCTCTATTTTTTTGCGTAGCATAATATTCTTGAAATTGCATTTTGGGAAGGTATGAAGCGTTACCGGTGTCCGACAAAATACTAGTTTTGCCCATGCGACAGGATGGTTTTATTTCTTATAGCATTTCTGTTGCCCTTTACAATGTTAATTGCTCATCACTGGCTGCAGTGTTTAGACTGTTTTTTGTTTGTTTATTTTTCCTCTGATAATTTAAATTATTGTGGTCTTTGGTAGAACTGAGGTATTGGAAAAAATCCTAAGTGTAATGGAGAGGAGAATTCTTGTTGGTTGAGCTGGGAATATTTTTAGAGGTTGTCAGCTCTGTGGCTCTGATATGAATTTCACACTGCATGATCACTTTCTTTTCCTGCAAAGTAAAACATTGTTCCCTTGTGTCGTTGCTGAAGGTCACTTAAGCTGAGATTTCTTAAAAACATCTGTTTGGCTGTACAGTGATACGAAACAGGAGCACTCCCATGGCCAGTTGTGGATAATGGTAGCTTGCTAGACTGCACTAGCTTTTTTATTTATAAAGCTCATTTGATAATATTGAAGTTTCCATCAGTTAACTTGTGAACAACAAATGTTCATGTAGAGATCTAATTATTTTCCAGCTCTACAATATCAGAATACTCTAAGCCTCTTTCAAGTTGCTTGGATTGGGAAAGAAGAATCAAAGAAGGCAAAACCATGAGGACATCAAATAAAAAAATGACCAAGTGAGTACTGTGTAATTATTAAACAGGTGGTCTGATTTTTATTAGCAGTCCTCTGATGACTTCCAGTTACTTTACATGTATTAATGAAGTTTTGAAACATCTTGGGCAAGAGAGAGGTATCCTAAATCTTAGCCTCTCCCTCTGTCATATCATGGATTTCTCACCGTTTAGTTACCCGAACTGTTTCATTTCAAACCTGAAGGAAAGCACAGAGACTTTTTTATCTTAAAAGCTGTTTGTGCAGTCATTGCAGATTTTGTTTCTTTTGGGGGTTAAATTGCATATTCATTACAGCTTTGCATAAGAGAAACACTGGAGAGCAAAAAGAAGAATGAAGAGCAATAATCTAGCCCATCTCTTTTGTGTTGAGTTTTGTCTTGCGTAGTTTTGTTTGCCTTTTTTTTTTAATTTATTTATTTATTTATTTTTTAAATACATATGCTAGAAGGCTGTTACATGTATGCACGAATCATCTACCATTTTGCTACAGAGCTAGCTGTAAACTTCTAGTTAGGCAGCTCTATTACTGGTAACCTTAGATACGTGTTAACTTAGAACAAACCTGAGCAATTAGATGAGCTTGAAAAGCCTAATTTGTTGTAGTGGCGCATCACCTCTGTGAATGAGTCCCTGCCATCTATCAGAGTGTGTATGATTCTGGAGTATGTGTGTACATAACTTACTGTGACACTATTATTAACTTGGTGCCAACTTCTATGTTCCTTTAAAGTTCCATTTCAAATGATTCCCCTAATCCAGTGGAAAGGGAAACCGATGAGGTGGTTCTAAGGAGAAGGCAAAAACAGATTAATTTTGGAAAGAACACGCTTGCCTATGACAGATACATTAAAGAAGTTCCAAAGTAAGTTGCACTGCATGTTGCAAATTTCTGTGTAAATCCTTATTTGCTGCTGTCATAAACGTAGAACTTATGGCTTTAGTTCACTTAAAATAGTAATGGCAATAAATAAGACTTGAATCCTTTCGTCAAAAAAAAAAGGCTCCAGGGGATGGGCAAAGGACTTTTCTGCACTGAAGCAACTTTAAAGCCCAATGTGGCACTTAGTACTGTTGTTGTTAGCAGTAAGCATATTTTAAATAAATTCTTCCTTGGTCGGTTCCCTGTGAAGTTTTTGATAACTGTGCTGCTAGACTGGTGCAAAATTAATTCATATGGGGAAGTTAGTTTTGAATGAGGATTGAATCAAATAGCGCCTATTGCAGGATAATATGGCTATAACCACAGGATTATTTGGTACTGGAGATAAAATTTTAATGACTCTTCAGCTGTTGTTAACTGTTGTTCACATGTTTCTCTTTTTGACAACTAAAATAGGTATACTCTAAAACCTTAGAGTTTTAACAGAGGAGTGTTCTATTTATTAGTCCATTGGTGCTTGCTTAATCTGATGGTCTGAGGATTTTGTTGAAGAAAGAAAATCATTTACTAAAATGTAACTTGCTGTGTGTTTGTTTGTGTGTTTTTTACAGGAATCAACGAATACCAGGAGTTCACCCTAGAACTCCCAACAAATTTAAGAAGTACAGCCGTAGATCCTGGGACCAACAGATCAGGCTGTGGAAGATAGCCCTGCATGCCTGGGATCCTCCTGAAGAAGAAACCTGGGATCTGCAGCCAGTGTGTGTATGGGTGAATTAGTTAGCACTGCTCTGTTGCTTCAAAGCACAGCTCTATTTCCTCTAGAATATTCCTTACTGAGAGCAAAAGAGGAAATTGGGCTCAGGCTCAGAAAAGGGAGTCCCACTCAGTCTTCTCTGGAGTCTTGTTTTCCCCTTTACATTCTGTTAGTCTTCAAAGTTTTTCTAATGTTTAGTATAAATTCACTCACTGTGAGGTACTTCAGGGGGGGAAAGCACGTGGTCTCTCTGCAGTAGTGTTTTCCCTTCCTTGTGTGTCTGCAGTGACCAACACAATATAAAATTATTTTTCTGGGAAGGGACAGCAGTAAGTGGAAACTTGTTGAATACTGTTCCTTGGTCTTTATAACTTTTCTGTCTTCCCAGTGGTTAGACAGTGGATACTTATTTCTGATGACAGTAGACCCACCGTGCTCCTGTAATAATGATCTGTTGAGTTTAAGAATTTAAGATTGGATGGATTTTACGTTGTCTCCAGAAAATAGTGGCAACTGTATTCATGTTGGAAAGACTTTTAATTTTTAGAAAACCTTTTAAATTTCTGTAACAGGACCAGCTTCAATAACTAACACCTACTATTTAACAAAATTGGGAATAATAAATTGAGAGGAGAAGACTCAATGAAATTCTTAGCATTGTAACTGTATTGTGTCAATAGAATTAGTTGTCCTCTGTGGTGGAGATTGTGGTCATTTGCACCATTGTGTACTGTATGAAATCTGTTAACTGTTGCAGATTAGCTCTCTTCTGATGGGAGGGAGTGATAAGCTACGCAGATAGTATTTTTCTTTTCCTTATTTTTAGTAATACAGAACCTTCAAGTAGTTCCCAAGAATGGGTCTACAGAGATCAGAATGATTCTGACTGCCCAGTATTTGATGAAAAGCAGAAGAGAAATGAGTGTGAAGATGAGTGCCAACAGACAGATTATGCACCAGAGAGGTATGAAATAAAGTTTAGTGATTGTGCATTGAATTATCTCAATTAATCATTGCCAGTGTTGGATTTTTGTTTTTGTTTTATTCTTTTCCTCCCTCCTTGGGGAGGAGAGGAATGTTTAATGAGGGAGCAGTTATTCTTCTGTCTCCTCATTTGGCACCTCCACTACTGAATATAATCTATCCCTGGTACAAGGCACCGAATGTGTGAAAGTACCAGCATTGCAGATCTGCATTATTAATAGTAGAAAAAGGAAGTATTTTTCTTGCTTGTCTGTTTATATAGTGGTGAGGTATATAGCATATAGTACTGAACCAAAGTTGGCAAATGCTGAAAATAGGGTATCTTCTTTGGAAGCAAGACTGTCAATCCTAAATTAAGGGGCTAGGCATGTGGGTCTGGAAGCATCTCTGCTTCCAAGTTCAGTGGAGTTTCACTGGCAGTTATGACAACTTTCAGAATACAGTCAGGTGTTTACAAAATTTGAATGTTTTCTGAGTTGTTCCTTTTGCTGTAACTTGTGTGTCTTGCTTTAGGGAAAGAGTTCCTCTTGTGTTTTATGTGTCCTTATTTTGCAGAACTGTGATAGGAATTTAAACACAGATGATGGAAGAAAGTTTTGTATGTAAAATGCTTATGTTGTTTTTGCAGCCCCTGTTCTCCTGACTCTTCTCCAGTATGGAAACGTAGAAAACGAAACAGTCCTAACTCCTCTGCAGGCTTAAAGGGCAAAGACCATTATGTGCATATGTGCGCCACACTGGAAGGGTATGAATGGGGTCTCTGTATGGGAGATCATATTTTGAACTGGCTTTTGGAATACTGCTGAGATTTACAGCTTCTCTAGTTCCTCTGTTGGTTAATAGCATTAATTTAATCTAAATGTATTTACATCCTAATGAGGAAGGAAAATCATGTGACAAATGTTTACAAAGATCAAGGATTTTTTTTTCTCCTTCTCACTGCAGCATAAAAAGTAATCCTGTAAATGGGAAATGACAGATTACCTACGTTGAAGAGGCACAGTTTAATTGTGTACATAATGCTGTCAAAATCGCAAAGAAAACTGGAATGATGTTTTGGGAGGATTAATAGCCTTTTGTTAAGAACCTTAGCAAAAGTTATTTATATAGATGTCTTTTTTTCCCCGCCTTGCCCCTTCTTCTTACTTAGCTCTCATCTCCTCAGAAGAATTTTGAGGAACTAAAAGCTCAGTACTTTAAAGCCTTTTTTTCTTTCTTTCTAGTCTTACTGAATCAGGACACCAGGAAGCTTTTTCAAGGTGTTCAGAGTGGGGAACATCACGAGAAAGTGATGAAATAATGACAATACAGCATGGTATAGAAGTAAGGTAAATACTGTAGTAATAATCCCTGTAATGCTTGTACTTCGAAGCTGCGCTTGGCTTTTTTTTTTAAACCTTCCTGTGTGGGGGGTGTGTGCATGTGGTTTTGTTTGTTTGTTTGTTTGTTTGTTTTACTGTTTTCCCCCATCCCCAATACTTCCTGCAGCATATGGCTTGTTTGGTTATTTTTGAGACTAGTCAAGTTGAGGAACAATATGACTCCCTTCTTTTCTGCAGCTTCTGCTTTTAGCTAATCCTGCAAGATGCTGCGCTGCTTTCACCTTTTTGTGTCTTAGGGAAAGCTCTTCCTGGTGACTTTAAGGTCTCTTACTTGCTAAGCCTTAGCGCCTGAAAACTTCTTGTCTTTGTTTCCTCAGAGATGAAGCTGTTTTGTAGCTGACTACAGAGGTGGTTATTTGTTTTTATGCAGTGACCAGGTTCCATCCAGTTGTTCTTCAGCATGGAATGATCAGAAACAGAAAAAGTCTGGCCTTTTGCAGGACAGCAAAACATGCAGAGACTCAGACTGCAGGCTAGAGAGGTATAAAAAATTGTTTATTAAGGCTTTTTTACATATTAGAAGTGTGTCATTTTATGTATCTGTACTGTTCTTATTAGAGATGTTTTTTGCCTGTATTTGCTGTGTGATAAAATTTTGTCTTTAATGTTTGTCCTTAGTGTCATTGCAAACTATAGGCAGCCTTATAAAATATAGTTACTAGGTGCTATTTAATACAGAGTGTATTTTACATAAAAAGGTTATTGTCACAAATTCAACTACTTGGTCATTGAATGGAAATAGAGATATAAAAGGGGAATATATATATTTTATTTGTAGGCTTAAACTTTGTGGCAGTATATTGGAAGGACATCAGTCAGAATACCCTGAGAGGGAATGGGGAAATGAAGGTGTTGAAGATGAGATGATAAGGAAAAATATCTAAATTGCAAGGTTAGTTCATGACATGTATTTACTTTATCTAGTCTGTTTCAGTAACCCATCAACACAATCCAATTCTTCATATTCAGTTCAAGCAGATCAGTTTCTCTTCTTACTTCCTTATTTTATGATCAGTATTTCTTCTTATCTTCTTGCCTTTAATGTATAACTTCTTTTAATTAGATAATACTTATTAGTAAAATGAAATGTTTATCTGTTCAACCAACAAGCAAAATATTTACTATTTTATAACACTGTTTATTTTTAAGCTATATTAGGAGCAGATTTTCTGCCTTTAATGTTTTGTAGTGAAGTCACAACTTTGCATTTGCAGTAATATTCAATTAAATTACTTTGGGAGCAATTAAAAATGACTCAGATTCCTTTGATTCATTATAAGGATAGATTATTATCTTGAGTCAAATATCCTTTATTGACAAAGGTAATCTTTTATGTGATTCAGTTAAATCTTTGTTGATCTGATCTGATTCAGATTCTGAAATATTGTGGGTATGTTGTAAACGTTTTTCCAGCAGTCATCTTGGAATAATAAAGCCAAATGAAAATTTGGCACAGAACTAGTATTGCACTAGGGAAGTTTTGTGAAATGGTAGTGGGAATAAAAGGAAAGATGGGACTTTATTAAAAAAATATGTTAATAGCAGTTTTTCTGTTAGCCTCATTGATACCCTTTTAAACTAAATTCTTCATTACCATGAATAAGACAATATGGCTTATCATTTTTCAATTGCTAATTCAGTATTTGAAAATATCCAGTCTTTCTTTGTATATAGGAGTATCAAGGAAGAGAGATTTTTCTCCTGTGGCACAATGATTTGAAGGCTAGAGATATATTCTGGGATCAACAGTTCAAGCCTTGGAAGACTGGTGCAGTCTCAACTTCTGCATGGAAAGAGGAAGAGATTTACAGTCAACATGTGTGTATTCAACACAAGGTGAAATGTGCAGGTGAGAGGAACATGCTTCTACATCACAGTTCAGAGAGCATTTCTAGTCTTTTGGGCAGTCAGTAGGTTTGTTCTCCATAAGGTCCAAATGAGGAGTATATGTACTCGGTGGGCGCAGTCACTCATTTTAATTGGAATGAGTCTCTGGGACAAGTTGAATGTAGAGGGTGAATTTAATAGCTTCTCTGTGGAGCAAAGATCAGTACTTAGAGGCAATTTCTGTGACTTTTGTTTTTGGATGTGACAAACTAAGGTGGCAGGAACCATTTGGATGTGACAAACTAAGGTGGAGGAAACCATTGCTTGAAAACTAGCTTGTGGATTACATGATGGAAAAGCCTTCACCTACTTGCTTAAAACAAAAATTGGTTTTGGATTCTTAGGAATAAGAAATATGGCTGTTATCATTCTGAATGATGAGACATTTACCATTTCATTTTTTTGAAAGGGGGTGGTGGGAGGGAACCTTAATGTTTAGAACACTTGTGATATGACAGAATTTTGTAGCTGTAATTGGGAGAAAATGTATTTTGTTTATTGGTAAAGGTGTTCAGATGAAAAGGATATGAGAAGTTGAGAAAGGCTAAAGTAGTTCACTCCAACACATACTTATCCAGTGTCAATTATGTAATGTTCTCAAAGTGAACATAATATCCCTTCCTTAAGTGTGGATAATATGGTTTGTCTCTTATATTGTGCTGTAAGTTCTCCACTTGAAGTGCTCTCTTCCATTCACTACCATAACATGGTAGTTTGACAGTAATGTGGTGGTGAGGGTTGCTGTTAATGTCTAAATCTACCATATTTCTAAAAGGTTGTTATGTCTCTTTTTAGGTTTCTCCAGAGCTTTAAGGATAGATAAGCTTCTGCAAGCTTTGCCTGTAATGTAAAACTTGGGATTCATTAAGCTTGGGCTAAGGTGATGGACATTCCCTAAAGCTTTTGTGAGAACATTTCTGCTTTGTAGGAGTTGGCAGATGCTGTGTGTGTCGTGTTGTAAAGGCCACTCCAGTTTTTTTGGATCTTGATGTTGCCAGTTGGAGATCATGCTATTTACAGTGCACTAATGTTATGCTGGTAAATGGGTGCAATACTGAGTTGGTGTGAAGGATGCCAGCTCTTAAACCAGTGTGATGAGCCTTTTTTCTTGTCCTGGGCCAAACTTCTATATCTGACCTGAAGAACTGCTTCAGAAGAATGTAAATCACTGCACCCTTACCTGCAGTTGTTGAAGACAAACTACTACTGAGTTTTGGATGGGATGTTCATCCAGTTGCTTTATTTTACATTCTAGGATAATGTATATTAAGCTAGCATGTGCCTAATCCTAGTGAGACAAGAGAAAAGGAAAGGTTTATTGAAATGGTTCTTCTCTCTTCCAAGGGGGTGAGTGATTTAAAGAGCATCACAGCTTGAATACCTAGATTTTTCTTTTATGCCTGTTACAGGCTGACCTGGAGAGCCAAGCTACTCCTAAAATAGTGGAGGGTAAATTCAGTGGCAGCTGTTGCTACAGAAATATAGGAAAGTGGCACTATTTGCAGGCTTGCAGGTACCTGCTCTTCAGTTTGGAGTGTCCTGGCTAAGGGCTGCTATGGCCACCCTCGTTTTATCTTTCTAGCGTTGTGCTCAGAGCAAGTGCTGTGGATACATTGGAGTTTAGACCAAATTCATGTATTAAGAGAAAATGTTATAGTCTTTTTAATATAGAAGGTACTAAAGCACAAGTGTCTGTTAGCACTGGGGGTTCTCACTGCAGTAGTTCAGCTTTGCAGCGCTACTCCCAGTGTCTCCCAAACCATAATGTAACCTTGCGTTGCTTGGACCTCTGCCAAGTGAGTTCTGAGCAACTGCTGTGCTGGTCTGGATTTCTAGACATGTTGCAGGTATTTCAAAACATGCAGGAAATGCTGTATAAAACCCTGTGCAGCACGCGGGAGCTTGTGTTCACCAAGGGCTGCCGCGGGTGCAGAAATGCATGACTGCCATTAACCACCACCCATCTGGTATTTCCCAGTGTCTGCTGCTTTAACAGCATTATGCTAGGCCTAATTACAGCTGCCAGTCAGTGGACTGTCCTTTTTGCTATGTGTTCTGCTTGCACAAATACAGGAGGAGGGCAGCGCCTCTTTGTGCAGCCTGAGGGTGAGGAGAGGTGCCCGCCTGCGGGTGACTTTGATCCCAGGGGCTTCCTGCAGCTCTTGGCACTCACCAGTCCTGTCCAGGCGCGGGGTGCACTGATGTCCTAGCACAGCAGTGGCTCCCTCGTGTGTCACGGCTTCAGAGCATGGAATGCGTATACACAGGGAACAGATCTGTACAGCACCTTTTACATAAGTAGTATATAGAGCCTTGTTCCAGTGTGCATGTTTCCATGTGTCGTATGATGTTTGTAAATAAAGAAATGTTTTAAATCTTTGGCAATTTGTCTTTATGCAAAAGAACTAACATTTTTTAAACTTTCTGAGAATGTGCCGGGATACAAGTGTTTTTATTCCTAGTAGTACTGTTAGTTTAAGAGCCTTAGTCTTTAAGGGAGTGTACAGTAGAGCCAGGATTGTGTCCAGCAGCTCCAAATGTGTCCCCTGCTGAGCTGTGTTAGACAGTTCTGCTGAGAAGCTGAATTTAACTTGCCTGTAGGAGAGCTGAGGTGCTGTATGACCTCCAGGCTGGGTCTGTCCTCTCTGCTGGCCTTGGATGAATTCAGATAAACATGCTGTAAGTCATCTTAATCCAGCACAAGGCCGAGGGGAGTTGCATGTGTAGAGATCCTGAACCTCTGCTGAACTTCCAGTAGGTCCTTGTTCAGGAACAGTCCTGTTTTCCCTATCTGGGTGAGGATCGGTACTCGAATAGCAGCAACATTTCTGCGCAAGCACAAATATTTATGCGGGTGCTATGCAGGAGATGGATAAGATGGTATAGTTACAGCAAGGCCAAGGCCAGGCAAAGGAGGAGAAAGATAAACAGAGCTCTGTCTGGGTTCCAGATCTCAGGGTTTGTTGAGTGCAGAGCCAGTCCCCTTATTATCACCCAAAGGCAACTTAGAAACATCTTGAAACAGGTCTCAGAGGAGAAAAGCAGCAAGCCTGCATACAAGCTGTGAGAGGGGAGAAACACTAGTGTTTGGAAGGGGCCTTGCACCCCTCTCGCCCCTTCCCAAAATGCTGCTGATTTCAGTCAGGAGCAGTAAAGTGGATGCTTCACACAAAAAGAATTAAGGAGCCAAAAGTGATTTCCAAATACATACTTAGCAGGAGTCTTTGGGGTATATACATGTAATAAAAGGAGAATACATACACATTTTGCAGAAGTGAGATAATTTAAATACTTAACTGCCTTCAGCCATGGAAAAACATGGAAACCATAGACTTTGCTTTATAGTGCATTGTTTTGACCACTGAGGCAAAACAGTGCAGGAAAAAAAAATCAAGCCAAACAGCTACTTCAGATTTCCGATTCTTTAAAAACCTTTGCAAATTACTGGCTAAAGCCTCCTGGCCTGGCTTGGAGCAGCTGCCAAGGCATCCTGACACAAAACATTTTTTAAAGTTATTTTTCCGATTTTGAAACCATCTCTGTTCTGTGCTCTTTGTGTGAATGTGCACACTGAAGAAAGGCGGAAGGACTGAGACAACACAATAGGTGCTGCTCGCTGACAACTGAAACTTAGTTCTGCGTTTTTTGAAATGACTATAGCTGCTGTACAGTGGCAAAGGACTAAAGTGCTGTCATGGGAGAGGAGCAGAACAAAGTGTTTACCTATTATTTTTAAGGGTTCAGATGAAGTGTCATGACATTTACTTATATTTATTTATTTATTTTGTAATGTACTGCCACCAAAAATGGCTCTACTTTTGGCTACATCCTCTAAAGCTCCGTGAGTTTTGTGCAAAGGCTGCCTGTGCCCAAGGAAACATGAAATTATCCTTTATGGGGAATGGCCTATCTTAGGAATGGGATCAAGAAAGGGTGGTTGTTTTCTTCACAAGCATCTTAGATTCCATGCTTTGTACTTGAGTGACTAGTGTGAGTTTTAATAATAAAAACGTGACATCTCTTCACCGATTGTTTAAGCCTTAATCTGGCCGTGCTCGAGCCCCGTCTGCTCCTGAATGACCACCGAGACGTTTTGGCGCGTTTTGTGCTGGATTCCGGCATTTCGCAAATTAGCAGGATCGGGCGGTGCCCGCGGGAAGCCCCAGGACGCTGCAATCAGCACCCGCCCAGGGAGCCCCGCAGCCGCATCCCGCCCTGTTCCCGGCGGCAGGACGCTAGTTCGCGCCAAGGCCCTTCACGCGCCCCGGCTTGGCGCCAAAACCGCCGCCTTCTCCCGCCAACACGCCCCGCGGGGCGGGGCCGGGGAGCGGGCTGAACCATGGGGGCGCGCGGGGGGGGGGAGGGAGCTCCGCGGCCGCG
>VWPW01017923.1:10283-251614 GCA_013389825.1 Crypturellus undulatus | reverse complement strand
CCCGCCGCGTCCTCACGGTCTCCCCTCGTGCCGCTCTCCCCGGCAGCCCCCAGGCCGCGGCGCGCTGCGCGCTGGGCAGGAAGCGCGGCGCGGACGGCAGGCGGAGGAGGCAGGACGAGCCCGCGGCGCCCGGCGAGGAGGAGCGCGAGCCCGCGGGCCGCAGGCTGGACAGGTGGGTGATGCCGTGGGGGCACCGCGCGCCGGCCCGGGCACCCCCCTCTCCCCGCCACGGCCGGGTGCCGTGTTACCGCGCTTAGTCCTTCCAAGTCCTTCCTGTTCGTGTTAATGCCATTGTTAGCCAGTGTTAACATCCTTGGGCTTAAATTTTGAGTTTTAAGGAAGGGAAGGAAGGCAGTGTTTCATCTAGAGCCCCTTCTTGTAAAGAATACATAAAAGTGTGTTTCATTTACCGTGAGGGTGCCAGAACCCTGACACAGGCTGCCCACAGAGGCCGTGGCGTCTCCTTCTCTGGAGATCTTCCAAACCCGCCTGGATGCCACTCTGTGCCACGTGCTCCAGGTGTCCCTGCTGGAGCAGGGGTGTGGACTGGATATCTCTAGAGGGCCCTTCCAACCTCAACCATTCTACGATTCTTATGTCTGACGCAACATGTTTCATCCCTTTCTCTTCTATTTCATGCTTGAACCTGGGCATTTATCATGAACTACCCCTGTAGTGGCAGAATTGTCCAACAAAATTTTGATGTGTGGGCTTAAGCCCTGCTTTCCAGCTCCTCTGATGGGATTTAAGCACTGCTCTGTTTTGTAGCTTGTAGTTTTGAGTTAGTGCTTTGAAGAAAACTCAGTTATCCCACCGATTATCCCCTCCCTTGGAAGGGCGAGGAGCTAAGCTGCAAGACATGGGAAAACATAATTTGAAGAATAGGCAAATGCACAAAATAAAGTTCAATTTGTAGATCATAAGCTGAACTTTGCTCTGACTTTCTAAACTGATCTGTCATTATGGGAGTCCATTAGGGTCATGAGCAGATTCAGATTGTTTTGGGGGCCGAGCTTATATCCCCTCCTAGGAAAACACTGCCCAATTTCAAATTCTTAGTTTCCCATGAGAGAATTCTGGTGCTATCACATTGTTTTATTTCATTAGCTGTACAATTTCTGTGGGTTTTTTTTTTGTTTGTTTCTTTTTTCTTTTTTTCTTCTCCAACTCTTACTGGCTCTNGTTGTTGTTGTTTCTTTTTTCTTTTTTTCTCCTCCGATTCTTACTGGCTCGGCAATCACAAAAGGGTAAATATTTAACTGCTTCAGTAGACTCAAAATACCTAAGGGAGTAACTTAGTTACAAGGGTATTTAACACTCAATTTTCTGAAGGACAGCAGCCACAATAGGAAAAATGCTGTAGGATACTTCACCCGAAACACTGATACCTTTCTACCTGTATGGAAACTTGCTGGGGGGGGGGAAAGGAAGAAAAAGAGGGGAAAAAACTGCCCATTCCTTCTAAACCCAAAACAAGGCCTTACAATGAGGTTTGTTTATTTTAATAGAACTGTACAAGAGTCTCACACCCCAAAAGAGTATTATAAATGAAATACCTATTAAGCTAAAATGGGCAGGGAAATGTGGAGGAAAAACACTACAAAATAAAAAATTAATATAGAGGCTCTCTTACCAGTTTTACAACACCAGAAGGCCCTGGACCCCTTTCACGATGTTCAGACTGGGGAACTGCAGTAGAAGAAGATGAAATGAGGACCAATGTTAACAAAGAAATTGCAAGGTACTGTGCAAAATGAAGTGAGAAAAAGAGGGTAAATGGTATTGTCTTGTAGAATCTGTACTCAATTTAACCTCATGATTGTAGCAAGGCTTGAGACTAATGAAGGCCCAATGGTCACAGAGAGTAAGTGCTGCCTCTAGGCCAACTTCAGCTGGCCCATTAGAAGTCTTACAGGAGTGAATCTTTGGAGAGTTAATGTACAGGGCTGAAGGTCCCTCTCTTGTCCTGTCCTAAATCTCTTATTCTCTGGATGTCATTGCCCCATTGCTGTTGTGGATATTGGAACTCTGGAAGGAATTTTAGGGAGAAGTTTTGGGAACAGTAAGTTTGGGAGTTTATGGAATAGATTTTCAATTTTCCCTAAATGAGAGGTATTTATAGAATGTGGATTGACTTCAATATTATTGCTTAATAGAAAAGCGTAATCAACTGTGAGCTCTGTGTATGTGGGAATCTTATTTTCTCTTTGTGTATACTCTTAAGAATCTTGATTTGAACTCTTACAGATATAGAAGAAAACTTCTGATAAATGAATTTTCAAGAGAAAGAAAGTCCTCCTCCGGAAGGTAAGAAATTTCTAGCTTAGTTGAGGAAAATCCTGACAATGGATCCCAATTTAACATGTGCCGTGTAATTCTGAAAATCCACAACTTGAAATAGTTCACCCTAATCTGCTGTAACATGTTAAAAAGTTAATGTGTCCTGATTGAATTAACTTTTACATCTGTTTGCCTTTGATTATCTTTTGTTTTCTAATATTTCCAAACTCGCACTTTTTTTTCTAGTTCTGACTCAAAGGAGTCCAGTATAACAGTAGAACTTGAGACAGATGAAGTGGTTTTGATGAGAAGACAAAAACAGATAAACTATGGAAAAAACACCATTGCATATGATAGATACATTAAAGAAGTTCCTAGGTAAGTTTTGAATTCTGGAAAACTCTGTACTATGTATAATAAACAGTTATGGCGTATTCATACAAGTATATTAAGAGGCTGTTCTTGGTTTTTGAGGCCTATTCAAATTAAGGCATCTGCAAAATTTATTTTTCTTATCCTCCCCCCAAGATGACTGAAACTAATGTGGAAAAACAAATGCTGCAGAAATGAAAGTGAAAGATGTTTTGATAGTAGTTGCAATTAACAACCAGAAGAAATGAAACTTTGCAGTCAGCTTTTCTACCTTACTATGTTAAAAGGCAAAACAGAACCTTGTTGCTCTTAGGTGTGAAAGGCATATTAAATGCAGATGGCTGAAGTTTTCAGACCTTCAGACTTAAGATAATAAAAAAATGAGATAACCTTTTACTTAAGACTTGACTTGCGCTAGTTGTGGAGTTTTTTCTAAGTTGTGTTACTTTTTGCAGAGCATGTTGCTCTATAATCAACCTCTTCAGCAGTCAGCTAGTCTTAGAATGTAAAGCTATGTGATATGTCTGTGTGAAATTCATTAATTTCTCTTAACATCTGAACAGATGTCATCGTATACCAGGAGTTCATCCCAGAACTCCAAATAAATTTAAGAAGTACAGCCGTAGGTCATGGGACCAACAAATTAAACTATGGAAAGTGGCATTGCATTCCTGGGATCCACCTACTGAAGAAGGATGTGATCTGCAAGAAATGTATGTATCCACTATTCTGGATATTTATAAACGTTTTCACTAGCCCTTTATGTACGCTTAGTGCTATCTAGTCCTCTTCAGTTCCCTTGCGGACAGAATGGGTGTTAGCTGACTTTGGAGAGTTGTCTGGTCCTAGTTGGTAGGACTGGATTTAGCTGGTGTCCTTACAAGGACGTGGCTGTGTCCTTTCCCCTGGGTGAAACCAGAGGTCCTACTGCAGTGTTCTACAAGGGATGTACTACACTAGCAGGGCAGCCTCATCCTTTCCGAACAGTCTGTAGGCTAATTCTGGAGGGAAGTGATTTGTGGTGAAAGCAGTGCTAGAGAGTTTGGCTAACTGACTTTCAGATGACTCATAAATATTGAGCTCGGAACAATACAGTGTATGAGAACGTGCTCTCTGCTCTTTTCATTTACTATTCCAAGAGCAGTAGTATAAATTCTTCTTCCTGAGAAGAAAGACTAGTAAAATCACCTCAGGGTAGCATTAAATTAAAAACATTGCTATGAGAGCTCACAGTCTAGGCTAGTGTGATGATGTAAATATGACTTATATTTTTCATCTGTAGGAAACAAACAAACTAGCCCCCTTGCCTCAGGCTGTCGGGGAGGGGAGGTGGAAAACACCCTGATGCAGCAAACTGCAAACTAAAATAAACTGGAACTACAAAGTGAAGGAAAAGAGATGTAACTGGTTCCTTAGAAAAACATGTAT
Organism: Crypturellus undulatus; assembly: GCA_013389825.1. NCBI lineage: Eukaryota > Metazoa > Chordata > Aves > Tinamiformes > Tinamidae > Crypturellus > Crypturellus undulatus. The sequence goes on along the minus strand of VWPW01017923.1, from coordinate 247,534 downwards.
CTTAACAGCAAAAATATTCTCTTTTTTTTTTTTCTGATGATATAATCAGTATGGAGCAATGTGATCTAAAACCAAAGGCTTCATTTAGTTTAATTTTTACTTTTAACTGACATGAATGGAGTCAGCTGTTATTTTAGCTCGACGCCTACAGTATATGTTGCTGTTGAAATGCTACCCCCAGATGCAGGAGGCTGATTGTGTGCATTAATTTGATGTTGGAAGGCAATTAGCACTGTCTCTGTGAAAGCAAGTTCATTGCTCTTTTTGTAACATTTGCCCTCTGTACTGAGGCATTGCTTGAGCCTTGGGTATTTGCCTCAAGGCTTTAATTTGATGTTTGGATGTTTTGACAGTGTTAGTTAACTTGCAGTTCCGTTTGGTCTCAGCAACTTCTCAACTTTGTCCATGTAATCTCTGTAGGTCTCTTTTTTTCTTGTTCCGGTACCGCTTCCAGACCACGGCCACAAAAGCACTAAACTTCCTATGAGAAAACAGAATTTGTTCTAAGCTGTATGTTTTTGAATTATTTTACAGTAGTCCTGTTGATCTTGGTGAGATGGAGACAGAATCCATTGGAAGCAATTCTACTGAATCTCAAACAAGTTCTCAAGATAACTATGTAAGAATATTCCCTTGCATAAATACTTGCATAAATATATTTTTAATAATCAGTCCATCGCTTATAATTATATCCAGAGTAGCTTGAATACATGAGACTCTGTAACATGCCAGGTGTGGGTAGAGGCTGTGTATACAGCTGAGTGATTTAAGTTGCAGAGGAACTGATGTTTTCCCCTATAGCTAATGTTTGTCTCTGGCTCAGGGAGAACTTGCATGATCTGCTGAGGTGAGATATCTGGTTCTTTGTAGCCTACAAAAGAGAATATTTGCATATGTTTAAAGCATACCACTTGTGACCTGTAGTCTAAACAGAAAACATTTGCTATTAAGATTGTGATACCTAATGTTAAAAGAGGATATAATTCAGTCCAACTTCTTGAAGCAGGATATTTTTATATCCAGGAAACATTTTGCACAGTTGAACGGTAAGCTTCCATAAAAATTTAGTAATGTTTTTCTTAATGGATTTCTTTCTCTGTTGAATATTTAATATGTATAATATTTCAGTATCTGAATACATAAATACTTTGAACACATTAAAAATCTTAGGAAAGAGTTGGATGGAGAGAGAAGCATTCATTTAAGTTCTTTAGTCTTATATTACTCTTTTTTATTTAAAGTGTTGTTTGTGATATTTATAAAGTAATACTTAAAATGTTCATAAGTCTCCGTTAGAGAGGTATAAATAAGTTACAGAAGTGAAATATGTTACTATGCAACTAAGTTGTATTTGACTAATTCTTCGCTGACTTTGCATTGCAGGAAGCTTACTCTGGCACTCCCACAAAAGTCAGACACGTTGACTATCAAGCGGAAGGTGAATTTGACTTGGAAGCATGTTTGAGTGAGCCACTCAAAGATTTCAATACTGTGAGTTAGAGTCTTGGGCAAATTGTTTTAGAGGAAGTTTTTTTTAAATTTGAGAGGTTCGCCTGATTATTCAGCTGGGTGTTTTCTACCTGTTAATAGTATGAAAGCCTGAGCAAAGTTGAAGACCATTCTCTAAGCTGTGGCTGGTCTATGCATCCTCTGGACCAAACCTATGTAAAAATAGAATTAAGTTGTGTGACTCTTTTAACTTCTAATTTATGTATATCAGATTTTTTTATAAAACATTTCAACTTTTTTTTTGTAAAACTTTTCAACATTTGGCTAGAAAAATAGCCAAAGGCAATGCTATCCTCAACTGATTATATATAGTTCAGTAAGATCTCATTGTTTTTTTTCCCCCATAGTTGAATTTGTAACTTCAGTTGTCACCTACACAACAAAAGCAGAGAGATGTTTTTGACCATATAGCACTTTGCTTTTTCATTTGTTCCGTTTAAAAAAATCTATTTGTAGGTAGTGCAGGTGGTAGCTGAACCATGCTGATTATTTTTACAAGTCAACAAGGCCACTGCAGTTATATTTAACAGCCTTACTTAAGAAAAGAGCAGGTTATTTTTATTTGCAAAAAAATATTTTTGAAAAATGAACTCCAAATTCTTTAAGTATTTACTTTCTCATATGGTAAAGCTTGAATAGCAGTAACAGAAGAAGCAGTAGCCTGGGAAGTCTGTAAATAGTCATATCTCTTAAAACAGTCGAGAAAACAAGGTGTTTAAGAACAATGTTCATTTTTTTTTTAATTTGCTGATTTTAAAATGTAAAACTGTTGTAAATGATAACACTGTACAGACTTTCTGCTGAAAGCAGTTAATGTTTCTATTGCTTTTTTTGTATGGGATGTTGCTGGAAAATAAATGGATGTGTGTTTATGACTCTTAAGCTTCATTTCATATTATGTTCTGTGGGTAACAGTGCTGGTAACATGCTAAAAATGTGAAATTGAGAATGGTATTAATACGTACAGTTGCATATTTGTTCTTTAGCACCAACTTCCCCTGAGAGCACCTAAAACATACCTGTGTGTATACATACCACTGTGGTGAGCTTAAGGGTTAATGTTATATAGGTCTGCTGACCTGTTGCAGACTCCTTAGAGAGAGTTTAGACTAGTAGTTAGTTGTCTGTTGGCTGGCTATCAAATTCTGTTATCTGGAACACCTGCTAGAAGAGGTAGGTAGAAAGTTCTGCCTTATTTGGCAGGATCTTTTATCAAGGAAAGTCTCCTTTTTTATCTTTAAAATTGAAATTCTGGATGTGTTAAATTGTTAGGCTAAGCAGAGATACTTAAACTCTTGTACTTTCAAATTAATACCTTAGCTCAGAAGAGTATTGCTAGTTGTCGAATGCATCAGGCACTCACAATGTTCTTGTCTAAGATCTGATGGGGAAAATTCCAAGAGGAAGGTGTACTGGGAATGAAGATGGAGCTGCGGTTTGGTGTTGAGGAGATGGCCTTTCTAGTATCTTGTCTTTACTTGCAGAAAGCAGAAAACTGATAATTCTTGCTCGTTGCTGGAAGGGCATTGAGTATATGAACAGAAGAGAGCTACACACTATGGAGGAGGTTTATTGGGATTGATTCAGAGGTTCCTAGTTCTCTGATCCCTCCATGTCTGCTTTCTACCCTCTCTCCAATCAATTTTCTTTCATGGCCATTTCTTGACTACACTGAAAACAGAACTAGTAACAAAAGTAGGGGTAGATACATAACTGTAGCTTGAGTCACAAGTCACTTCAGAAGTTTTTTCCTCTATCCTCTTCAATAAAGGTGGTCCATGGAACCCAGGTGATTGCATATGAAGTTGCATGGGAACACTATGGCTACTTAGTGTTGGCTATTTTTCTCTTCATTTTTTAATGGCTAATGCATCTAATGAGTCAGTGAAATGTTGAGTTCTGTCTCTGCCCCTTACCATTTGTAATTGGAGGGGTTTAAACTTGTCAAAAGAGGTTTTGAGAATATTTTCTGATTGCTTTGAAGATTAGAGATGAGTAAAATGAAGCCAACAAGGCTGCTTGTTTGTCTTGAATAGGTTTGAATGTTAACCAAAGGCAGTTCACACAACTACCAGACAAGAATAAAGTACTAATATTTAATGACGTGGTGTTTTTATCCAATGTAAAATGAGTAAGGCAAGAATGCTGTAGCAAATTGCATTGCATAACTGAAACTAATATTTCACAGGTCACTCCATTCTCTCTTGCAGTGCTTGACATCTTGCAGTAATAGATGAGATCTAGATTTTGTGTCTTGGGTTGCATGTTATCAGGAGATACCAACTGCCTTTGGTGGAGATCTACTTCCTGCCATCATAATGCTTGAGTTCTATAGCTTGCTGTTACTGTACTGTAATGGCTTTATAAGTAATTAGCTGATCAATGAATTAGCTTTTCTACATGCTATTTTTAAGCTCAGGTTACATCAAAACTTGTTTCAATGAAAGTGGCAGAACTCTTCAAGGCCATACCTAGACTGCTCAGGATAACTTGAGGTACAAACAAATTTGTATAATCTGATCTCCTAGATAAGACTGACCATAAAATATCACCTTATAATAATCCTGTAGTGAATCAATAGTTTTCTCTGACATGGAGAACAAGAATAAGGAACTTTGGAACCCATGTGCTAAGGAAGAAAAGATTAGATGAGTCTTAATATAGGGAGGGGAAACTTCTGCAATCTGAACCTGTATCTGAGTGTCAGAATGCATCTTGCACGGTCAAGCTCAGCAGAAAGACAATAGAAATATCTTCTTGAAGGCGGCTTTCAAAGATAGTTAAAACTGATTTCTCAATAAGAATAGTGAACCCAGCAAGTATTCCCCTGAGATGGCTCTACAATGTATGCACCTCCTGTTTATTTTATAGAAATCTGCTGCTCTACTAAGCTGAAGAATGCCCTCATCTGTGAAAAACTTTATATGGAGCTTTTTGCATAATTTCACAAAAAAATGGTCCTACACGAAACATGTAACTAGAGTATATGTGACTGTTACATTCATATGAAAAAAGTGCTATTAAAACCTTTTTTTCTTGAGTAATTTGGGATCTTTGTGACAGTTCCTAGAATACTTGACTTGTCTTGTTCAGTATCTGTATCAGTAAGGGAAATATAGGACCCTTTCTCCCACCAAAAGATTCAAGTAGGGGAGAGATGTGGGAAAAAAATCCGAGAACCCTTGTACACCTGTGGAGTACAAAGCTCCTGGGCAAACACCTCAGCTGAGTGTGTGTCTTAGAATGAAATGCATAACAAATACCTCTCCTTTGGCAAATGTCTTGACATTTTTAAGTTCCTACAGAGCCTCTCTTCAGTGGGTAGCTTAAATCTACCTCGAGCAAAGCCAAGGAACCTGCATCCCGCAGGCCGGCGGCTGCCCTTCTGTTCCCTCCTCTCCTGTGGCAAACACTTTCATAAATGGCAATTGTCCGATTGAAATAACCAGGCCCTGACTTGTTCAGCAGATCCGATTCTCTCATCTAGGCAAGGATGGCACCTTTTTTTCAAGTCTTTTCTTGATTTTAAAGTTCTGAAGCGTTTCCCCTCTGTTGCACTTGTTCCTTTTCCACTCACAAACTAGAAGGGGACCATTTGACCTTCCAGATCTGTGCTCTGTTGTCTCTGCCTCTGAAGTGTAAGGTTCTGCTGCTGTTGCTTTTTCTGTACTAAAAATTAATCCCTTGTTTTCTCTTTCTCTAACATGCTTTAGCTGTTTACCAGTAACTTATTTTTCCTTGTCTGCCTTAAAAGCAAAACTCAGATGAAAATCTGTGCTGTTCAGCCCAGGTACTAGCCCAGGAAGCAGGTACGTGCGAGTGGACTGTTTTAATCTCAATTTCTTCAATCTGAGTAATTTCTTTAGGCTGGACTGTGTTTAGGGACTGTTGCTGGAGTGGTCTCAGATTTTGAACTGATCTCAAGACGGCAGGATGTCCATCCATATTGTTGTCTGCAATTCTATGAGTTACTCCTGTTTTCCTCAATTCTTTACCAAGTTTTTTATGGAATTGCGTCCAACTAGGCATCTAAACAGTCATCGTGTTGCTTCAGTTTTTTCCCCAGATATTGAACATAGAAATGGAAAATAACTTTTTGTTGTTGAGTAAAGCCCTCTGGTGGTGAAGTGTGGGATAACTTTACCCTCTTAGGGTAATGTCTGGAATCTTATGAGAAATAACATTTATATGTTCAATCACGTAATTTAATATAACGAAGTTTATTGAAGATGGAAAATTCTCAATTTTAGAAATATTAGGTTAAATTCTCAACTTTTTAGAAATACAGGCAGCAGATCTTACAAACCCTGTTGTCTTATGTATATGTCTTATGTATGTGTCTTATGTGCCTTTTCTTTTATGATCCTCTCACCCCATTCATAACAAGAGTTTAGAATCCTCTTTCAGCGTCCTTCATATCATGCCTGGCTAAGTGAGAGCAGTCTCAGCTGTAGCTAATTTAAAGCCACGTCTGAGCTGGCTGAGATAGTTGATGAGCCTGTGCTGATAGGATGGCAAGCTGAACAGGTTAGAGCTTAAGCTGTTCCTGCTTTTCCTTCACATGGGCATTAACTGGGTCTTCCTTCATTACTTACCTGGCGTTTCATAAAGCTGAATGGAAAATTGTGTCTACTCTTCTGTTAAATATAGATGGAATTAGAAAACTAGCTCAGAAATTCAGGGGAAAGAGGGGAATAGAAGGAAAAAGGACCTGACAATACAACGATCTAAGTCTCTTTAAGGAAGCCAAGCTAAAACTTGCTTTGTTCTGTTCACTTCTGAATCAGAAATACACAGGAACAAAACATTGGTTGAATGGGTATGTTTACTAAAGTTATTTTTAAGAATCACAATGATTATTTGATTTGTCATGTTGTTGAAACATGTAAGGCATTGGTACAGAGCCACCTGCTTTATTTTTTGTAATTCTGCTTTAGTGTGGATCCCTGCAGAAGTTTCTTGGGGATGATCAAATGGATTGTATTGAAATACCTGACCTGGTGAAAGAGCAGGAAATCCCAATTTACTGAAAAATCCCCATTCTTTAGTGTTTTCTTGAAATGCATCTGAATCACTTTGCACAATTTGAGGATTGGCTAATAATTGTTTAAGGCTTCCTTTTTGAGTATTTCCTGACACAAATACGAATTGCTTCAGAAAAAAACGGCACACAAACAGTTGAGAAATTGAAATTCTTGGCAGTGTTAGAATCCATTTTATTTATTTTCAAAGAAATCAATGTACTTAAGGAGTAGTATAAATGATAGACTGGCTGGGAGAGCAAGCAGTATTGTTGGACAGAATCTATTCAATACATCCTTTATTTAACTCTGTGGTATCTGGGTAGTATCTAAATGTAAAAAAAACCAGGAATCAAGATCTGGCAGCTCTCAGGTCTGACCCTCACTGTATATTTGGATTACCACCGGCGCTGGTTTCTTCATTCTTTAAGCTTGCCATTTACCTCCCTTGGACTCTGTTTAAACACAATAGGAAACTAATTTATCCACAAAGGTGCTGATTCATGCACTTGAGAAATACCTTAGCTTTAAGTGGAAAATTAGAGCTCTCTTGATGAGTTAAAGGGAGGTTCCACGATCTATGCTGGGAGTTACTTATTTTTTTTTCAAGATTACTGAAAATTTTCCTGGAAGGTGTTGGGAAGGGTGTAATTATTAGCAAAGACAAAGTCCGCTTATGTGTTTCTTTAGAAAGGGGATATTCCTTTTTTTTTCTGAAAATTCTTTGTCCTCAGAAATATGAGGGCAGTTTAGAAGGCTGGCGTCTGGCTCTTTCAATCAGCTTTCATGTGCTAAAATCAAAGTAACTTTGCAATACTGCAGAGGGCAGTAAAAGTGCATGTTTAATTACATGCACACAAAAGAAATCTCAGAGTTGCTTTACATTTGTTGTAAATGCCAGGAATCTAATTATACTTACTGATTCTGACCTTAGGAGCAACCCATAGTTCCAATAAAATCCCTTCAAGTCTGTCATCTTTCACTGTTCCTTCCATTTCCAGTTTCACTTGATCTTAAGCCCATTATTACAGGGAATGGAGAATAATGGTAACTTAACAGGAGACAGGGAGAGGAAAAATTGGAATTTAGGTGGAAAAAAACCCTCCTCCTGACAACTGCCACTAGTGTGCTTGCATTTAAAATCCTTGGTGCTTATTTAAATTGCTTTATAGAGATATCTTCCTTAGGCAAAAATTTAAAAAGTCAATTTCTTCTTGCAGTTCTCAGATTTCCCAAGGAAATCTCATCCAAGTTTTTGTGCCCAGTTAAGATTTTCAGAAGCTTCCTTGATAGGCCATCAAGAATCATAAGATTTTGAACTGGTCTCTGATAAGGAGTGAGTAGGACTTGGAGGATGACTATGAGATTTTTGCCCGTGCCTCGTTTATAATGCAATATTGAATCCCTGTCCTTTGACATACATGTTAAGAGTTTGTTTCTTGTATATCTAAAAAAATCATCAGATCAGTGCAGTAAAAGCTCTGCAGTATGAATTAGAAATTTTACATTGAAGTAGAAGTGTTGAATATGAAGTCAAAGAAGGGAATTAGCAGTAATGAAAGGAATATGCTGGTAAGGGGGTTGTGGATGGCACAGATAATGTGTCAGAGCAGATACAGACTGGCAAAGCCTGAACATGGTAACTGAATGTGGTACCGAGTGTAGGAGCAAAACTATCAACTTACCAAAATAACATTTTACATTTTTTTCTTTAGCACTTGACCATTCTTATATGATGTTAAAGTCAGCAATAAACTGAAAGATAAATGTTTTATCTAGATAATAATCATGCCATAGATTGCATAATGCAGTTTTATTATTGAGCGCTAATTAAAAGATGGCTGGATGAAATTACGGGTTTTAGAAATCCAGACTAGCCAAATTAGTGGTCTTCAAACAAAGGTGGGAAGTGTTTACGTTAGCCCTCTGGAAAGCATCTAGAACTGAGTAGGGACAGGCTTTTCATGGTGTGGAAAAAGTTTGTTTATCATTATTTTTAATAGGAAAAAAGTGAAGATGCCCTTCTAGGAAAGTCGGGATCAAGTCCTTGCTCTGCCTGACGTGTAGTTATACCCAGGTCTGCCACAGCGCTGCGGACTATTCACTGTGCTTACGCTAGGAGTTCTGCTCTCCTTGTGGTCAGAAACCTTCCTGTAAAAAACATCATCGGAATCAATGTGATTCTATTTCACTTAGTTAATTTTTGGCCTGTAATGCAAGGAAGATACTTCCCCTCTGTCCCCCTCCCAAAATATCCTTAACAATCTAATGTGAACATCAAGCTATAAGTTTTAAAGTTGAGGTGGATTCAGGGTAGCATGGAACAAAAAATACATTTTGTCTCCTAGCACAAGCTTATTTTACCTGCACTATAGGTAGAATTTGGGTGCTGTGCTGGAATTTAGCAAAGAAATACTTCACATTAGTGCATTATTTTAAGATTGCTGTTTTTAAATAGTTAGGAAAATTCAGTGTGAAGTTCTAGGAACACAAATCTAAAAATGTGAGTTTTCATCAACGAAGGCACTTTTTCCTGCTTTCTTAGCCTCCATCGATTTGTTTTTGATGTATTCCAAAAAAAAAAAAAAGGAAAAAGAAACACCAACAAAAAAATTAAACCGTGTAAAGAAAAACGGTTTTGACTGTGGGAGGGAGCTATGTTGCTGGTGTAGAAGTATGTCCAGCTAACTGAACAAAGCAGAGCTTCTGTTTGAACGTTGCCTGTTGTGATAATATCTGAAAGCTGAGACTAGTATCTTGCTTTTAGGCTGGTTTTTGCTGTGACTTGTATTTCTCACAGGGATGTGGACGTAAAAGGGATGATCCCTTTCAGAGCCTCGTAGGTTAAGTCAGGAAATCCATATCTCACACACCAAGCAAAAATATGCCAGCAACTGCTGGGAAAATGACAACTGCAGCGTCTGATCGCTTGTCAAATCAATGAGGCTTTTCTCTCCTTTCGGTGAGAATTTATTTGCAGGGGTTGGTGAGCTGAGAAAATAAGATTCCTGACCTAATGGTCACCCCCATTGGTATCTCATTGTGGAAAATACTCTCTGCTGCAGTCCATTCAAGTGATTGGCAATGACAGCTTGGATGGATATTGTCAGTTGACAGGGCTTTGCACTCTTTCTGTTTTAAAAATGATGCGAGCGATCCCTTCCCCGGCGCGCGGCGCCACAAGGAGAGTTTATGAATGAATGGATGAATGCAAGCTTCTGTCCCGCCGTTTGCAGCGGCAACAGCCGAAATATTCCAATCCCAGCCCTGAAATGATATGCTAAGTAAATTCACACACATGCGTTTAACGCTCAAATGGTGCCCGAAGGCAAGCGGAGCGAGTCCTTCCAAACGCCATGGCTATGGGTTTGGGGTTTTTTTTTTTTTTTTTTTTTTTGTAGTCATTAGGAATTTCATGGAAAATGTAAAACTGCCCATTTGATATGGAAAAGCTCCATGAAAAATGTGAAATTCCAGTGTTTCCAGCAAGGTTTTGCTGACAGCTCATGCATGGAGAATAGCCTGAAAGACATGCATGCAATTAAGGCCTCCATATAGGCGAGCCGGAGGGAACAAGGCAGTGGGGGATGTGGCCTTTGCTGGGACCAGCTGGTGTCTGTGCCTGGACTCTCCGAGGGCACTGGACCATTGAGAGAAGTGGGGGAAAAGGGGCACAAAAAAAAGAAACCCACAAGCTTCAGAGAAAATCCTAAAGCTCCTAGGTAACCTTATGCCTCTTCTCCCCATCCAGATGCCGTGAGATGCAGTTCAGCGTGTGACAGTTTTATTGTTTCTTACGTGCCTGCTAGGAAGGATGCAAATAGCAAGTGTGCAGAGGTAGCGGGGAGCTGGCCAGGCTGCCGGGCCTGAGGGTGGGGAGATGAGAACCAGTGGTCTGGGAGGGAAGAGCATTTACATTTCTGGGATTGCCTGGCCTGCCCCACCCACTAGGGCCTGGTCGGGAAGTAATGATGGAGAGAGAGCTCTGCGACCCCAAGTTCCTCTGAAAAGGGAGAATTTTAGATACTCTCCTGCCTTCCCCCATTTCTGCTGCAGTAAAATGGCATAACAGTGCGGGTAGCTGGTTCACTGCCTTGCCACGTGGTCATGTATCTGAGGAAGGTCGACCCATTGCTCGCAGCAGCCTGGCCTTGCAGCACCCTCGTGTGCTTAGCAGTGATGTAACCCGCTTCAGAAAGCGAGCCCGGGTTTGCAGAACAAGTCTGTTTACGCTCCACATGTCCCCTGTAAAGTCACCTGCTGTCACATTCCTGTTTCTCAGGTGGCCCTGAGCTAGGGCAGGGAACGAGATTCTGTTTCACAGAGTGGTCCAAGCTAGAGCAATCTGCACTCCTATGGACAAGGGCTGCATATGAAGGCAGCCCAGAGGTGCCCTACGCAAACGAGAGAGGAGCTGAAGAGAGACTGGAAACGGATATGATATTCCTGTGCTGCTTCCGAGGCAAATTTGATAAAGGTAGAACTGTGCAGTCTCTGAAATACCCTATCAAAATAAAGTCTCAGATGGTTGCCCTCTAACAGCTGCACCATCAAAGGAATTACATTTAAATGTTTTGTTTGGACTCTGCCCCTTGCCCCCTTCCCAAATCCCTGAACATTCACTCCCACGCACATGGAATATATAAACCAAGGAGCAAGAGTGTGAGGGTCCTGTAGCGTGAGCCTTTGCAGCTGGAACAAAGGAAGACGGTAAGAGGCTTTCCCTGCCCTCCACGTCATTTTCGCCGCAATCCCAACAAAACTGTTTACCGACCGACTTAATAACTTCTTCCAGAAAGCAGCCTGTGAAGCAGTGGCGTTTTGGGAGCAGAGGCCTCTTGGCTTTGCGAGGCTGCCGGCAGCACAGGCGAAACGGAGGCGAAGGGCACCCCTCGTTAGAGCTAAGACTCTACTCAGAATATAGCTTCATCCTGTTGTTTTTCACGGAGTCCTTCCTTTCCACACCTGATTTTCAGCTCTGTTGCTGTTTGTGCCCTTTTAAAGGGAAAATCTTTTGTGACCAGAGAACAAGTGACAGGAGGATGAGGAGTGCAGAAGGGGAGGTTGCTTTGCAGCATCAAGCCAGAAATCACAAGGCCTCCCAGGTATGGCTAGTGCAGGGTGACACACAGCACCTGACAGCTACTGAAGGAGAAGATGCTACCTGCTGGAGAGGCCTCTGGGGAGAAAAGTGATTCCAGACATGGAGCCTCCTCCTCTTTGCTAGTAGCAGCTCAAACAGCATTGGCCCTCTGTTGCTGCTAGTTTGGAAAGGATATAACATAATGTGCCTTTTAGGTTGGTGGATTGCCTGAGTGACACATGCTCATGCCATACACTTGTTAAGGTTAAAGTCCTCACGTTTTCAAAGGTGATCGTTTTTGATCACCACAGGTATGTAGGACTCTGGTTTGCCAAATAAAAAGCTCAAATTGTAGTTCAGGTATTGACCAAGATTTGAATGTATTCATGTACAAAACCATTTAGTCTAGGTGATGGTTTCTATGTGAGTCAGCTGGCCAATTATTAGCATCTGGCTGTGTGCTTCACATCAGCCACTAACACAAGTGTTTCATATTGATAACTATTTTTTTTCATATTTTGTCTGCAGAAGATAAGGCATAATGACTTTTGCCATTTGAAACTGGTTTAAGAAAACACAGCCCTGTAGTTTTTCAGTATTTATATGCACTAGATACCTGAGTTCTCCTCTTCCATGGGGAAAAAGCAAAATTTTATCAACCACGGCCAAATAATAATAAACATGTTTCCCTTCATTTACACAAACTTGATCGGAATAGCTCCTCACAAGGCTAGCCTAGACTAAAGATTGTGTTATTCTGCAGACAAATCAATTTTTCTCAGATAAGGTCATTTATTCTCCGTGTCTCCCCCCACAAAAATAAAGAAGCATGATTTTTATAAAAGGGTGCTTCTGCTGTTGCTGCAACAGCAACAACCACAAATAGATCTACCCAGAACCAGCTGCACCAGCCAAGACTTCTTGCCTTGATCAGTGGGCAGAGTGTGGGTGAAACGATAAGGAGTGCATGGCAAATTGAAAATAAAAACGATGCATTGTTCTGTAATTCACAGAATTCACTTTTGTGCTGTCATCTTTTCAGGGAGGAAAAAAAATCTCTTTCCCTTAAAATGCTATGGTCACTCAACCATGGTGGATGTGCTTGAATCTTAAGATTTATGATCACAATCCTGTTATCTGCAGCGTCAGGATGATTATCCCAGCAGTCCTATGGGATGAACTTAAAAATTGTTGGACAAGAAAATTATTTGTCAGGAATTACAGCAGGAAGATGATTTGTTCTGAATTTGAAACAGACATAGTTATTTGCAGCTGTTCTGGCTGGTTCTCCCTTTCCCGTGGTGTTCAAGCAAGATGAGATACAGGTTCTTGTTTCTTCTTTCAGCATTTGGAGACTCTGCCAAGAGTCTGCAATAACTCCACTATATAACTTTAATGCAGTGAAAATATATAGTGTCTTCTGTGTTCAAGGATTTACTCTCTTTATTTGGGTGTATTTAATGGAGCAGACATAAAATACTGAGAGGTCTGTTGTGTGTAGAAATCTGAAGAAAACTCTCTTTGGCATCAAAAGCTTACTACCAATCGAGCTCTAATCTCTTTAACCAAACAAAAGACAAACCCAGTGACAACTATGATAGTTCTAGTACGGTTTCTTAAAGCTCCTGTCAACTTTCTGCAACCCTTTCGGGGAGAATAGAAACTGGCCTTCAGCTCAATGGCTTATTTAGCTTCGGAGTGTGAAAAATCATGATGTTTCTTTGGCTATTGAAAGGATCATTTTTATCCTTTTAAAAATAAGCTAGTTGAGATACCTTCTCTAAGCACCCACCCACAGCCATGTCTACACCTCATACTCGAAAATAACTTCACATGCATGAATTTGAACAGGTAGCTAGTTCAACAGACTTCAGTGGATGAAAGTTATAGGTGTGTGTATATATATGTGGGGCACTGTATATAGTAGATATAAGTGCTTTATAGACAATTTGTTTGATCTAAGATCTGTTGAGGTAAATGGAAATCCTTCCACTGACTTGAAATAGCTCTTGGATTAGGTGTTTGGGGAGGCCACAGACCTAGACAGTCAAGTTCTCTTGTATTGGCTTTGCTGCCTCCATCTGATTTCTCATTCTAGGCTGCAGCACTGAGTTAATTGTACTTTCTGATTGTCTTTTGCTGTGGACTTGCTGATTATGGCTTTCAAACGTAGGGCCTTCACCAGCCACCCCGTTTGGGTGGTCAGATTCAGATTTGCATCTACAGTTGTATTCCGATGGTCTTTCATCTCCCACGAAAAGCTAAGGGCAGGATTAGGGCATCTCTGGGGTATCCTACCACAATTAGCAAAAGACTTTGGGAAAGCTCTGCAAGAGCTCTGAAAATGTGTTCCTTCATCCTCTGCAGTTGTAGGCTCTTGTCAGAAACGTCAGTCAGAGCGGACTGCCNTGCAGTTGTAGGCTCTTGTCAGAAACGTTGTCAGTCAGAGCAGACTGCTTTACTGTGGGTGCTGAAGGCCACGGCCACTTGAAAACTGTTGATTTAAGTCACAGTCCAGCAGAGCTCAAGATCTGTTAGATGCTCTTACATTCCTATACTCTTTACTGATCCTTCCAGTCCTTCTGTAATTTACAGCCACATCTATTTTGTGGAGTGGGTGGAAGAAGTGATTCAAATTCAACAGCTGAAGCAAGTTCTAGGTGACCTCCAGCACCACTTGGGATGAAAGAGCTCCCAAGATCATGTTGTTGCCCAAGGTAGGATCAGCTTCATCCATGACTTTCCTGACAGGTGTTGCCCAGGCTTCTTCCTAACAACCTGCACCACTTGGGCTCTGAAATCTACCTAGGTAATCACTTCTAGTGCCTCATGATCCTTACTATTAGGAAGCTAATGCTTTTTAAGGATGCTAATGCTCTTCTTCCGTGCTATAGTTTAAAGCCATTACTTCATTGTGGACAGGTAACAAAGATCAGTCTGTTGGAAAAGGCTGTAAGGAACTGAGTAGTGTACATATCTATGAATAAACTCTTCGGGATAAAGCTCCGTGCTGGCAGGCCTACACTTAATGGTTGTCTAGGGGAAAGGGACACATGACACAAAAGCATGAAAACAGCACCTGGCTAATATCCTTTTGGGAGCAAGCAATGAAGGTAAGAACGGAAGTGTATTCACAGGTTTCCCTGTATTCTCTTCTAGCTTCCAGCTATCTGTAGCTGAAAGGCTTCCTGAGCTACACATTATGCTTTTGTGTTTCAGAGCCCTTGGCAGACTTTCCTCCTGTGAACTTAATGATGTCTTTGAATCCATGAAAAATTTGGCAAGATAATTTGAGATCCTTGGATAAAAAGAATTATGATAGTATAAAAACAATCTAGCAGAAAACACACATTTTATAGTATAATGAAGACTTCCTGTAAATAAGTTTCAAACGTTTTTCCTAAAAATTCAAAACAAAATAAAAAAAATTCAAATATTGACAAAATCCGTATATTTTTTAAGAGAAAAATCATTTTTCTCTTCTTCTCCTTAACTAATGAGGATATTGTTGCATTTATGCTTTCCCTGTGCATGCTAAGGATTGTTTCTCCTATTAACCCTATTTTATTCTCCTGCTGCCCTGAGTACCAGCTCTGCTGGACGTTTAGCCCTCACTGCTGCTATTCGAGGTCTGCGCGCCCTTGTGCAATGCTGCTCCGAGCACGTCTCGCTGGCACAGCTTTGAAGTGCCAGAATCAGCCGGCAGCCACCTACACGAAGACTCCCAGTGGTTACCAGCCGGGGGAAAGCCAAGCGATGTTATCTGCAGCAGGAAACGCTTGAGCAGCCTTCCCTGGCCCAGACGGGGCCCCTGGAGCCGGGACATCTCCTTGCGGTCCTCTCAGCAGGTAGGCGCCTGCTGAGGAATTTTCACTTTAGGCTTTCTCGTTTCGGAGTGCTTTCCTGAGAGAAAATCTTCTGTGGAAAATTTTAGGGTTGTTCTTTGCGGACGTGCACCGCAGTGATTGGCACCGTTCTGCAGTTACTCCAGTCTCTTGTTCTTCCATTAGCCTCCTCTTTTCAGGACGACGCTCTCAACACCTGGGGAATGGTCAGGTAAATTTATTAGTCGTGTGACAGTGCTGGAACCGGGGCAAGCATAAGTTTCAGATAAGCAATTTCTGCCTCATTTTCCTTGAATAAAACAGAGAGTAATTTAGGTCAGCAGGGATTTCAGGAGACCATGAGGTGAGGCCTCCTCCCTGCTCAAAGCAAGGCTAACCTGAGCATTAGATCAGGTTGCTCATGGACTTGTCCAGTTGCGTTTTGAATATTTCTATCACTGTGAACTTTTTTCATTTTTTCCCCCTAATATCCAACTGGAACCGATTTGCATCTGCTGCCTCTCTTCCCCTCACTGTGGGCTAACGAGAACAGTCTGACTCCATCTTCTCCAATGCCGCCCATCGGGGATTGACCAAAGGCCCTTTCAGCCACTGAGGAGCAGCAGCGCTGCTCCCTTCCCATCCCTCTCCTTGCCTTTCGGGCTTGCTTTCCTTGCTCGGCACTTGGGGGTGGCATTTCTTGCACTTTGTCTTTTTGGGCAGGAAGCAGGGTGGGCTTAGTTGCCACCGCATCCATGGAAAGGCAGCGGCTGCGGAGCAGAGGGGCTCTGGAGCTTGGCCTTCCAAGCCCTGCCTGGATGGTCCAGGCTGCTGGGATCTGCCTGTGGTTCCGCAGTGCCCAGGGCGGATTCATCCCAATAGCTCAAATGAATCCTCTCCAAAGGACTAAAACAGATTAGTTCTCTTCTGCAAGAAAGGAAAGCAGAGTCTTGCTCCAAAGGCAGATGGAGTGGAAGGCATTTGGTTCAAGTCGTAGCTTGGTCCCTGCAGGCGAGTAAGGAGCTCTGGCTCTGCTGAGTGAGAACTCCCGGTGTGATTTGCATTGCTCTTTTCCGTATGTTCTGTCAAACCAGAGCAAACCTGTCCACGGGCACTCCTTCCTTTGGTTTAGTTTCTCACCAGATTAAAGCAAACCGATAGGAGTCTGGTTTTAATACACTGCAGGAACGTCCATTCCTCCCTTTCCTCCAGGGTTTGTATTAGTTTAATGAATTGGTTTAAATTAACATCTAGTTATATCGGTGCAACTCTTTCATGTAGATGAGGCCCGAGGATATGAGATAAACAAGAGATGAGGTGAGAGGACCTTTAAATTCTTCATAGCCCAGCAGAGAAACCTTCAGGAATGAACTGAGATCTACTCTTGTTTTTATTCTCCTCCTTTTAGAAGAAACTGTGAAGTGGCTCCTTGCAGACAGAGCGGGCCAGGGAGAGGCTGGGATGAATCCCGAGAGGTTCTGTGCGGCCTGTGCAGCCTGTACCTGGGAGCGCCTCCTCCCGGGAGCCGCCGGCTGCAGCGCAGGAAGGGGCAAAGAGAAGGAAGTCCAAGGAGAGCTGCAGGGCTGAATCCCAGGCCCATGTGAAGTCAGCGGCAGAACCCCGCTGCCTGGGGTCGGCCCTTGGCCCTGCGTCCATTTGTTCTGCGGTTTGCTCGTGCAACTGCTAATCTGTGCTGACGAGCAGTAATTGCCGCAGGAAGGGGAGGTTGGAGGGGAGGCCGCGGCAGCAGCACAAAAGCTCTGGAATCCGTGCGGACCCTGCCGGCCCCGCGCTTCGCCCGCCGCTCTCCGTGCTGCCCGGGGAGCAGAGCAGCGGCCCCAGCGGCCGCCATGCGCAGGGGTGCGGGAGCGCCGTGCAAGGGTGCCCTCGTCGGAAGGTCTGGGAAAATAAACCCGCTCCCGTTGCACACAGCGATTCAGACACCTGTACCGTGCGGAGAAAACACACGGGACGGTCGCGTGTGGTGCTTACAAACCAGTGCTTCTCCTAGCAAGGTGGCCAACATCAGCCCCACTTACACACGGGGAAGCTGAAGCGCAGGAGAAAAATCACTTGTCCAGTGTCACATAGGATAATAGAGGCAGAGCAGGGGCTATTTCTCTTGCTTCCATCCTGCCTTTTGCCTCTTGCTTCAGGTAGTAGGAAAATATTTAACTAATGCAGATGCTGTTTGTTTGTTTGTTTTTGTTTAATGCCACATTAGGAATCAAAGGAACTTTTACTTGTACCCACAGGGCAATTTGTTTTCTCTCTTCCAGGTGTAAGTGTGGATCTGGGATGGCTAAAACAGTGCGGGGAGGGATTGGTTGGTTGGTTTTTTCCCTTGCTGTTTATGTTGCAGTAGAGGGTTATAATGCATCTTCCCAATACACTTGTTTTCAGTAATTCAGTCATCTTGGAGGTATTTCAGATAATTTCAATATTTCAGTTCAATATTTAAAGATACTGAAGAAACTGAAAATGAAGCATCAGATCAGTATGGTTCAGTTGCCCAGAGCCCTGTTAAAAAAAAATATATCAATATATTATTTTACAGCTCTTTTGAGCTCTAGCCAGTACTGCAGTTGAAATTCTTTACTTTAGCAAAGTTACTTTAAGAAAAAAGTAACTTAAGCAAGGCTGGTTTTAGGTGCTCTGGAGATGTTACTACTATCTCATTTTGGTGCTCCTGGTGGCTCATATCCTTAATTTAAAGGAGATACAAATCTAATGTTTGTAAATGAGCAAGCATCTCCTGCGGTTGTGTTGCACTCATCATCCCTGCTTTCTTGATACTTAGAAGCACCTGATGCTTTCAGATATTCAGGGATTCAGGGATGCGGCATGAGGCAAATTAAAGCAGGACACTATTCCCATTGACAAACCTTTGCTCCCTGTTGATGGGGAAGAGGGAAGGACAGAGGTCCCTGTTTTGGCACCAGAGCTCTTTGTGCCAGCTGGTATTTCAGCTCCACTGTGGTCAGCTATATATATAAATTATACATACTGTGTATAGATGACAGGCATGGAGGCAACTGCCTCAAGTGCACTGATTTCACTTGCCAATTTTGGAAGTTTAAATGGGAAAAACAAGCTTGGGATCTTGGATGCAGGGCAGGAAGCAGACCTGCGTGTACAGCCTTTTTAAAAAGAAGATGCAACCAAGAGGTGTGATTTGAAGAAGCATTAATCTAAATGACACTGCTGAAGACTGTGGTGATCCAGAAGGTCAGTCTGAGAGCGAGGGGATCCAGTACCACGATGGTACCACCGCAGTGTGCTTCAAACAGACCCGAGCACACAGCAGCTCTTCTGAACTCGTCTCTTCCATGCCTTGTGGCTCCACAGTCGAGAAGCAGTGACCTGTCCCAGGATGAGCAAGAGGAGCTATTCCGGAGCACACTGGAAGGCATCAGCATCTTGTAGCTTACAGCAATCGACCTTCACGCCGAGGCAATGTCTGTGGCATCTGAACGGACTTTCTGGTGGATCCAGTGGACAGGAGATGCTATTTCACACAACCTGATCTTCTTCAGACTTTAAAGATGCTGCCCTTTCAGTCTCTCCAGCAAACCCTGTATTAATTATTCCCATCAACAAATGCAATGCATCGTTCAGTATTAAGATGTGGTTTGAAAGACAGACATTTTGCCTTTCTTGTAAGCATTTTGCCAATTACTGGCAAACAACAGCAATTTTTTTGTCCATGGAGTCAAAAAGTTCCAAACTTCCCAATGGCTCCATTGTTTGATATAAAACCATGCTGCTTTTCCTGTTACGTCTCCTGAGCTCTTGGTCATTTGTCCAAGAAACTGTTAAATCTGTCATTCTTCTGGCTGGCCTATCCAAACTGAAAACACTTTTTTTCAGTAGTCCCTTTGTCCTGTGTAACATTACAAGTGAAATTGGAGACAATTAAGGCATTTGACAAAATGTTATAAAAAAAAAGGAAGTGGCTGCAGAAATGCTCCTTCGTGCTCAGTCCACAGATCCTTCTGATGTGGCTTTAACTGTCCTCTCTTGTTTTCTGCAGCACCTTTTTCCCATGATCCATGAATCCTTGTGAAGGTACCTATTTCTGAACTGACTGCTTCCTTTGAGCTAAATGCAGAATGAGAGGGTAGAGAATAAAGATATAAAGAGGTCCCTCTCTTCTAATAGTAGGATTCCAGCTAGAGATTCCACAGCTGTTGCCTCTCCAGCTTTGGGGACCTGAATATAAAGATATCCAGTGAAGATATCCAGCTAGAGATGGGGAGATCTGGGGAATTGCGTTTCTTGCAATGGTTAAACAGAATAAACATATGGCAGATAAAGAGATTAACAGGAACATTGGGTGAGGTTTGATCACTTCACCTGTGGGTCCCTAGGTTAAACCTTGCCCAGGTGATTGAGGAGGCTAATGGCCAATTACTTTAAAGTATCAAATACCTTCACCTATTATTTACAGCAAGAATTGTGTTACCTCACAGAGCTGAGCTCAACTCCATCTGTTGTTATTGTTGTTGTTTGTGCATTTTTTTATATAAAGTCTAGTGATTTCAGTCCATTTCCTGTAGAGGCCAAAGTGCCAGGCTGCACTTAGGGCTGGCTATCTTGGAGAAGCATCTGAGGACACAGAAACAAGAGTTAGATTCCCACTGCGAGGTATCTGCACTGCTGTGACGTGTAGATAACTGGGCGGTAGGAAACGTCGCTTCAGACAACCAGGCTTGGTGCTTCACAGCTCCAGTCAGGATGATTTACTGCACTGGTTCCTGCTCTCTGCTCCAGCAATATCCTGGGAAGGGACCATGTATGTTGGGGAGCAGGGGAGAGGACTGCAACTTGGGCACGTTCTCCTGGACCAGAGGTGGAGGTGCCTCCAGGAGCCTTATCATGCACCAGAGCGCTGATTCTCAACCCTGATGTCTGCAGAGAAGAGAACAGGAAGAAACAGAGATCTGTATTTCTTACATGAGTCGAGTAGTGTTAAGAATAGAGCCCAAGGTGGCTGTGGAGAAATGCTAATCTATTGAATCTAATCTCTGTGTGATCCTGCAATACTCTTTCCTTATTATCTGACTGCCTTTCACAGTAGGAATTGCTTCTTCACAGAAGGCACTGACCAGAAATAAGCAATTTTTATAGATATCTTTATTTTAAATCTTGTTATCCCAAGCCGACTCCGGCTCTTGCTCTTGAAGTAGGTAACCTAATCAACAGAACCCACTCAGTTATTGATGAATACCTTTTACTAAATACAACAGAAAATTACAGAGCAATTTCACCAATTCCTGCTTAAAAATAAAAACTACCTAACAAGGTGTGCAAAGCTTCTACTTATTCTCCAATTTGTTTCTTCCTTCTTTGCTCACCCCTTTCATACCTCGGTTAACTCATTAGAGCATCTTCTGCAGCTCTTCATAGTCAAAGATATTAAATGATAGAACATTTTCAAGGTCCTCTGCAATCACTAGGAATGCAAATCAAAATCTGATGACCTACAGCTTGTGTGCTACCTTGCTTTGCATTGAAGGTTGCACGTTTTTGAAGTTTTTATTCTTTCACATAGTTTATGTTTCCTTATGTAATTGCAAGTGAGAGGCAAAATTCAGCTGTCAATGAAATGCCCAACCAGATGCAGAGGAAGCTGGGGTGACTAGAGATGAGGGTCAAGATCCATCTTTAAATGGATCCATTGCTGGATGGACTAAGATCCTTCCTCACAGTTTAAGTAGGTAAAACAGATTTTCATGCTTCTCTATTCAGCCTAGGCTATTTTACTGACATCAGCTGCTCCCAGTAGTCTAATCTATCTGTTCTCATTGCCTAAAACAAAAGCAAAGAGATCAAGTTTTCTATTTTTTTTTAACGTTTCAGAGTCCAGGTTAAACTCACGGCAGAATTTAAGGCCTTTCTCCTTGCTAATTCCTGGAAGGTGGAAAATATTTCTCTCCTTGCTGTGCATATGGTGACATCTATGCTGCTAAATAAAACAGAAGCAGGAGTCATTTTCTGGCATCCCCACAAAGCGGCAGAGCCTGGCTGCCTCTGCACCATATGATGATCTGGAAGGTCTTTTCCAACCATTATGATTCCAGGATTGCACCGTAGTCTTCTCTCATCTAATCATGCATCAGAGCACAAGGAACAATTCAGCAGACCTGATATATGGTCAGCATATACTTCTTTATATCACTCTGGCAGACTCTGTATCCCTGTTCATGTGGGCTGATGCATCAGCCGTCTGCTCTGTTGTGGCTTTAAGTTGCCTTCCTCATGTGCAATAGTCATGCAAGTGCCACAGAATGACCCAGCGCGAGCAACAAAACTGCTTGTCTCAGATATTGTGACTTTCCTGTGGTCAGTTTGTGTTGAAAGAAGGGTTTGATGGGGGAGTGGAATCTTTTTCGGGCTTGCTAAATATCTCCAGCTGCTCCCAAATTCGCCGGAGCTGTGAGGACTGGCAGGTTCGAGAACTGGGTTTGAGGAAAGTATTGTTAAACATTCTGCTGTGCAAGGGAAGAAAACAGGGAGGGGATGGGAAAAGCGAGATAAGATTTGTCATTTAAACCTAAACATAGAATAGCCTCACCTTATATCTTTAAATCTGCATCAATTATAAGGCCTTGTTCACTTGCAAATTTTGCTTTCAGATAAAGAATCACGCCTGGTTTGTTTGCCATTCCTACAGCCAAAGACAAGCCTCGCTTACTCCCCTTTTATTTCCAATGACTAAGAGTGAAAGAGCTAAATTACATTTCCCCCCCACCACGGAAACCTGATGAACCAGTGTGAACCTGCACCTGAGAACCCCCGGGAACGCCGAGGATTTGGCCACACAGATCGGACAGTTGGATGCCTAATTGCGTTCTGGGCACACAGCCTGCTTGAATGTGCGTCTTTTATTAAATGTGTGGGAGGCCAGCTCAAAAATTAGACCCCATACGAGTGCCAAAGGGAGGCGAGCGGTGCACGAGGCTCTGCAGTGCCTCTCTGCGCTGCGGGAAGCGGGTCAAACTGCCTGTGCAGAAATGGAGCTGGATGTCCATCCGGGAGCCGCGACCCACACGCAGAGATTTGCACCAGGTGCTGGTGGAGACCTGAGCGAGTCCTTCCTTACGGAACACACAAATAATGTTGGTGCCAGAGAAAAAAAACGCAACAGCACCAAGCAGAGCTAAGGGCAAAGGACCCGAGGGGACGTGCGAGGGCCACCAGGAGCAGGGACAGAGCAGCAACAGCCGCGGTGCCTTGGGAGGGTGTAGACCTCAAAGGCAGATACTGTTTCATTCTAGATCTGGCCTTCATTCGAGATCTGCGCTCAAACTTTTCCAGGTTTAACCAGAACATGGTTTGGGGCCTTTTGCAGGAAGGGGATCCCTTTACTCCCCCATGCATCCCTGTGGAGAACAGGCCCCGCAGGAATGACGCAGGCCATTGGAGCCCTTGAGCAGCATCAGACCTGCCTCTCTGCACAAGTGAAGCAGCCCCTTGTGTTTTACTCCCTCTCCTCTTGTTTTCCTAGTGCAGATGCACTGTCGCGCTGGCACACAAATGCTTGCAGCTCCCATCAGTCATGGAGAAAAAAGCAGAGCACATTAAACACACAACATATTATTATTTTGAGTACCAAGACTTTTTTAAATATCCCCCCCCCCCTTATATTTTGCACTTGCTCTGGAGCACAATAAACTGGTATGGCCAATGTCTCTGGTATAGCGTACGGTGATCACTTAGGATTTGCAACGTCGGTTTGTCCTTGGGCTCTAAATCAGAACGTGAGTGAAATGCATTGAATGATCCCATTAATATAAATAGCCCCGAAGTTAAAAGCGGGGCTCTGTGAAAGGACTTTTGATACGCGGGCTACTGCCGCCCTGGAGTCAGCAGGTGGCATTATAGAACAATCAGAAATCACCCAAACTCGCCGCTTCCCGCTTCCAGCCCCAGACCTGCGCCCGCGGCAGAATGAGCATGAAACAGGCCCGCTCGGCGCTGGGAAACGCACAAAGAGCCCTTGCCAATTAGGGCCCTGGCTATTGTCTGCGAAAGGTCACGCGTTGGCCTTGCTCAAATCTTTCAATACTGGCTCCGGCGAGATGGGAATTTAATATATTTTATAAAGCTGAATGCTGGCGTGGCTCCGCGCGGGGCATCCCGGCCTCTCCCCTTCCCCCTGTTCCCGAGGCCATGGGTCTGCGCTGGGAAAGCTCGGGAGGGAGCGAGCCGGGGTTTGACTTTCTAATCTGCTCCCACCTCCCTCCCCGCGGGTTTTGCGGGAGGAGGGAGGGCACGAGGTGGTTTGGCAGCGCGGGAGAGGGGAGGGTGTTTGGTGCTCGGTTTGTTTTACCGTCTCCCAAGAGATCTGCTTTGTAAGGCCGGGGGTACGTGTCTTTACAGCTTGCTGCGTTCACTATCTGTCGCTTGAAAGGAAGAGATGGTGCAGATACAGGGAAATGAGCACCGCTGCAAGCTGCAACACGCAGCCGGCAAAAAGCAAACTTTCCCATGAAATCCGCTCGTGCGAGAGCTGTTTCTGGGTGCCCAGCAAATTGCAGGGTAGGGAAAAACTGGAGGCCTTCTGGCGAGCATCTGCATCCAGAGAGGAGACGAGCGCGTTCCCGCTGGCTCTGCGGCCACATGCGCTCTCACGTGGCCCGCGAGGACACCCCGCGTCTGCGCAGGCACCAGCGCAGGACGCGACTTCGCTGGGATGTTTCACTCCGGACTTGGAAGGGAAGGGGGCCACGGCCCAGCCTGCTGGTTAAGCCCACGGTTTTAACGTGCTAATCCCCAGGTTTGCACTACCTGTACTCCGTGTGTATGCGTGTGTGGTCTCGAAAACTTACCAGGCAACTTGCAAAAAAAAACCCCCAAAATTTATAATTTTTGCCCATTTGTTGCCATGGTGATGAAGGAGTGTGGGACAAAAGAGAGATATTCTAGTTGCCCCTGGGCTGCGAACAAACAGAATCCGAGAGATTTGGTCAGACTGTGCTGTTAATTGTAACCAGAGAGCACAGTAGTCAGCCACGATTATTTGAGCGCAAAGTGTTCTTAAAACCCCCTTTTATGTCCTGCCCTGGCAAAATGACATCCTCTAAAAGCCGCGTGACAAAGCACACTGACAGCTGGACTTTCATTGTGCCAGACCAGGCTTGGCCCATAAATTACGCACACAGAAAACCTAGCCCTGCTCCCTCAAGGTATTCGTTTTCCCCACTTTTATCAATAACCTGAGCAGATCTCCACTGAAATGTTATCTCGGAGCCGCCGGGACTTGCCGGGGAGCTGGGGGGAAGCAGCGCCGCCGACCCCGCAGGTAACAGGCGGGATGCAGCAGTCGCCGCTTCCATCCGCTGCAATGTCCACGTGAAGCCCCTCGCTGCGGCGCAGCCCTTTGCAGCCCCAGATGCGGACTCCGCTAGAGCAGCCTCTCGCCAGCCAGGATAAACACAGCCCCCAGCCCAAGTGTTTCCACAAGTTCCAAGTTCATCATTGTAAAAAAGTGCCTATGAAAGCCTATAAAAAACCCACCTCTCATCCGTGCGTGGTAATAGGGATGCACACGGCTGCTTCCTGGGTGCCGAATATGGGCTCAGAAATGAATTGTAATTGTTGGTTCTCGTTCTGTACGTGCACAGCGTTTGGCGTGAAAAGCGTCTGCATCTGCTGTAAATCCCTCTTCAATTATGTGGGGTCCGATTTGACCCATAGCTGCTCCTTGCTACCCAGCTTAAAAAGAAAATTAAGTTGAAAGAAAGCACACTGAACAGTCCTGTTCATTTCTAAATTTGCAGCCAAGGCTACCTAGTCTGTAAGGTTTCAAGGGCAGTTAGAGCCACGTCTACACGGCTGTTCTGAAGAGTATTTTTCCTGTCTCAGTCTCCATCACCCTACTTGCAAGATCCCAAAGGACGATGTAACCTTCAGCTGAGGCCCACGCTCATGGCAAAGCCGGTGCATTGGCTTCATGACCATAAGGATACCCAGGCACAGCTAGTTTACATCACAGCCCTTGCTACATAAAAAGGAATTTTAAAGAATTGGAAAAGCGGGTGTGTTAAAAATGCCCAAATTCTATGTGCTCTTATGGATGTGGTTTTAAATACACAGCTCGGCAATATAAAGATCACAGGAGGTGGCTTACAGTAGTCAGAGATGGAAAAATACTTCCCAGATAAGGCTCCGAAGGGGCAGAATATAGTCCTTTCTAGCAGAAGACTGATGCAACTTCCATTTTTCTTTCTTACATTAACTCGAACTTTGGTCTCAGTTCCTGTTAGAAACAGCTGTAAATAGTGACGATCTTCTAGGCTATTAACCAGATGTACGACCAAGCAAGAACCTGCCGCTAGCTGTCCATCTCAAAAAAGACACGCAGAGAGTTAACGCTTAATAATAATGTTTTTTTCAGGGACGAAGGCACAACTCAGGCTGCTGGAAACACAGTTCACAGCAGGCCTTTCAGAACCATGCTCCAAGCGTCTACCGCCGTGGCAGCATTGCATTTTAACACGTGTTCAGCTCACCTTTGTTCACAATCTGGTGCCCTTTCCACCAGCAGGCACTTGGCTGAAAAGACACTTGAATAAAGGATATTCCATAAGGGGACCTTCTAACAGGGCGTCATCGTGAGTTTGGTGTTCAGACAGGTCTCAACCAGTGCAGAGTGGAAGTCCTGATCCTGCTGCTGGACCAGTGCTGGCGCTGCGGAAAGGCTCCGTTCCCAGGGGTGCCCTGGAAACCCTTCCCAGAGAAGCACGGGCTGAGCCCTGGCTCATGGCGTTGGCCTAAACCTGCAAAGTGCTTAACTCAAACAGTGGCTTTTAACTCAAAAAGTCTTCCACGGAGCTGGCCTATAAATAAAACTCCACTAGACAGTGTTCTTCACTGAGAAAAGAACACAACAAAAGAGCCCACGATTTTATTTTAAGATTTTATAGCTTAGTAATTTTGTACAGCGTGTAGGTATTGTGAGAGGCAATATATAAAGCTGTAAGATGTGTGGAACAATCAGGTTAGAGACCTAAAGAGTCTATTAGGGACCCATTTTTGCTGCCTTTTGATAAGGGATTATTTAATCTCATTCATGGTGTTGAGTGTTTAGAAGTTGCTATGTAAAGCTATGGAAAAATGATACAGAGAAGACCTGCTTCAAAGGTATTCCGAAGTCATGCTAGAGAGCTTTTATGAAAACCAGGCCGTAGGAGCAGCACTTCCTATCGTCCTGTTTTAGAGACTGAAACCTTCATGTCATAATAGGGGAGAACTTGTCACTGACACACATTAAAATCTGAGCCCAAAGAGAAGATCTTTAATTACAAATATATGGATGCATATATCCGTAACTCAATAAGGGGAGAAAATGCTGAATTGAAGACATTTTTAGAGTATCTTATATGCGTGTCTCAGAAATTCTACCTCTGTTCAGAGGCACATGCTGAACAGCAATCAAATTACTACAGCTCTGCAATTTCAATCATTCATCCCATTTATAGGGGCCTTTTTGTCTTGAATTAGGCAAAATGTGAGCCCAACAGGAAATTAAGCGACCAAGCAAAATCAGGAAATTCACTCAAGTGGTGGCTTAGCCAGTGGAATGCCCCTGCTATCTGCAAACTGAAACTCCAAAGAGAAGAGGCTGAGCTGCCGTCAGATTTATTTTCAAAGTGGCTAATGTGTTTTTAATTTGTACAAGGTTGGTAACCAGGAAAGAAAGAAACAGGCAGAGCCCTACAGGGTTGTTAAGCTTGCTTCTTTTTTTTTTTAACATAAAACCTTAGCATACACACACACACACATACATACATACATACATAATTGCACATATATATGAGTTTTAAAATATACTACTTCTAAAAAAAACTATGTTAATGACAAACTTTGAGATACTTTCCTTGTCACGAATCAAGTATTTCTTGGCTTCAGAGCATTCAAAATGACCTGAAACAGGAAACATACGTTCAAAAATTGCAGTTCCTCCTCAAACAACATGTATGATGACAGCTCTCTTGGGTGAGGGGGGATTCGTTTATGTACTTACAGTAGTCTCTGTAATTTGGGATCTGCAGTTCTGTGCGCATTATATTTTACGTCATTTTTTTTTCAAGCGGATAAATCCCTGGTTTACAGAATCTCCTCTCCTCAAACAACAAGAAGCAATTTCTTGCATGTGTATTACTATATCATTATTTCACCTACCTAGAGTAGCTAGGAACTCCAGCGGCAGTCCAGGACCCCGTTACGCTGCGCGCTGTGCCAACACGGAGTAAGAATTGCCCAAAGAAGGGCAAACTGCCACGACAGGGTGAGGGGAGGGAGCACTGGACCCTCGGGAGCGTCGCTCGGCGAGGGAGCCTCGGCGCGTCGCTCGGCACGCGGGCGAGAAGAACCTGCGAGGGGGTGAGAAGAGGCACCCGCAGGGATTCGGAGGGAGTTTCTGCAAAGTGCAAACAGGAGAAAGGAGGTCTGCACTGGTCACTAGTAAGCAAGAAAGAGAAGTTCAGTGACTGATATTCCCTATGGATTCTGGTGTCTCCGTTTGTTAGGTGTATTCCAGTTTGAAGCCAGGGTACTTTTAGCTCTGATGATTGTATCTACGCACTGCTGTTCCCAGAGCAATGCATTGCCCTGGCCATTTATTTGAACTGCACCATGAGATGTTTCATCAGTGTCCAGAGGAAACTGGAGCCTCCGTGAGGGCTCGACGTGGGCTGGAGGGTCTCACTGCTTCTTTCTGAACATGACACCTGTTATCAGAGTCTTCGTGCTCAGTCCTTTCTTTTTAGGGATAAGACTTCGTGCGTAGCCTTCACCATGTTTCTAATGCTGCTGGTTCACTATTAAGGTAATGGCTGTAATTACATCCCATGTGTCTGGCCAAAATGAGGGAGATTATCACTCCTCCACATTTCTCTTCCCAACAGTTACCAGCACATCTCTTCTGAGTCCGTTCATGCCTGTCTGTACTCACTGTAATATATTTTAAACCAACTGGACAACTTCAGCTGAATTTGGAAGGATTAGAGGTCTCAAACATGATTAAGGTCATGTACAATTTATGGAAGTAGCCAACTGGATAGGAGAGACTCTGTAAATGTTTCCACAGAAAGAAAAGCTACTTCATCAGCTCCTGGTATTAGACACCATAGAACACAGAAAATAACTTGAAGCCTTGCACCTATCCCAGCTGCAGAAAAAGCTTCAGTTGGGACTTGCATCTTAGTCAGCCAGCTTTGAAACACATCCAAAAGACAACAGTTTTCATTAAAACAGATTTCTTTAATTTATTCAGTCAAATATTATCTTCTCCCTTCTTCAGAGGCATTGTGGATTGCTCATAACTTGAAATACAGAACAGTATAAGCAAGTGCTTTGAAGCCATGAGGAAAACCCTCTTTCTGCACGACTGATGGGTTTATCTTGCTCCCTGCCACAGGGTTGATTGGGGGTCAGGAAGAAACTTCCTTCCCAGCCAAGGGAACTGGGATGTGAAAGTTCATCTGTCTTTTTTTAACCCCTTCCTCTACAGCCAAAGGCCTGGTTGACCTCTGGAGTCATCCGGGCCATCGCGAAAGCCTCAGGCAACGGTGATCACTCCTCTTTTCTCTTTGTAGAACGTAGGTTTGCCTCTTCAGGACCAAAATAGTTTAATTGAAACCTGTGGCTTTAATATATGTTTTATTGCTAAACCAAGTGCCTGAAGTGAGCAAGGGCCAGATTAGGGGATCTCATGGTGCAGATCCACAGACTCTGGGGTCTGCAGAGGCACAAGCGGCCTTTGCTTTTGTGGAAGGCAGACAGAGATGGAAGAGGCCATGAAGAGCTTTCAAAGGAAAGACCGGGAACATGCATTGGATACAACAGGAAAAATGAAACCAGCGGAGAGTTAGGAGGTTGATGTGGCTGAAGGACAGGGCTAGAGCCACTGCAGCGGCACATTGAAGAGATATGAGCGAGATAAGACTGTGTTAGTCAAGGAGAAAAGGGGGAGAAAATTAAAAGTTCTATTTAAGTCACACTGGGCTCGATCTGTCAGTTATGTATCTGGAACGGGATTTCAGAGAGGCAGGCTACAATTTTAGTTTAAGCAGAGGAGGCAGGTCTGGGAGTATGAGTAGAAACATGGCATTTGAATTTCCATCTGCAGGGGGAATTATCTAGAAATAAAACTTTGTAAAAGGAAAACCTTCAATACAAAAATATACCTGATGATTAGCATGCACAAATTTATGTTAAGAATTCATGTCTAAAATCTTGGGTACCTACCACTCTGCCTGGTTGAAATGTACATGAAAACTTGGCCCTGAATTTAGATGTGATCATTAAAATAGTTTCTTCTTCTTTATCAAATCATATAGGAAGGAGATCAAGTGAAATAAGCATTTAATATTTGTTCACAAAAACGCTTTATTTTCCATTGGATTTTAATGTTTCCAAGAACTTTGTTTCATGTAAACTGGTTAGGGGTATTAAGATCTGACACGACACCTCTGCTCACAGCACATCCTGTGTACTGCTCCTCAGATCAGCAGAGTTTGGGGTAGAATAAAATAAAATCCTATCTATGTGGATACAAACAATTCTTACACCATGAAAGTGCTTCACTTACCAGAATTGTTTCCACTACACTATGAATATGAGCTAGTTTGATTCTTGCTCCTTTAGATTTCTAGTAAGTGATGACAGAAAAGGTACCAGAACAGCGATAACTACCATCTCCTTCAAAATTATCATAGGAAAAATGAGCAGCAGCTGAAATGGCTCATATGGAAATACTATATTAAGGACAGTAAAACATATCGTGTGTGACATGTTGCACACAGTATGCTCTAAGTACCGGTTTTCATTTACAGTATTTATTTGTTGTGATCTGTTTCCTATGTCTCCTATCGGAAACCAGTAGGGAAATATATATGGTTTATATGAGTCCAGCCTTCACAGGAAGCAGCCGGGGAACTCAAGTTGCCCTCAAGGGTGAACCTCGCTGCAGTCAACCGATGCCCTTCACTGTCCCAGGCTCTTTTTTGGGGAGACGAGAGCTGGGAAAGAGTTTGAGGCTGAAAAAAGGCAAATAAGCCATTATGTAAAGCAGAGAAGGCCTAGGGAGGAAGTGTTGTGTATTGGTTTTCTGCAAAAAGAACAAGGCACTTGGAAACGTATGTAGGAGGGACTAGAAACTTGAGTAGGCAGAAGATGCTTTGGCTGAACTCTTAGCAATTCAGAGTTCTCATGAGTGGGACTGTTCCTAGGGGACTGCAGTGAAAAGCAGAACAATTGCTGTACTGGCTCGACGCTTGGAGCTCGATTTGCCCTTTTTAAAATCTTGTCCTTTTAAAACCCTGAAAAATGAAGTATATCCTGGCCAGATGGCTCATTTTAAGAAGCAGGCAACTGTGTGGCTGGAGTAGCAGGTAACAGAGGTGAAAGGCTGCATGTAGGAACAGTCAGATGTGCGCGAGGGGCACAGGATGGAGTCACCCTGCCATGAAATCCAATAAAACATGATCTGGTTGTCATTAACTCAACTTTTTCAACATCCTTTTAAGAGTTCACAAAGAACACAATGTCCAGCCAGCTTGCCGTGGTATATGAAAGACCCCTGACTTTAATATCCCAAGATGTTTGCCCTCTGTTCTGTATTTAGATGCTGTATACTGCTTTGCTTCTCAGTTCCAGGCTATTTATTTAGGATTCTTACTGCTTTATCTTCCTTGCCACAAACCCTTGAACATAAGTAAGCGAAAGCACCTCATAAAGAAAACAAATCCGCCTAAGCAGTCAAAGCAAGGTTAACATTAAAACCACAAACTGATAAACACAATCGGGGGCAGAACTTCCTCTTGTGCCCATGCTCAGCTGTGAAACTGCTCACAGAGAGAAGGGGGAAGTGGCTTTGATGGGGCTCACTGTGCTCAAACATCTACTGAAAATGTGCAGGATATCCCAGGACTCATCAACACCTAAACTGTCTCTCTCACCTGCTCTGTATTGGACTCCAAAGTCATTCTGGTTTCTTTCTCTTCGCTCAGCAGCATGGAGACCCCCTGGGTTGGGAGATGCAAGCCAGACTGCCCACTTGCTTCCTGGGGGGATACNTGATAAACACAATCGGTGGCAGAACTTCCTCTTGTGCCCATGCTCAGCTGTGAAACTGCTCACAGAGAGAAGGGGGAAGTGGCTTTGATGGGGCTCACTGTGCTCAAACATCTACTGAAAATGTGCAGGATATCCCAGGACTCATCAACACCTAAACTGTCTCTCTCACCTGCTCTGTATTGGACTCCAAAGTCATTCTGGTTTCTTTCTCTTCGCTCAGCAGCAGGGAGACCCAGACTGCCCACTTGCTTCCTAGGGGGATACTAAAATGGACCCTGAGGCAAACAGGATCAGCAAGACCTTTACTTGCTCTGGGATCTTTCCGACAGGCCTTCAAACGTTCAGCTTGTCTTCGGAAGCAGACACCCTACTTCCTATTTACATATTTTAGAGTGAAACATGAATGACTGATAATGATTGCTACACAAAGAGAAATGCCACGATTTGGGATAAATTCACTTGAGACTTCCTATCAAAGTCTTTCCTTGCTTCTCTAAACTGAGTAGAAATGACCATTGTACATAGCAAATGTAGCAAACTTTTGGCTTAGTGACATTAGCTCAGCAAAAGGTTAAGAAGTGATTAGTATACAAAGCAAAATATTTTTCTGACCGATTTGAAATGATGCCCTGGAAAGGCACATCTGAACCTTATGAGCAACTGTGCACTTTAGGGTGTTTAAGTGATCTTTGCACTTTAATTTTTTCAAGCAATAACTAGATCAAATAGCTGCTGGGTTCCCTGTCTACAACAGTAATAACAATAATAAAAGAATTGAGTTGCACAGTCTCCTCTTTTCCCTTCTTGATCTTAGTTGGCAATTCACCTAGACTGGCAGCAGCTTAGTACCACACACGTAGTGTTAAGGTTTATCTGCGGTTTGTGCAAAGGCAACGTGTCATTCATGCCCATCCACGATGTTCTGACAACGGAGAGAGAAACATTCCCTTGGCTTCCTGAATTACTGGAGCCGGGAGCAAGGCGCCTTGAGACGGGATGTAAGAGGAACTGCTGTTTCTGTATGTAAATCGGGGTGAAGCTGCCCGCACTAATCTTATCATACCTCTATCTAGTGAAGATATGATTACACTGACTCCAGTAGCGCGGGTACCTTAAACATCCCACAAACTGTATCTTAGAGCAGTCATGCCGTACATGAGCTCCCCGAGGTGAAAACTTTCTCCCGAAGCTCATTCTGATTGTCTCACTGCACTTATTTCTGCCTGTGCTTTACTGTGAAGACAGCTTTGTGGTACTATCTCTGTAGTTTTTATTTTTATAAAAATTTTTTTTTCATTTAGAAACCTGCCTACATTCGTGTCTCACTGTTTTGTTGGAAACANATATGATTACACTGACTCCAGTAGCGCAGGTACCTTAAACATCCCACAAACTGTATCTTAGAGCAGTCATGCCGTACATGAGCTCCCCGAGGTGAAAACTTTCTCCCGAAGCTCATTCTGATTGTCTCACTGCACTTATTTCTGCCTGTGCTTTACTGTGAAGACAGCTTTGTGGTACTATCTCTGTAGTTTTTATTTATATATATTTTTTTTCATTTAGAAACCTGTCTACATTCGTGTCTCACTGTTTTTTTGGAAACAGATGGCTCTTCCTGGAGACACACAGTTGAGTGAACAGACACCGGCCACTTTAGCATGTGGTAGCATGTTTGTAATTAGATATTTAAAGTGCTAGACAATTACTATTGAACCATGGTTCCCCCATGTCATGGGGGAAATTTGGGTCTGTTTACCAAGATCTGAATTTATCCACTGGATCCCTGCCAGAATCCTATTCTTGGGTATAAAATAAAAGAATGCTATGGTTGGGTTCTGAATGCTATTTATTATTATTTATTTATTGCCACTTGCCCTCTCTCAGATATGATTGTTCATTCCCATCTCCCAAGTTTTTGTGAATCCCAGTGGTTGCGTGAGGCTTGCCCATGTGGTAAATAGTGAGATGTGATCAATTCAATCGCTGAGAGAAGGCACCACCTCTGCAACTTCACTAGTTTCGGGCTCAGCTCCCCACCTATTCGGGGGCTACAGATGGTTGAAAGCAGCTCCACCTCATGAGAGCAAGTATCAGCCCTTGTGGCAATGGGAAAAGGCTGATAAAGTTGGAGGAAAGAATGGTAGGTGATAAAAGGAGATGAGGGGAGAAAGATGGGAGAGCCACAGAAGAGGAGAAAGAAGACTTCAGAGTTATCTGATCTGTAGGAAAGCTTAATTACCGCAAAGCTTTAAGAGTAGTATCCACGCTGGGGCGGGAGGCTGAGGCGCTTTCCACGAGCCCCTGCACGGCTGAACTCCAGTGGGTAGAACAGAGAGACAAAACGTGAAAGCTAAAATTACATCACGAGCTTTTCTTTTTTACTAAATGGTTAATTCTAAGTTTGAATAAGGATTTAGCAAATAAATGCTTCAGGGATAAGTTGTTTTCAGTGGGGAATTCTGTGTACAAAACTGACTACAGGATGGAGCCAAATCCCTGCCAAAGATGCGGATAGGATCATGAAAGCAGATGAACTACAATTTCCCATGTACTAGAATTCACAGTAAGGCCAGAAGCAAAATGAGCACAACCAGAAAGTATTCAAGGGCCAGGAGTGAACTATGGGAGCGAGCTGTGTACTTCTGCCTGTGATCTTTTAATCACTCCCAAGATCTTTCTGATGAGAGTTACGTGTTGATCTTCCAGAAACTAGTCTGCTAATTTGAATATTCATTGTAATTTCAGATAGGCATATTGGAAAACTATTTTAAAAGATTTCAGCCTAAGGTTTATCAAGAGAGAATAAACATGCAAATGGTCTCAAGAAACTGAGTACTGTAGGCTTTGTGTGAGATGTAAAGGAAAGGATGGGAGTGGTGAGGAACAAGACGCAAACCCTGATGATGCTGAGGCAGTATTTGAAACTTAATCAGTCTTTTAAGTTATCAATCTCTTCCTGAAACTGGTTAAAATTTGAAAGCCTGGAACATAAGCAAGCAGAGAGATGTTCCAGGAACTGAGTTATGATTTGGACTCTGCACTCCAGTGCTAACATACACAAAACTGCACAGACTCGTAATTCATCCGGAACTTAAGAGAAAATGACATAAAGTCAACAGAAAAGTGCCCGGGCGAGAGGAAGGCAGGGAGTGGAGCACTGCACCAGGTAACTCCAGTGCAAACACGAGGAGCAGGCTGCAGGAGGCTGATGCGTGTTAAATGGAAGCAGAGCGCCTGTTAACAGCTCCCATTAATAAAAGACACGCGAAGCAACGCCAGGCCTGTAGGCAACGGCACAGGGCTTGGTTCTCCGCTGGGGATTATGCGCCCACGTAGAGCAGCCTCTGCCCTGACAAGTGCACGCGGCAGCTGCTGTCCAAACACATCCCACTTCCTCACTGCCGTTGACTCATAGCTGCCTCAGAAAAACTCCCATAGGAACATTTCTCGCGGAGCAAGGAGCAGATGTGGGGTTTTTTTCCCCCCCCTCCTTTCCTTCTGGCCTCCATTTTGGAAGGAGGAGGCAGGAAATATCCTCAGTTCCCGCTGGCGGGGCGGCGGGAGCCCCACACGGGCAGCAGGAGCACGGCCAAGGGCCCTCGGGAGGCGCCGCCGCCGCCCCGGCCGCCGCGAGGCGCCCCCCGCCCGCCTCAGGCGCCGCTGCACATGCGCGCGCCGCGCGCTTCCGCACTGCGCATGCGCACCACCCCCCCTCCAGCTCCGTGCTGCCCCCCGCGTCCTCCCTGCGGCTCCATCCGGGGACGCACTGACGTCATCGCCCCGGGCGCCATCGTCTCCGCATGCTCCCTGGGGAGCCAATGAGAGGAGGGCCCACCCCGCCGCAGGGCCTCCTGGGGGCTGTAGTCTCGCGCCGCGCTCTTCCCCGCCCCCTGCCCTCCGCCATCACCGCTGTGCGCAGCGAGCCCGCCCCGCCCCGCCCCTTGTGGGCCGGGCCAGCGCTCCGGACGCCCAATGACAGTGCGGGTCGGGGGGCAGCGAGCTGGCGGGCCAGCCAATGGGAGCGCGCGGGGGGCGGAGGGGGCGGAGCCTGCTGTGTTTTGTTCGGTTGCCATTGAGGAGCGTTGTTCATACGCGCAGGGGAGGCGGCCCGTGCGGGCGCAGGTAGCGGCGCCGCGGGCAGTGACCGTTGTGGGGGGCGGGGGGGTGACGGTTGGCGGCCGTTAACGGCCGCGGGACGCGCGCGAGGCCGGAGGGCGGCCAGGCCAGCAGTCCTGAGCCGGGATGAGGGCGATAGCGGGGTCGGGGGGGAACCTGCAAGGGCCCCTTCTTAGGGTCGAGGCGGCCTCTGTCGTGAGGCGGCCCGGGATTGACCAGCCCCAGCGGAGGCTTCAGGGAGGTGCGAGAGGACATCCCCCCCAGCAGCATCCCTCTGCTGGCCTGGGGCTGCCTGTCCACCTCCCTATGTGTGTGCGTGTGCATGTATAACATATGTATGTGTGTGTGTTTGTGTGTATTTGTTTATTTCTGCCTCTAAGATGTGCTCCTTTAGCAGAGGCGCGAGGTAAAGGTTANTAGCGGGGTCGGGGGGGAACCTGCAAGGGCCCCTTCTTAGGGTCGAGGCGGCCTCTGTCGTGAGGCGGCCCGGGATTGACCAGCCCCAGCGGAGGCTTCAGGGAGGTGCGAGAGGACATCCCCCCCAGCAGCATCCCTCTGCTGGCCTGGGGCTGCCTGTCCACCTTCCTATGTGTATGCGTGTGCATGTATAACATATATGTATGTGCGTGTGTTTGTGTGTATGTGTTTATTTCTGCCTCTAAGATGCGCTCCTTTAGCAGAGGTGCGAGATAAAGGTTAGCTCCATTTTGCCCTTCCCTTGCTCCCCGTGCTTGGATCGCGCTGGGGGGAAGGCAGGACTTGCCACCACCAAGAATCTCCCCCCGGCACCACAAGGAGGGTCTTGAGGTTTGCCAAGCAGCCTTCTGGGCCGGGGTTTGGCCTGTGTGGTGCCCTCCTGGGGGGACACGGGCCTTCTGTGGTGTGCGAAAAGCATAGATTTGCTTCTATAGGTAGGCACGTATCAAAGTGTGCCGAGACGGCTCTTCCTTCTGTTGCTGAAGGAGAGAGTTACGTCAGAGTCGTGCATGCTCTCAACAATAGCTGCCTGGCAAGCTGCTGCAAATGTTTTTTTTTAGGATTCCTGGTCATAAACTGCATTTTGTTTTGTCTCTTTCCTTTCTCTAGTAATATGAAGATCA
Organism: Crypturellus undulatus; assembly: GCA_013389825.1. Classification (NCBI taxonomy): domain Eukaryota; kingdom Metazoa; phylum Chordata; class Aves; order Tinamiformes; family Tinamidae; genus Crypturellus; species Crypturellus undulatus. The sequence continues at coordinate 210,795 of VWPW01017923.1, read as the reverse complement.
ATTTCTTATTTACAGCTTAGAAGTGTAAAGACCTGTTGGGTTAAAAAGCGCAAGCTTGAGGTTTCAGAGTAAATATGCGTCTAGGTTGTGTTCTGGCTTTTCTAAGGACAGTAACATGGCTTTGTTCAGACTAAGTAAAGGTCTCCTTTCCTGCGCAACCTGCGTGAAGGCTAAATAAAATCATGTACTTGAAATTCTGGGTGCCATTTAAAGAGGTCACGTTGGGTCTCGTGGGACAGGGTGACTGTGGTGGGTGATCCTCTGATCCAGCATTGCATTAGTTATCTTACCTTTTAGGTTTTTGGCAGGAGTTGAGCCATTTTTCTCTTTAGTTAAATAATGTAGCCATCAGGACTCGGAGAATAGCTGCACAAAAACAGTGCTTTGTAGTAGTTGGAACTTCTGGGCTGCTTGCTGAGAGTGGCTTGGTGAGTCAGAGCAGATAAGAGATGGGGTTTTAATGTGCATGCGGAGCTCTAGGCCTCGGGATGAGTTGAGCCAGCTGGTCAGATCTATTTTCTGGTTCACTGTGCTTACATTAAAATTAGCTCCTGAGAACAGTTATTACAGCCTTTACAGTTACATGACCTCCAATTCATATGCCTTGCTGCAGAAAAACGCTTTTGTCAAAGCCATTTTTGGCAAGAACCAGTGAGCTTATGCGTGGCATGGCAAGCTAAAATGTTTTGGGATGTGTGTTAGTTGCGAGTTATCTGTTTTCTTCAAATCAGGCTTATGAAGTCTGGAGTACAGTATCTGGCTGAATAGTAAAAACTTGCTGAATAGTAAAAACTTCCCCAATGAAATGTGCTTTTGAGATCTGGCTTTACTGGCAGTACAGTGACCATGGTCACACCAGAAGGGCTGATGTCTTTACAGGGATTGCATGTCTAAAACTTCCTGGGAGGCTTGTGCTCAGAGGCAGGGGACTTTGTTTTAGCCTCCCTACACGTGGCATGCAGAGTAGCTTAAAATAAAATGGACTCTATATTGTTAACATGGTACTTCTGCTTTAAAATTGTATGTAAATATTTATTCCATATTTATTTTGAAATTCTGGGCAGAATTAGTTGCATTAATGTGACATTTTCAGTGGTCTGTGTCACTTGTCAGTAACAAGATTCTACTCTTCCATCATGTGGAAGTATATACGAGCTGCTAGACATAAATTTAAAATGCTGATCTGCAAGATCATACCCTAATGATATTATTTTGGGATATTCTATGTTGCAAAACTCTGGCTGTCCTCTAAAGGTCTTCACCAGACAGTTTTTAACCCGCACTTATCTTGAGAATGCAAAGTCAATTGAATAACTATAAATGGGTATTTTAAAGCGTGTATAGTAGAACTTTTCTGTTTTCTCTTGAATGCTTTTTTTTTTTTTTTTTTTTCTCCAGGGTAGTATGGTTTGGAAGAATTAGGAGGCTGAAAAGAAGATATATCTATTTGTATTCCCAGCAAAGTTTGAGTTAAACTTTGGAAGCTTAATATATGTCATAGAGCTATATTTATGAAAATCTAGTTGACAAATGAATGGAAAACTTGACATTAAAATATTGCTTTCAATTTATTCCTTTTTTTTCTTTTTTTTTTTAACCCTGCTATGTAGGATTTATTTGTCCTTCTAGGAATTCCTCTGGAGTCTGGTAGCCATTACTGAAGCTCCTTTTTTTGGTTCCTTCTCTCATCTCTCACCCCCTTCTTCGAGCGCGGTGCCCCTAAATCTACATTCCTTTGTGCTCACAGTGATGATGGCAGTTCTAGTCACCTCCTGTGGTTTGATAGATTATTCCCTTTAGAAACATGTGTACATTCCCTTTGGAAACGTGTACTTAAAACTTTCCAAACATGATTCGTTTCCCCCCCCCCCGCTCCCTGCATTTATGATGCTGTTTTTCAGTGATTTGTTCTAAGAGCTTCTCCTTCCTGTTTGTGCTTTGAATTTTTTTAGATTAGTAAGAAGTCTTATTAAACCTTTAATGGAAAGTGCTAGTATTTATATCTTGACTAACATTTCTTTTTGCGTGTTTTGAAGGTGATAATATACACAGCAAATTTGCCTTTTGGCAATAGTGACTGTCCTTCTTCCCTGCAAATGTGCAGGCACTGTGGTCTGTGTGTTTTTATTTTTTTCAAATCCTCTTGTTTACTTTACATTTTCAATTTTATTTCTATAAAATAAATTTGTTGGGCTATTTTTAGATTACCACAGTTTTGAGATCTGATATTTATGCAAGAATGATCTTATGAGTAAATTCTCATAAAACCTTAACTTGTCTCTAGCTTTATTGCATTAATGTCTAAAATTAAAATTAATTTGAAATATATTGTGGAAGAGCATGCATGAGGCTCCTGTCCACTGTTCCCTCAAAGTTATTTGAACTCTTCTGTTCTCCAGAAACATCTGTTTTAATGTAGATGCTATGGGAAACAAAGCTAATGAAGGTCTGGGGGTGGGAAGGCAGGGGACCCAAAATGTGTGAAGTGCTGTTTGAGCCCTTCTGTGGGAGAAAAGGCTGATGAACAAAGGGTAGCCTGATTTGCTAATTCTAGGTAAGAAATTCAGGCTAGGAAAAACAGCTATTTAAGTTCACTCTGGGCTCTTTTTATTTATTTTATTTATTTTTTTTTAGGCAACCATTTTTAGTTTGACGGCCAAGACCTTATAAGTAGCCATTTAGGCTGACAACTTTTAGATGTGTCATGAAGTTTTTGTGGTTAATAGTAACTTGGCTGTCAGTAAACTACTGTAACCTGGTGATGAAAGAGTTAATGCAAAAATCTAAGTCATGTTGTGTTTTTTCTTATCTACAAGCCCTCTGCTAGAGGGATTGAGACAATTTTCTGAAAATTTGACTGCTTTAAGAATGTTCTTGGTTTTTTTTAATGAATGTTTTAAACTTGTTTTTTGTTGTTTTTACACAATCTGAAATGATCAAACTGGGTATCGAGGCATTATATGATTATAGCACAATCTGAAGTCAAGGTGGTTGAAAATCGATTCTTAAACATTGCCTTTCCCGCCTTTTGTGCTGTTTTGATTTTTTTTTTTTAATGTTGGTTCAGCTTAGGAAATAATGTTATCAGCAAGCTGTCAAGAAACTCCTAAACTATTAATGTTTTATAGTGGGCAGAAGTAACTTCTGAAGCCTGCATTTCTACTGTTTTTTTTTTTAGGTTGGTGGAGTGGGTGGTAGTGTTACTACTAAATGGATTATCTAGGTTATGACTTACCTTTGTGATAGCACTGTTCTTTTAATGCAGTAGTTGAAAAATAAGGCTTTTAAAATATAAATGTTTTTTAATTTACATTTGATTCTTTTTTTATATTAGGTTATAAAAACAACTAATTGGCTCTTCTTTCTCTGAACTTGATTGTATCGTATTGAAACTGTCAGGTATGGTTCTTGTATCTTAGTTATAGGAGTGACGGTTAGTCAATATTAGCGTGATTCCTTGGAATTAGGTATTGCAACACTTCAGGTTCGTGTCCAAGTTCTATTTAAGTACTGGAAAAATACTGTCAGCAATTGGTCAAGTTGTAGGCCTAGAGACTTGGACCTTCTTGAAGACCCTTGCCCAGTGCCAGAAGCAGTAATCGCTCTTCAACATGTGTAAGTCTGTGCAGATAAAACTAATAGTGTGAAGTTAAACAATACTTTGGCTAGAGCTAATGCGAGAAACTTCGTTGGCGAAGTTGCCTCTATATGCTGAAATGCAGGTTCTGTGGAAAACACACTTGAAAGGAGAAATTTGCTCAGATTAAGTTATTAGAACACAATGTTTGAGATTTTCTATAGCATTATCTGCACCTCTACTGCTGTAATTTGGCCTGCAGTGCTGGAAGGCAGGGGCTGCACTCTTGCAGAAGAATACTTGTTTTGCCTTAACACCCGACCAGCTGGGGCAGTTGCTTGGTGTTGCCTTGTTACTGCAGGTCTTATGGGCTTGTGAAAGATCACATATGCAATGTACTGATTTCCGTTTTAAAGTTGAGCTAGGCCCACTTTAAAATGCACACACGCTTTACCATCCTAATAAGGCCTCAGATGAGTCTGTGGTAAAGGCCTTCACTGCTCATCTTGACTGTGGCTGCACATTTTTGTAATCATAAAGTATTCCAGACTTACTCTTGTCTTGTACTCAGTGTTTACTGGTGCACACTATGTGATGTTTGACTTTTTTTTTTTTTTTTTTTCTGGCATTCAAAGTGTGCTTATAGGGCAAAGACTTGTTTTAAGGATACTGCTGTCTTTAATTCTCTCCTGCCTTTCTGCTTAAAAATGCCTTTGTCTTTCCTCGTGTTCTGGTTGATTTGACCTCTTCCAGTTTTAGTCATGTGAAAGTAAAGAAGGATGCAAGTGACAAAAAGGGCCGTGTCTTTTTGGTCCATCGATCTGTGTCTCTTTGTCAGCTTCCAAAGTCCCAAAGATGTCCCTAGCTTGCAAAATATGGAAAGCTTGTTTAAGTTTAGAGACTTGAGCATGATGTAAAATGTGAACCAGTGCAGAGTTGTGGGAATGTGCCTGAGGCCAAATGGATCCAGACTTGCTGGTTTGTGTCTGTTCTGCAGCAAGGTGGCTTTTACACAACACATGGAAGGCTGCGGAGGTTGCAGGTGCCTCTTATATCACTGTGTGAGCCAGCCTTGCTTTCATAACATAGGAGGCTTCTGTTCTATGCTTTGCAGTGGATTTTAAGGTGGTGATATGTGCTAAGGCCTCTACAATTTACTTGTATGGTCAGGTAGCCTTTTGATGAAGGGCAATTAAATAACACAATCCTGAACCAGAAACCTTTTGGCTTAATTATGCCAATCTATTATAGTGGCAAATAATTATTCATTATGCCCTTTTGGAATTAAGGGAATTAAATGTAGTAGTGTGTAAACTACTGCTGTGCTCCAGAGTTTAATTTGATGCAATATTTAGTGGGAAAAGATTAACAAAAACACCCTCAAATAGCTATTTGTATAAACTGGCTAAAATATGCAATTTTTTGTATTAGCAGAAAGAAAGGAGTGGGAACTTAGAACCTTATCTCTTTGTTATTGTTTCATTTTTGATATTTTTAAACAAAGTTGAGGCTTGATGAGTCTGAGACCTATCAATCTTGGGAGCTTAATCTGAAGTGCTTGCTGCAAGGGCCTGTTGAAAGATAAGATTTAATGGCAAAGCTGCTATATGGAAGAAGATACTGCTGTTGCTGAAATGCATGGATGAGGTTTAGCTTGCTCATGTATCAGTACGTGTGGTCATCCCTTTGAGTTGGCTGCCTGTGTCCTTGCTTATCTCATAGCCTTCCATTATCACTGTGTCCTGAGCAGAGCTGTCTGGTTCAATATTGAAATTGCTGAACTGACTTTTATAACAAATCAGAGCTGTCTCTGGAAAGCTGCAGCTTTTCTTTCTCTATAACTGCTTGTTTTTAGCTGTTGCATGATTTTTACACTTAAACTGTTCCTGAGAGTTGATTCTGCACTTGGGAGACTCTAGATTTTTACAGCTTAAATGTGAACATGTAACTTCTGTTCTCTCAGCTAGAGACTGCCCTGTGTCTGATCATAGCCAGTACTCTCTGCTTCAACTCCCTGTCTATAAAATCTAGGGTATGTTTTCATTTTGAAGGGTTTAATTTACCACCATGGGGAGTTCTAACCAACTGCAGTTGTAGTGAGTATATTTTGATGAGGACATGGATGCTGCATCAGTGAAAAGCATTGCATCACCTGCCATAATCTTGTTCTAAGCCTGGGACATCCACAAGGTGTTGGTCAGAAGGGACACATCCTGCATTCATTCAGTGTTGCTAGAAAATTACTTCTGTGAGAGATTATTTGGATTGACTTAGCTCTGTAGAAACAATATGTGGCAGCTGTGACCATTTTCCTTTTGCTGTATACTAACCTGAACAACTATCCTGATATGCAAATGTCAGGCTAGGAATCTTAAAGCTGCAGTTTGAACAATTTGAATATCTGGTAAGTGGATAAGCAAAGACCTTGAAATTGGGTAGTCCTTAGAATAGGAGTACTGAAAAGTCTATAGGTTTGAGCCCTCTGCCCTGTGCCAGTATTACACCCATTTAATGTGATTCTTAAAAGATGTTTAACTAGTTCTCAACCCTCCTTCATGCTCCAGCTCTTTGCTCTGCATTAGCATTTCTTGAATGTGAAACTAGACATTTTGCTTGCTATAGTTAAACTTACTAGCTAACCCCCATGCATGCGAAGGACAGCTATTCTGTTTCCCCAGGGTATTCTTTTAAAAATATTTGAACTGGTATTTGTCATGTTCCCGTTTCCTGTGTGTTCTGTTTTCCCCCCTCCAAACATAGAGCCTTGTGGTACTTCTGGCCTGAATAAATGTAGTATATTCAGCTCTTTCTGGGAGGTCATGGGTTTTGCAGCTCTAATCATTCTTGTTCTTTTCCAGACTCTGTAGTTAGCTCACATTGGTCTTTAAGTGTGGTTCTTAAAGCCTGGCTTTGTCCTCCAGCTGAGACTTTCCTGTGTTGAGTGAAGTAGAGAAACTGTTTCACGTGCCCTGGAGCTGACATTCTTGTTTATGCATCCCCATGCATTTGACTTCCTTACAACAGCTTAACACTTGCTTCAGGATCAGCTTGTTGATCCAATGTAACCCACAGCTTTCTTTTTAAGGACTCATCTTGCTATTTGCTCAATTAATTATTCCCACCTGTGTACTTTGTACCTGTCCCTATTGAATTGTATCCTATTCAGAACGAATTTCCCTAAAGTTAATTTTGTCTAACAGCCCTTCCTACCTTTGTCCCGTGTATGACAAGTAGACTCTGTTTCCCACCATCTGTTGCTGGTAATGAAATCAGTGAACTGAACTGGGCTCCTGTTCAGTGCATTCTCCCGTGCTGCTGAGCCCTTGGTAACTGCTCTATTTGTACAGCTCTCCAAAAAAGTTTTGATGCGAGCAAAGCAGTCTATAGTGAATGCGAAAGTCTTTTGAAAGTCCAGACACGTGAACTCAGTAGTTTCTGTCTATCCTATCTGTAGAGCTCTGTTACTCTAATATCAGAGCAAAGGTCTTATTTGACATGTGATTCCCAATGAACCTGCTGGGTGCTGCTCATCTCCTTGTTATATTTAGTGCTTACAGTAGTTTGTGTGCATCTTTTCTCATAGAATTCTACTGGAAACTGGGGAACTAGAGACAAACAAAGTGAATTTTGACTTTCTGCTTGTTCTGAGGGCACCTTAGCTTCCAAAATAAATGTCCAGAAGATTGAAGAGCATTCCTCACTGTATTTAAATTTGTGATATAGCATCCTGTCGGGTGTCTTGCAAATAATTCCAGGTGTTATAGAATAACTCGAAAGTAGTTATTTTGAAGTTAGGGTTATTTTAAGCTCTCCCTTGTGAGTGAAATTCCGTTTGCATTGCAATCAATGTATTGAAATAAGACTTTTTTTAGGGTATACTATAAGTATTTGCTGAAAGTGCTGTAGTAGCAACATTCACCTGAAAACTTGCTTCTCCGATTTCTTCCCTACCTCACTGCATCGCAAGGTGATTCACAGAGAACTTGCCATTCACAGAGAAGGGCCTCCTTGAGTCCTGTCTGGTTCTGTAAATACTTTTCACTCTTTGCTCCTCCAGCTTCTGTCTGTGTAAAGTTTCAATGTATTTACCTCTTCATTTGCTGGTAAATTCCTCGGTCTCGGACTGCTTACAGTACCTTCATGTGCAGCAGTTTATCCTCATCACCCAGATACATTCAAGCACTGCAGTACATCTAGAAGCAGTTCCTTTTCATTTTTGACACAACTGGCCAAAAGTGCTAATAACATGTCTTACAACCATTTTCTTATGTGCCCTAAAGAAACAGACATCTGTTTTAAAATCATGCTGCAGTCTTCAATTCAGTAGGAGTTCAAAGTCTGATAATCCTTCTCGAAAACTGCCTCATGCTACTTAATAGGGTTGTAGTTAAGATTGCTTCAGTCACTTTAACCCAGTGTGTTCCCCAAAAAGTAAGGCCACATCTCTTAGAACTGGGGAGTTGGGGGTCATATGAATGATAAAAATATATATTGAGCATGGGTTATAACATTAGCACTAAGCACTTGTTTGCATTTTGTTAGAGAGGAAGTATAGTTGCTTATTTTAACATCTTTTTTTAAGAAAAGGCTTCTTGTTTGCTTGTGGTGCTGTATCTTTTTTGAAAGAATTGCACAGTAGCTCTCCAAGCTGTTAAGATAAAAGTAACTTCATACCATTCATTTTTATCTGTGGAATGGTAAGACTGAGAAATAGTCCCCAGTGCTGCTGAGGAGGTGGTGTGGTTGTTGTGGAATGGGGTGCAACCCCTGCTCTGAGATTGGATGCTTGGGATGGAATTTCTTTGCTTGGCTGCTGACACCTACAGCTAAATTAATTGTTCTAAGCTCCTTTATGAATCAAAAGAAATGGTGGAGATTCTGCTTTTAGAATTCAGTGTTGATGTTTGTTTGACAAACATCATGATGACATCCCAGCTGTCAAGGATTTCTTGATTAGAGTCTTAATGTCTATGTAAATTAATTAAGATTCACTACTTTCTAACATAATAAAGCATAAGTAAAGCTTTAGTTGCTTTGGGTGGGACCTGAGACTAAGCTTAATGTACCTGCTACTAATCAAAGGCTTTATTAAATTCAAAATATATTAAATGATCTAGATTAACTGAAATATATTCCAGACAGTATTTGTATTTCAAATGAACTTAAATGAAAGCAAAGTGATATTTGACCCTAATGATCCCAACTGTCTGTGATCACTGTTTCCATGAAGGCTTTGGAGTTACTGAGCAGATGGGGGAACCTTCCTTTCTACTCCCTCACTTCTCAGTTGAATGCGAAGTCTGAGAAGATCAAATAAAACCAAATCTTCTTCTAAATTCTGAACCAGATACTGAACTAACTGTTAAACTGAGCCAAAGTGAAATGAAGAAAACACTTTTAGCACTTGCAGAAAAGGCTGCAGCTGTGATGATAATCAGCTTTTGACGGCACTGAATCCAGGTGCTCAGACAGTGATTTCCTTAACTCAGTGGTTTGACTTTTCAGAAGTTCAGAAAACATTTTACTGCTTTATAGAGACTACTATATCTAAATCGTGGTGTGACTGGAGATGTCAAATCCCAGATGTAATTTGGGAGACTTATTTTAAATTCTGTCTAAATAAAGCATACTTTTTTAGCAGTGTTGAAAGAGCATTTAAGGATTGAGTTTTCAGGTGATGAGCTGAAAGGAGCTTACATCTTCCTGTTAGCTTTATCAGATAAATTTTTACTGTTCTGTCCTTCAACTTGGTTGGCAAAAGCTGATCATGTCAGAATAGTGATGGGTATACATAATTGCCTAAGTGGGAGGACACAGATTTCTCTTCTAAACACTCATAGTTCTGTCTTCTCTTGCAGTATGTGGCATGCAGATGTATGTATTTGACTTAATAGCCAAGTGACTTCTGCGGTTCAAAGCTGCCAAACTTCTGTCGAGGTCAGTGAAGATTAAAACATATATATTCACCCCTAATTACCTTGCATTTTTGGCTCAACTAAAGATCAGTTATTCTGGCTGTACAAACTGAAGTGCAATCCATAATATTCATGTCTTGATCAGCACCTTGTGTTCACTTGCTTTTTCTGTACAGAATGATTTTTTTTTTTGTATTGAGGCTTTATATGCTGCCTTGTGAGTAAAGCTCCACAAACTATGGTTCTAGGGATGACTTTGAATCCACTTTGGCATGCGAATTCATCCATAAAACTTGCCTGTAGAATTAGTGACTCATTCATTAAACATCTGACAGTGTTAAAGTAGTGCACAATGAAAGCACTGATCTCTTTCATCAAGCCAGAAGGTCTGAATGTTCTTTTAGTAGTTAAAAATGTGTTTGAAACTAACTTCATCTCAAACTACTTCTCCCTGACCTAACATAATTGTCTTCTCCTGTCTTCATTTGATATTTCTTTCAGTTCATGTAGTTGTTGCAAAAGTTTTTCCTAAATACCTAAGCAATTCTTCACCCCTTAGTTTGTGTCTTGACCTCTTGCATAGCATTTCCTGCATCCAGCTGTTCGGTGTGCTCTTAAAGGCTGAATGTACAGACAAAGAAAGCAGTTATCCTGCTTTTGGCATGGTCTAATGAATTAGCAAGTCTTCAGCTGCATAGCTCAGATGAATTTTATTTTTATTGAAATAGTTTAAGCTTGGTAAGAGGGATGCCCATGTTGACTTTCAGAACTAAAAGGGCACACAATATCAATGTATGTACTTTCTTCTTTGTGTTCTGTTCCCTTATGGCTATGGATTTTGAATTCTGCTCTGTTCATGCTTTGAACATGTTTGGTTTGTTTTGCAGGGTTTATGAAAGGGGTCAGAAAAAATGGGTTTATGTGGTAGAGCAGCATGTGTGTAATGTGGACCTCTTTGAAGATTTTACCACTAGAAAGCTTAGAGATGTGCAAAAAAGCTAAAAACCAACCTCCACTAAGCTGAGGTAAAGTGTAGTTTAGAGCAGGAAAGATAAGTCACTGAGGGGCCTTGAAAGCAACTTGTTCAAATTACCCTTTGATTTTTACTTTTTGGTGTTCATAGTGTGGTGACTGAGAGCTCTTATGTTACAAAAGAAGGCCTGATACTCAAAAGCTACATGGACTTTCTAAAATTTGAGTTCTAGTGGATCATGTAGCTAGGATGGTATGTTAAAATTCGATCTTTGTATATCTCCTGAAGTGTTCTTTGCCTGCCAGATGATTATTATTTTTTTTTAAGTTTTTTGAGTAACAGGTTACAGATGTCCAACTATGATTGAGAGTAAGTTTGGGTCATGAAAGGGAACTTGACTTGTCTGTTAAACACGATATCTCGTATCTGTTCAATGCACTTCCATACTTTTTCAAGATAGATGATATAGCAGAACGCTTTAACTAATGTATGCAAGCCTGTAAAGTATTTTACTTTTGCATAGATCTTCCTGTAACTTGCTTTTGTTAGATTCTTTCTGGGTTTTATATAAAAATATGTAAATAGTGCATCTGTCCTAAGATACTAAAAGAAGAATATACATTGCATTTATATATGTGCTCATTCAGTACAATTACACAACAATCTTCTGGGAGTTATAATTTTGAGGAAGAAAAGCTTCAATCTTTGATGCCTACATGAAAATCAGCATTTCCCTCTACACAAGGTACTGCACCCAATTTAATATGAAGTATTAGGCCAATGAGGGGAATGTACCTGTATGTTTGCAAAATGCTGCTAACTACTTACACTTCAGTACTTAGACACCTCAGTTCTTCTAAATTTAGCAGTATCTGTAAGTCTCCAGCTATACTATTTACTCAAAAATACTTAGGCAGCCACAGACTTCTCATTTTTAAATTTCATAGTAGTCACAAGCTGATGTTATGGAGACTTCCCTGTGTGCAGGTTATACAGCTCATTACATCCCTGTAATGCAATGAAGTAGCATTTTAACACAAATGTTTTTCACCTGGCCTGAGGCCTCCAGCAAGAACATTCCATGCTTTAGGATTAAAAACAAACTTACTAGTTGGACTTCACTTTAAACAAGTGAACCAGATGTCTGAAACACTTCAGAGTAAACCTCAAGGGAAATGGGAAGAGGTTTATTACCTGTGTGTCTTGGGAGCAGGTCTTGGGGAGATCCTGGGGCATAATCCTTCCACTCCAAGCCCATAGGGTTTAGTAATAACTGTACTTTAGTGATGGTATCCGAGGCTTTTCATGGAGGTGCGTGCGTGGCCATTGCTGTTACTACCCTACAGCTTAGGGCTCTGCTAAGTGCTGTCAGTTATGTGCCCTTGTGCCTCTTATTGTTTTAAGGGAAATACCAATAAACAAGTAGGTTGTATTCTTTTTTTCTGACTTTGCTAATTGATGGCATGAAACAACTATCACAGTAATAAGGAAAATATAAAAGTGAAGATTAATTGGCTTTAAGAGCCCCAGCATAAGCCTCAGAGCAAAGTGAAATCTTGGGGACTTTATATAACCAGCATGATATGCTTTAGTGGGAGCATGGTAAATTTAGGCTGGTGGTATGTATATTTCTTCAGTGATATGTGTATGAACTATTATTTGTAGAGAAACTTAGGGTATTTTTACTTTAGAGGCTTTGTAAATGCTTCCTTTAGGTTTAAATAGAGTATTTATAAGAACAAGTTTATTTGGAGATTAGGCTGTTCTCTTGCACAAACTATTTCCAGCTTCAGATACTGTTTTTATAATGTCATGGGCTGACAGTTACAGAAATACTTTCAGCTGCTGACTGCCAAGTGAAGTATCTCAGAAGAAAACCTAGTAGACCGTATTATTTAGTTGGAGGTAGTTTAATTCTGAAATAATGAAATAATGACTGTGAACACTGTTAACACATTCAGTTCATAATTATGATAGGGGCTTGGAATTCATGTATAAAGCCTCAGTAGACCAGACCTTTTCTATCTCAAAACAGTACAAAAATAGTTTTGTGCTTTCTGCAATAATATTTTTTTTAAATAGCGCTGGATTCTTTTAAGGCAGAGAATGTAAATACCAAACAATCTTGGATCAGACACAAGACACAGCTCCTCTTTGGCCCAGTCTTCCAAAGATGCTTGGATGGTGCAGGATGAGCCGCTTATGAGAGTCAGGCCTTCCTACTTGCTAGTGAAGATGGGGGTTCAATCTGGAGATCGCTGTGGCTTAATATTGCTGGCTTGTATCAGCAGGAAAAGCTATAATCGCCAGAGTTGGGTTAAATTCTTATCCATGGTTTTTTGTGGGGGTCTTTCCTTGTCTTAAGGGGCTTACTTATATATGACTAGAAAATCTTTGAAATGTACTTCAGCACCACCTCTATTGCTTTGAGAAATATACTTTATAAAACTGTTATAAAGGCCTCCTATCCCTTATTTCATGCTTTCCTTTGCTTCTGAAAGGAGATTTTCTTCCTGGTTTAAAAGCAGGACTAGGCCACGACACCTTCAGAAAAAAAGCTTCAGAAAAAAAGGGTAGAATATTTCTTGCAAATGATGGTTCACCGTGCCATAGGGTAAAGGTTCAGTTTGTATTAAAAACTTCTAAACCCTGCTTTTAAGTCTTTTTGCATTTATTTCTCTCTCAAGCTTGGTGGATTCCTTGTCTGAAGAACCAAGATCTTGATATTAAATATTAATCTCTTTCCAGCCCATCATCTGGCTGTGACTTGCCCAGGGTACCCCTGGTGCTTCTGCTTGCAGATTTTTCTACTTCACGCAGGAGGAAAGACTCCTTCAAAGTCTGTCTTCCAATCAGAAAACTGAGTACTGATTGTTCCCTTCTGAATTCAAACATTTTTCTATAATGCATTGCACTTCTGACAAGTGAAACAGGGTCTAAATGCTGTTTTTGGCAATTGAGGCTTTGTCTCCTCACAGGCACTCACAACTGAAATGTGGGAGATAGGGGAGTGCAAGTGCATACAGAGGATGCAATTTTATTCTAGGGACCAGTTGCTGCAGTTAAAATGTTGGTGCTTTAGGGTCATGCTGCAAAGGTTGGGGTTACAATAGTGATTTTTTTCTGCCTCCAGCCAAGGCAAGCAGACCTGGTATTTATCTAGAACCTGGAGGTAATAACAAGCCAAACTGCCTTTAACTAATGAAATATAAGCTTTTCTTGCACAATAGGTGATTTTTTTTTTTTTTCTTTCTCTTCCCCTTTGGACACTTTTGAGCTCCTGATATTTCCTATGCTTCCTAAGCCTGCGGAATATCTAAGAAATTTAATTCTGGTGTCTGTCCCTTAATATAAGGGATGCCTTCCAGTGTATTTTTTTTCCCCCCTTTTTGCCCTTCTCTGCTGATGTTGTGGCAACCTTAATCCAAGTTTGGACACCACATAAAACTGAAGTTTCCTTCTAATAAAAACTGGCTTATGAAAGCTCTGTGAGAAGCTGAAAGATTGTGTAGGTCAAGAAATAACTTTTTAGTCTTTAAAAGAATCTCTGATGTTGAGACTGATGTTGAGACTAACATCTTTGGCTTCATTTTCGATTTTAGCATGTGTAGGGAGTGTTGTCAAAACCTACCTTATTTTGTGTAATGTTTGTACTATTCATGGAGAGGATCTGCTGTTTAAACATGATTTGCTAGACAATTGTGAAACTATTTCTTTGGAATGCAAACTACTTAAGCCTTACTTCCCCATCATCTTTGGATCAGATTGTCTACTTTCTAGATTTTTCTGTAGAGAACTTCAGCGCAACAGGTTGCCAGCTAATTGCTAAGCATGGATTCCTGAAGATCTGTACAGATAAGATACTGTAATGTTCTAATGCTGGACTTAAGTTAGCATTCTGGAAAGTTGCAGAATAAACACTCTGTACTTGGTGTTAAAAAGCATCAAGTCCAAATAATTTTCTTCAAATGCCCAGTATCAAGAACCTTCTTGGGCTCAAAATTGATGATAATGGATTAATGTTATGAGGAATGCTTAGCCCCCCAACTTCTTAACTTTAGGGCAAATAGATAGGTAGTCCTGTAAGTAAAATGTTCTACTTGTGCTTGGAAACTAAAATATTGCAATGCAGGTTTTCTTAGATAACAAAATGTTTGTATTTAAAAAGTCTTCTAATTATACTTGAAGCAAGACTAGGTTGGGATGGAACAGGCAAAAAATGCATATTAACTTAAAGCAGTTGTGTGGTGTTTCAGTTTTGAAATGCTTCCTGGATGCTCGAGAAAGTACCAGCAACAAAAAAATTAAGGTGTCTTCCACTTAGATCCATTTTGCTACTAGACTCCGGGTCTCGAATTAGTGCTGCTGGGGTAATTAGCACTTTAGCTGGCTGAAGCAGAGGCATTTTAAAGGACTTACTTATCCGAAGTGGAATTTTGACTTTAGCTAATCCTCTTCTGCTGGTATCTGGCAAGTAAGTCTTTATGGGATTGGTAAAATGGGTTCTGTACTTGTGTTCAGTCATGTCTTTAAGTGAAATGCAGGAAATAATCTGAAGGGGAAAAGGGACCTACTTGTTATTACTGGGTGGCACTAGGCAGAATTACATGAGTTTGTTGTCAAGAAACCCTTCATATCCATCCTATGAGGAAATCATTTGAATTCTTATGATCTGTCCCTCTTTATGCAAGATGGAACTTCCAGAAACATAAGAAATTGTTAGAAGTGTTTAGAGCAAATGTAGATTTTCTTCCCAGTGAGATGAACTGTTGATGGAACATCTTGTCCTGCAACATGCAGGGGAGGAAGAGTGGGCTGAAAAGGATTCTGACTGTTGCCTTCTTTTAGAGCCAGGGAGAGATTTTTCGAATTGGCCTCATTCATCAGAATTCTTCATCCTTCTGAAAGAAAGTTAAGTTGGATTACTCCCTGCTATCCTTTAGTTTATGGGGGCTTTCCATCTTTTGGGTAGTCTTTCCCCTAGAAAGACACCAGTAACATCACTAACAAAGTACTGAATTTGTGACATGAGTTTATTTCTGTCTCTGCCTTTTGGCAGAAATTTTAAAAGTGTTACTGCTTGTAATGATAAGAAATAAAACCTCATTTCTTTTGTAGTATTGTACAGATGGAATAGTAAATCTAAACTTTCTTCAGATTTCAGAATATAGTGTCATAGAATAAAACTTTCAAGTCAGAAATAATGGTGATACTGATTCCCTCAGAGCCCCTTCTCAATCTGGGAGAAGTGTTACCTTTGGCTTACCATTGCATTTGGAGGCTTTCCTATGTTCCATTTATGTTTTTATTTTAGATTAACTTTTAACCTGTCTAGCAGCAACTAAAAATAACTTCCCCAACACACACATACTTAATGGGATCCCCATAAGATGAGGTCTCTCCCAGAACACAGGGAGAGGCTAAGGTCATTGTTGTTCAGCAGGTTAATCTTGGATAGCTCAGCTTGCTCACTTTTTTTTTAACCTAGCTGAGCTCCATAATGGATGATGTGATGAAAGATAGTCCAGGACCTTATCCAGCTCTTCTTTTAAAGATATGTTGTTATTACCTCAAGATATAGAGAGTCTTGCTGTTGTGAGCTTGTGTGCCTCGCTCAGCTGCTAGCAACTGTAGAGTCTTGGTGACAGCAAAGATGTGTATCCCTGGGGAACTCTTATGGGTTGTAGAGGAAGCGGGGATGGAGTTGGTTGCCTTTAACCAATTCTGAGTACTTGGTGGAACAAAGTATGCAAAGCAGAAAGCTTGCCATCTATGGCTACTTTGCATACAAACTGCAGTAGTGGATCTTGAAACAATAAGGAGAAGATGAAGCTACTGTAAGGAATATTTCTCTTGTATGAGACTTGCAGCTAGGTACTGTCAAGACCTAAAAGCTTGTGAGATTTCACAATATGTAAATGTATTAGTGAGGTTTTAAAATAACAGCATTGCAAAACTAGAGTGACTGTTAATCTCTTGCATCCTAACAGCCAATACTAATCACCAAATATGAGAGGCAAATCCATGAAGAGTAAAAATGAGCGCATTGGAGTGTCCTAAGCTTTCCTCCCTTGGGGATAATGTGCTGGGGCTGCACAGGAGACCCCAAATCCCTGGGAGCTTGTAGCAGTGTGACTAGGCGAAGGAGCATGAGCTGGAAGGGATAATAGGAACAAAAAGTTTCAATCTTGCTTTGGAATGGAAGATCTAATTCCTAATTATAGGAGGATCTGCTTTGCTTGGTGTGAGGGATGCTCATGTCAAAGTTTTCTTGTGTGGTTTTCTTCTTTTGAAGTTGTAGTTGGACAGGGACTTTGGTCAGCAGCTCCAGCCTCCCAGCATGTGCCTCCATAAGCTTTTGTGCTCATGGCAAGCTAGACTAGGGAGCTGATCCAGCTGGAAAGCAACCTTCACAAAAGACAAAAGGAAGTTTTATTTTTCCAACTAGAAGAATTCCTTGATCTAACTCTTTGTGTAGTAGCACAAACACTTGTGCTGGCATACTGCAATGGACAGCAAACAGGCAGAGAAGAAAACAGCCACATGTGCTGGCAGTTGAGCATGTCAGAGTGATGGCAGCTGAGACATATCAAACTGCAAGCTAAAATAACTTTCATTTATCTGAATCTGGTTACAATATTTGAATCTGTTTTCTTTTAAACATCATTCATCATGTCATTATTAGCAGGAGATGTGGCCCAGTAGGAACAGATTTGTAGAGCGGAACAGCACTGATGCCTGCGGCATGTGCATGCTGTGATCATGAGGACTTGCTTCAGACCAGTGTGAGTTGAGAGCAGTGTGCTGGACACCTAATGGTGGCTGGAGAGCACATCCTGGTTTTGTTCCAGCGCGGATTCCTTTTGAATGAGGCTGGTCCATGATATAAACCAAAGCACATTAAGGAAGGATGAGAACGAGGTTCATGCCCAAAGCATGCTTCTGATCTGAGCAAAAACTCCTACTTTAGACTTTGTGCCTATATAGAAAAATGGAATTTACTCATCAGATAAGCAGTAGCAAGCTGGTAGAAAGGCTTGTCTGGGCAACATGGCTTTTTGATTCTTGTAGTACAGGCTCTGACCCGTGGAATCCTTAAATATATACGTTCAAAGAAATCCCTTCTTGATAGGGGATGTTTTGCATTAGAAATAAGAAAAATGATGATGTTTGGTAACCACACGTTTCTGAAATGAGAAACAAAATGTTAGGAATCTATTTCGATGCGTCCCAGAAGAGATTGGATCACACACTACTTGGCAAGGCCAGAATAGCTGCAATTCTAAGTAATATTTTTAGTATTTAGTAGGGTACAAGCAGGATGATCATCCTGCATACCAATTTCATTTTGAAAGTGCCGTACTAACTCTGATTTTTGAAGTCTCTCCCTCCCTTTACCCTCTCATACAACTGAATGCTTCATTAAGACTAATATCCTTGTATTTTCTGTCCTTATTCTTATTTGTATGAGTCAGACTTAAATTTTTTCAATGATACTAGGCAAAATATAATTCTATTATAATATAGTCTCTTCACAGATATAAGTCTTCCCCTCCTTTTTAGTTTTATTGGATTTACTTATTTTCTTTCTTGGTCAAGAAACAATCAAATTCTTGTATCCCTCCTATGCAGAAAACGAAGTAAAGAAACAACTGAAAAGATCAGCAGTGTAGATTAGCGTGACAAACTGCTATCATAAACCATAAAAGTCTTTACCAAATTAGTTACTCAGTTTCAGTATATTTTCAGTTCAGTGTCATCAGTGTATGTGATGTGTTGAAGAGAAACAAGCAGATAAATAAGGTTACCTAAACATCCAGTTTTTATAAGGTAGATGACCTGCTGCTGGTCTTGTAGCAATGAACTTATATACCAGGATGAGGACAAAAGAAGGCACAAGTTATGATTCTGTTTGTTCCAGGGGTACTAGAGGCCCTTATGTAAAAGACATCTCCGAAGGTGAACTGGTATAGGGTTAGCATATGAAATCATATTTCGGGATGTACTTGGAAGCAACAGGTTTAGAAGATAATCTGCCATTTTCATTAATACTATTAGTATCTTATTTTCAGATGGGTTTAACTTGGGTCATGGACCCAATGACTTTTTGTTACTACAGCTGATTTAGTAGCAGTGTATAAAAAGCAGTATTTTACAACTTTCATTTTGTTGATTATTCTTTGCTGTTCTTCTTTTACTGTAGACTTTAAATCCTATCCCATGAAAACAAACTCCTGCTAGCATCAGAAATGTCTTATGCAGGATCTCATTGTTTTGTTTGACCTTGCTGTTAATTCTGTAAAGACCAAGGCTCTTTATTCTATGAAGGCAGTCACTGATCAAACTTGAGCAATATAAGTTATAAACTAAAACAGCTAATTCTCAGTCAGCATGAGCAGACAACAAAGTCTGGGAACCAGGGTATTTTTGAAGGTAATGTGAAGAAATTGCCACTAATACTGATGCAGTTTGGGCTCTGAAAAATGGCCATTTGTTTTTGAGACTTGAGACTGATTTGGGGCACAGGGAAGTAAGGAAGAAAAGTTGCTGTATTAAAAGTAAGCAGCTAATACTAATACTGTGTGGGGTTTTGTATGTACATGTGGTGGGAGGTGTTTCTGTTTTTAGCAGGCCATAAGGATGAATACTGTAATGGTTAACAATTGCTGAGGGCGCAAAGGGAGAGAAATCTATATAGAGGATTTTTAGAAGAGAAAGAAGCAGCTAGTCAACTTAGTGTATTTGATTTAAACGGCTGCTCCTGGAGTGAGGATATTTGAGCCTTTGTCAGTGATGTTTCTGTATATCTGTTATCTTGAACCTTTAAGCAGGACAAATTGGGGTGTTTGCTGACAGATAGTAATTATATTCCATGTGTTCTTTTTCAGTAAGTTTATATATAAAGTAGTTAAAGACTAGGAGAGTGGATATAGCTACTGACTATTTCTCTTCTGAGAAAGATGTAATGACAAAGCAAAAGGGTAGAATCTCTTCTACAATGGCAAATAGTGTTAATCATAGAGAACAGTATAGTAAGTATTTGCTTGCTGCTTAGGCTGTTTTAGTTCACCTAGCTATTTTTTCAGCTTTTTAAATGGGAGGAACACTTGCTGCTTTTCCTTGGATAAAGTTCCTAGGTAGAATCAACCTAATTATAGGAAAGCATGTCATCTTTACAGTGTAAACATGGTTCTTACCTCCTTTTTAAAAGTTGAGACCAAGGAAATTTCGCTAAATCTCCTTTAATGAAAGGAGACCTATAATCTGAAATACTAAGCAACCTTGGTCATGTTCTGAGTGACGTGTTTCACAAATGGGTATGCAAGAGTGGGCCAGTTATCACAGCACTACAATTGTGATTGTGTTGTGTGTATACAAGAATGTTTCTGACTTTCTTTTTTTCTGCCCCAATTTTACAGAAAAGCAGACATGATACATTAACAGCATTTGGAAATAAATTTTGGCAATAAGATGGAAGCATAAATCTTGAAACCAAAACAGCAATGGCTCAAGAGTATTGAAAGAAGACACCGAAGAGCTTCCAACACTTCAGTGTGAGCAGTGGAAAAGGAACAACTACCATGGTAACACTAATAACAGAAAAGCTGCAGAACCAGAGCTTGGATGATCTGACATGTAAAACATACAATATTAATCTGGTAAGGATGTGCCAAAATAACATATGAATGTGAAATGCAAAATGGTTTAAGAACTCAAATACACACCAAATCCAAGAATGTAGATGAGCCAGAATTAAGCCATTGAAACTAGGATGACTTTTGCAAGGTGGGTGAGGGCTTCTGAAGGGAAAAATGAAACTTCAGTGGGTGGTCTTGCTGTCTGTGGTGATTCTTTCATATCCTAATTATCTTAAAAAGTACAGAGATTCACTTTAAGTAGTGCAAAGCCTGTTCTCTTCATGGGAGGTAAATCATTTTGATCTCAAATATTGTGCTGAAAATTCTCAGGGTTCTTGATTCCTAACAAAAAGATATACTAATAATAGGGGAAGCTTCTTCTCTTTAGTCATCAAGCAGTTAGCCTGCATGACAACAATATTTACTAAAAAAGTGATCATAATGTAGGCAATTTTCACAATCTACAAAAACAGCATATCTTCTGTTGAATGTTAGCTGAACTGAAAAGTCAGGTTTCTGATTACCAGCATGTTGACACCCGTAGGTCCTTGCTCATCACTGTGAGTAGGCTGGTGCTCTGAATAGTTTTGTAATATTTACTGTTTCCTGCTGGTTTCATCTGTGGTTGTGACCCAATTCACAAGTGCTATTTAGACCCTAACTGTGGAATCTATTTTCTTTTCCTATTGCGCAGCTCTTCACACCTCACTTGTGAAGTGAGCAATATTATTTCTGCTTCAGAGTGAACAAAGACACAAGTCTCCTTGATTTTAGCTGCCCATTTTGAGAAGCCTCACTGCGTATTTCTTCGTGTGCTAGCCTAATAATTTAATTGACTTTAATTGCAATTCTAAATGAAAATACTCAATCTGCAAATCAAACTCTAGGGTGCAGTGAGATGAAGTCCTATAGAACCATGTGGTCAATCATCTCATGAACTGATCCAGGATTGAGACCAACCTCTCCTTCCTGAGTTAATGTTAACCCTTATCAGTTTCAGGTTGCCATTCACAGTGCAGTTGCACAAGTGCTTGTCTTGGCACATGCAGATAAAATAGTTGGGGAAAAGGAAGGAAAGTGATAATGCTTATGCTTTTTTGGAGTGTACCTTGAGACCAAGTCTAAACTGATGCATTGAAGTAGGAGCTCACTCAAATTCTTTCAAACATTTAGTTGTGGTGCTTTCAAAAACCTTTTAGTGGTCTCAGAGGACTTCAGATTTTTTTTTTCTTGATTGTAAACGGAAACACTGCGGAGCAGTTGCTCTCTCCAGAACTTGTCCTGCTAGAAGTTGCTTAAGGAAAAAATTTCTGACTTCTAAGTTTGATTACTCTCTTGTGAAAATGCCAATTCAAGTCAGCCAGTGTGGTCAACATGAAAATGTCCTTGATGAAGTATTTACTTGCTTGTTAAACCCCTCTAGCTGTGTAGAACAAGCATTAAAAAAAAAATCTTTCACTTCTACTTGAACTCATCAGTTATTCTTTTTGCCACAGATCTCTGAAGAGTAATTTTTGCTGTTTATTTTTCTCTCTTGATGGAATTGATGGAAAAATTACTTAATTCGGGGAAATTTCTAAGCAATTGCTAGTCTCTGCAGATAGGTGATCTAAAGTTAATCACAGCTTGGACTGATATTTCTCGGTGAATGTAATTTGTGAGGGGAGGGAAGCACTACTGAAAACAACTATGGTTGGCATTTAGCATCTGTTTTTTACATATGAAAACTGTTCTTTCTTTGGTGGAAGTATGGAGCATGTGTTGGAGTGAAAAAAGCATGATTGTTTGGGTAGTGTTCTGATTAGCTGTGACCAGGTAGACTTCTTGGGCTCTAAAGTGTTGTAGGTTTTTTCCCCTGTTCCTATATGTTTTGTGCTGAGATGGGTACTGGTATAGATTAGTTTGCATTATGAGTCAGATTTAAGGGATCAAAGAATTCTCTTCTAATTGTGCACTATTTTTATTAGTTCATACTGAGAATGTAAGAACTTGCTTGCCTTTCCCATATATCTGCCTGTCTAAAGAACAAACCTGTTTGCATTCAGCTGGCAGGGCAAAGGGAATGTAACCTAGCTCATAAATGAGGGTTATAAAAGAAGATATATAGCTTTTCAAGGCCATTTACCTACCACAAAGCCCTTTTTTTATATATACATAAATTTATATGTAGTGCTGTATCCTCTATCCGTATAGTCTTTCATTTATATTGTGACCAAGTATGTTTCTTTACCTATTGCATAAGTATATCACAAAATCCTGGATATAGTTTCTCCTACTGCTATGTTCCATGTTAATTTTTATAACCCGTGTACAACAGGTCCCCAGTGTGTGCTCAGTGCATCTGAGCTGCATCCAGCTTAGGAAAAAGCAACCGAACAATTGTGACCCTTCCTGTAAAAGTAGAGGGCCTTTACAGTTTCCCAGCTTTCGTCTAGGTTAAATACTTGCTCTTTCTTTCCTTGAGTAAGATTCAGTAGATCTATGTTCAACTCTTCTCTTTATATTCTGGCTAAGGTTGTGGTGTGTTGCAGAAGCTGGAATTACTTTGTGAAGTGAAAGGGAACAAAATGCAAGACCTAAAGCTGTGGTATTAAAAGGGAAATGTGAGTGTCACCTGAAGCATCTGTGGAAAGAAGAAGCTCTTATTCTTTGAGTAACTTTTTTATTCAGTTGGTTTGTGTTGAAAAGTTTAAGAATTGAGATGTCATCTGCTTCCACTTACCTAGTTCAAGACTGGGTGCCCTTTTGAGTGAATAATTTGTCTACATGAAACTTGCATCTCTGTCTCAAAGATCATTTCACAAAATCTCATTCTTTTTGAGTGTAATCTCTCCAAATGCAGAAAAAAATCTTACTTTTGAAGGAGCACAAATCTAGAACCTGTTTCTTGCCTAAAACTTATTCCAACCTTATGTGGAATTTGTGGTTTCATAGTGTAGTGTCTCCAACTACTTTAGAACCTGCTTTTTTCTAGGGACTTTTAGATCTAGACCTCTTATATAAATCTATTCATAAAGCATTAGCTGGTAGAAGCTACTGTGTGAAATTCTGTCACAGAGGGGAACAGACTTCCCTATTGAGGTTTTTAGCAATTGTTTTGTGACCTCTTATACTTGAGAAAATATGAGCAAACTTAAAAAGAAGTGTTCTTAATTCAGGAAGCTTCAGGTAGACCTTGATGCAGCCGGGAATGAAAGGGCAGGTGGTGTCTAGCCAGGGCAGGACAGCTGATAAGCTGAGTTCAGTACCCCTTTACAGGAATATTCAGCAGTCCATATGAGAGCTCTGCTGTGTTCGGTATAAAGATAATCCCTCAAACAATTTACAATTTAACAGATCCTGCTCAACCTTGGACTTTAAGATATTGTTAGAATAATGTTTCCAAGTGCTTTTAGTTTCAGTTTTGGAAAGCCAAGTAGATAAAAGGCAGGGTTTCTTCCCTTATTTTCTTCAACGTCTTACTGGAAATGATGCACCTTTCTCTTCTAAAGATTGTTTGATATATGGCACTCAATTACCAAGGTTTTTGGCCTCTATCTTCAAAGAATTATTAGCATTTGTTGTAATTTAACATGATTCTGTACAACATTTGATTGCTTATGAGAACAAATTGTTTTTCTACTTGTTCTAAGAATTTTTCTGACTACTTTTTTCATAGCACTGGCTCCTTTAGAAGCTGGTCTAATGTGGCCTATAGACAGGACATGGAAGTTGTGTGAAGTACTGATAAGATTTGAATGCATGTTGTCCCCCAGCATCACTTAAAAATGCTGCCTTTAATTTGTCACCATAGAAAATCTGATAATTTAGTCTCCAGTTAAGGTTTTTAACATGTGGTTAGAATACAGGTAATCAAATTAGTCTCTTTAAAAACTTTAAATAGATCTTTTATCAGGTCCTCTTTACAAATGTTTCAGCATTCATTTAATGGTAGCCATTTGGGATTGCTCTCAAGATTTTGTTACTTCTGAAGATCTTAACATGTATGAATAGTCTCTAACCAAGCCTGAGAATTTTAAGTCATTCTTACTGTCTTTTTCTGTGTGGTTCAAGCTACTTTGCTTTAAAACTTTCTGACATGGTATTCTGTTCTAGAAATGAATTTTTCTTAACTAAGCTTTAGTTTGGGAATAAGCCGAGGAGACAATCCCTTGAGTAACCTGCTGAGTCCCTTTAATCTGTCTGCTTTTCCATAAGAGAAAGCTGAAGTTAACTATTGCTTTGTTATCTCAGTGTGCTATAGTGTTCCACATGGTACCTGACCAGCTTGTTTGAGGAAGCTATCAATACTAGTTTTATTAATACAGGTATACTATTTAACTAGCTGTTGCAGTTACAAAAGGCAAGCTAGTAAATGTGCCTGTTGTTCCTTCTCTTGTCAGTTTTCAGATCTCAAATCTTGTAATGTCCCTCGAATTTGCAGTCTGTTAGTCCTTTCAAAAATCTTGGGCTTCTGCTGCTTACTCGAGAAAACAGCTTTCTTGTGAAGCTATGAATGCATCTACAGTTGCAAGCAAAGCACAAACCATAGCAATGGCTTGTTTCTAGTATACAGACCGATAAGACACAAGATAAAAATATGATTGCTGTCTGATCCTTTCCTCAGTCTCCTCATTCCCCATCCCCAGACAAACATACCAAGGGAATATTACCATAGATTACTACTTGTATCTCAGGTGTGGAGTCCAAGGATTTAAAGTTACTACTTGCACTCTGTGTGCCTATGTAACACAAAAGAAAAGCTTTATAGGCCAAGGATGTTTGTTTAAAAAGTGAACTTCTCTCTGGAAAGAAATACTCTATATAGTGCTACCTTTTTTTGGCTGTGCACAGAAATCAGGTTGTAAGTTTTTTTTTTTTTTTTTTTTTTTTTTTTTTTTTTTTTTTTTTTTTTTTTAGATATATATATTTTTTCCCCATTGTGAGGAGGTGATGGGGAATGAAAAGCACGTCCTTGGGCTCTGACAGGACCTTACATCTATAAAGTAATTATAGGAGACTTGATAACAAGCTGTATTCTTTGTCTGAGAGATCTAGACAGTGTGAGAATGCCTTTTGAACACCTTTTTCCTCCATAAAATTAGAGTTGCAAGCAAATTGTTTTCAATTTTATTAATAGTCAGCAGCTACTGACCAGGTTTAATCTTAAATCTTAAAGGCCTACGTGTATTTACATTGTTATGACCTTTAATAAACCAGTGTAACTTCTGAAACTGTCATCTTTTGCAGATATGACTTTCTTGGGTAGGAAGTTTGTTTTTATGGCTTTTGTACTTTAAGAAATATTTTGCTGTACTGAACTTAAAATATAAAGTACTAATCAGGGTAACTTTTGACACTGTTCTGAATGGGGCCCTCAGTTTGAATAATTCAGCTAAATCCTATTTCTGTCTTTTACAGTAAGGTCGAGTATTATGTATGTTTTTGTTTTTTCTTTGTGTGTGTCTTTTTTTTTTTCTCCTCTTGGTGTATTGGAAGTATGAAACCCAATTGTCAGATTTTAATTTCCTCTCCACTGAAATGAGAATTGGATCAAAGCTATTTCATTGAGTGAATGCCTTTATTCTTTTTGGGCTATTGCAATTCTTGAAACACTCAATATGTAGTGATGCAACAGAAAACATATTAAAGAAAACCTCTGAAGTCTAAGCATTTTTAAAGACCAGTTTTTTAGAAGCATCTTCAAGACACTCAACAAAACCCAGGCCCTTAAAGAAGTTGTTATACATGTTCCAGGGAAGCTGGAACCTGCATGCATATTCCTTGAGGTGCATGCTGACAGTCTTTCACCCAGTTAAAACTTTTTTTCCCCTCTGATTTCAGTACTCATCTGAGAAGTTGAACAAAAGTGGCAGCTTGTTCCCTTTCGAAATCAACGGTAAGTTCTTCAGAAACCTTAGGCACATTTTACAGAGGTAATTGGTATAGCAAGCAGCCTTTCTTTTGTAAATAAGGTGAGGGGGATGGACATGCTGTTGTAGAGCCTGCTGGTTTAAGCTGGTCTTTGAACAATACTGGGAATAGCTAGTTGTTAGTTTTTTACTTGTGATCTGCTTTGCATAGCAAAAGGCCTTGTAATGTTTTTTGTTCTATTTTTTTTCGGCTGGGGTGTACAGATGCACAGCAATTGCTGTTTTTATGCTAAACATCCTTTTACTAACGGCTCCTAGCAGACAACTCTAACCTCTTTAAACACCTTTTTTATGCTTTGCCGAATAGAATATGCTGCGTGATGCAAACCCTAAATTGAAGTCCAGTGTTTTGACACCAGTATATAAGTTTTTTCTCCATTCTCTTAGAATGAAAGTAAATTCTATTTGGCAAAGTAAGAATGACACTGATGTATAGAGGTTTTTATACCATTTTATAACTAGATGTATTTAAAATGTCCTTAAAGATACAACAAATTATGCATAATAGATTCTTATTTGCTCAACAGGATTCATCTTAATGTGAATCCTGATTTGAAAGCTTCACAAAAAAGATACCTTGTTTTAATACCATTTTTGATAATATACAAATAATAGTACCACTTGCATAAAAAATACTCGAGGTTATGCCAGTTTGAAACTCATTCCGCCAGCCTCAGAGAACTTTCTCTGAGTTTTTAAAAATCAGGTTAGCCCAAGCAATCTGTTCTGCCTGTAGATAAGAAGTTTCAGACAGTATCTAGATCCTATTGTGTTGGTTATTTTACTTGCATGGAATTATGGATGGTCCCCGCCTTGAAGAGCTTACATGCTTAAGGCAAAGCACAGTATGTGGTTGTACCCATCTGAAAGAATGGAGGAGGAAGGACAGAGGAATTCTAATAAAACATGTTGTTTGAATAGGCCAGCTGTCTGCACAGTTAAATGTTTTTGAGACAATAGGGTGTTCTTTAAATAAGATCCAAATAAACAGGATAATCCATGACATACTTTGCTGGCTATGGAGCATGTACAACTATTTGGGTTTGACTTTTGAAGCTACTCAGCAAGTCTGTAATTTGTTGATTGTTCTCAAACTCCGTTGCTTGTGCATGGAAGTATATAATAAGAAAGTATTACAGATTCTTAAGATACACTTAGGAAAAAAAAGTTTCAAATCCTTAAAACTAAAATAACTGAAACTTCTTTGGCTAATTGGCTAAAATTAGCAAATTTCTTCTAACCAGGCATGAAGCACTGCTAGCTGGTCAGTAGTTGTGCTGCTTTTCAATTTGCAAATTCAAAGTCTGTTGTAGTTCCTCTTACATTTTATTGTATAATGTGGAGGAACAGCTGTAAAATGTGCAAAGTGTTCTCAAAGAAAAGCTTTACAAAGGACTGAGAGGCTTGGCTGGCAGGTCTTTTTTATCTAGTATTGCCACTTCACATAATTTGTGCACTATGGGCTGTTTGAATTCAGTTACCCCTAAAGATCCTCCAACATGGTTTATTCACTGTATTTTTGCACTCTGAATTAGGATTTTTCAGTTTGAGTATGAGCAAACATGGAAACAATCTCCATTCTGAAATAACTCTTAAATTGCTTCTAATTTAAAGCTTTACACACTGTAGAATATGAATACCTTTAAAACTTCAATTTCTCTAGTAAGGTGTTCTAAATAAACATGATAGTCAAAAGGACAGCAGTCTATAAGCAGAGTACTTTGCTCTTTTATTTAAATCTAGGTTCTCACAATACTTGTTAATCCACTTTAGTTGTACCTCGGGCTGTTCAACATTACAGGTTTTAATCATGATATATGGTGTTCTCTGGAGAAGCAGGTACAGATGCCGTTCCTACCGCTCACTCAGAAAACAGTGCTATAATCTTTTAATACGTATGAAAAGCATTCACAAAGTACTGAAATATATATCCAGAACACCTGGACTGTCTCCTGAAATACTTCAGTCCCCATGTTTTTAGAAGTCTCTTTTTCCTTAAAAACAAATTTGTGGATATGTTGTGAAACTTTAATTAAGAGCTGGGTGTTCATGGCTAACACTTCTAAAGTTTTTGACTTGTGGTTAAATTTTAAAGTAGGTTGAGAAGAAACTTTCTCTGCCGTCTTTCATTGCTCTCTCTGTCTTTTTAGAAGACAGTCCTTGGAAAGCTTTAAATGGAGGTTGCCCGCTCCAGACGGATGCGACGAGGAGCTCCGCGTACCCATTCCCAGTGTGCCCCTTCAGCACAGGCCCTGTCAGTAATGGCAGCCTGCAGTGGCAGCAGGAATCTTCCAGTCCGTCCATGGTGTCGGGATGGATAAGTGAATTAAACCTTAATGAGAATTCGGGTCAGCCCTTGGCGCCGCCAACCAAACGCCACTGCAGGTCCCTGTCGGAGCCAGACGAGCTGGCTCGCTGCCGCTCCCCGTGGAAACCCGGCAGCTCCAAAGTCTGGACTCCCGTGTCAAAGAGACGGTGCAATAGTGGCGGCAGTGCCACCCTGCAGCGCTGCAACAGTCACGGCAGCGCGACCTTACAGAGAAGCACAAGCATCAGCCTGCCACAAAACGTACTCTCCCTAAATAACGTCTTCACCATCACCAGCTTCAACACGTCACCAGTACCCAGACCTTCCTCGGCGAGCAGTGGCTTTGTGGACAGTAGTGATGGAAGCACAAGTTCGAGCACCCGCTGGAATTCCGGAGGGCCTTGTGACTTTAACCCAAGGCGACGCCTCTCCCTCTCCCAGGAGCACATCACCGAGACGGGAAATCTCTTGCCTTCAGCCAACAGCACTCCCACCTCCACACCCGAGCTCAGCCGCCGTCAAGGCTTGCTGAGATGCCGCTCGCAGCCTTGCGTTCTCAATGAGAAGAAAAGTCGGCTAAAGCGCAGACGGGAGGAGGATGTACGATGGAACAGGCCGTCACTAGACTTTTTTAAAATGACACGGGTGAGATTTTACTTTCCTCAGTGTGCGAAAGGAGCTATTACTGAAAGTTGGCTTCTAGATAAACCGCATTAATTGGTAGTTGTGGCGGCTTTGCTTGGGTTCTAATACTGGCATCTCTATCTTCAGCAGTACAGCAGGGCTTCTCGTACTTGTCAAAGCAATGCTCTACAGCAGCTTATTTACAGCCCAGTTTGTAAAGTACAGAGTACTTGATAAAGTACACAGAGCTGTGAAAAGATGCTTTAAGCAGAGGCCAAGAACAGGCTTGTTTTTAAAGTGTGGTAATGCACAGGGAAGGGAGCAGATTGAGTTGCAAAGAGAAGTTAGCTTACTGGCATTAACTAAGAACAGGGTGCAGCAATATCTTCTGAAGTTACTGCAGTTCAAATCTAGTTAATTCATGTTTGCACTTTGCATGTAGTGGTCCATATCTCCCCTTTTAAACCTTTGGTATCGATGGGGGTAACTTGGCTGTGGTTTAAAACTGAAGCTACTTGTTTGGTTTACAAGTGGAACTGAGAACACTGAATTTGTGGGACTGTAACCCCTACTCTTCTACTGCTCTTCCTACTTTCAGTAGGTACCAGACTTGGGGGTTGTGTGGGTAGTTCCGTTAATACTGTCATATTGTTGTGAGAAGGAGACAGTTTGCAGAAGCATCAGTAAAAAGTGAGAGTTGCACAGCAGTGTCTGCCCATTTGATGTATTATGCGGAAGCTGAATGGAGTGGGACTCTGGCTAAAACATCTCATCTTGGGTACCAGGTTGCTGTTGGCTTATACATGGGGATGTACATGAGAAATTGGGTGAAATATTGAGCTGAGTTGTCTATACAGAAATAGTCACTGAGCTTGCTTGATTTTCTCCTCTGCTTGTTTTTTCTTGTGTAGCTTTCTAAGACAATCTGCCTAGAACTTAGAGCTTAAGGGATTCCCTTCATTAGAGTCTTCTTTTTTGAAAGAACTATAGGGTAGATAATTAGGTGACAAGCTATACATAGTGATTTGCTTACCGACAGATTGGTAACAGGTTTTTGTTTTGGATGTGACTGAATGCTGTTCTGGGTGTTGCTTTAAAATGCCCATTCATTAGCCAGTTAATCAGATCTTACCTGTTCTTCCATGTTAATCACTGCTAAGATTAGCTTGATAAATCTCCTCCAGAAATATCCATGGATTTGCCTTTCAGCTGTTCCTGTTCTAATGCACGTTTCTTTAAACTGCTCTTCTGGCTAGATCTGCTGCTTGTGTTCTCCAAGCTTTAAAGATATTAGATATTTAAAAGAATATCTATAAATATAGATAAATATAAAGATATTTAAAGAGATTTTGGACTCAGACTCTTTTTCAGCTCAGACCTAACTAAACTATTAAGTAGTGTGCCTGGAGAAGAACAGAGCCTTGTGTCTGTAAACAAGTTTCTTAGATTTTCAGATTTGCGGCTGCATTAAACAGCACATAAGACTCTAATATTTGAGCATTGTTAATCACTTTTTGTTGCGACACCTGTTTTGAAAACCATTTTCTTGGTAAGCAGAGTAGTTTATGAATTAAAGGTCATTCAACACTGTCAAGGCCTGATGGGGCTGTTTCCAGCTCTGCCATTAGCATTGTCCTATGAAGATGCTAACATGCCTTTAATCAGAGACACAAAGTATGATTTGGAAATGCATTATCTTTGAAAGAAGCTGAACTATAATGGAAATATAACTGAGCAATATTTAGCTAAAATATTGCCTGGCTTTTAAGTAAAAGCTGAATGAAGTTTTCAAGAAATGCTGGGAGATGGGGAGGTTTTGTTTAGAGTGGCATTCTACTGACTGGTCATGTTCTTTTGGATGTTTTTCTCTAGCCTTTCTTCTCTTTATGTATTTGCCAGAACTGGGGGTGTATGCTTTGAGACTTAAAACATTGTGGTCTGAAATTTACTTTTCTAGGAGTATGCTTCCTGAAAATTATTGCTGTGCAAAATATTGTGAGCTAATACTACAGAAGACTTGTTTTGAAGTGTCACGCCAGGAGATGTAGATGTGTCCTATATCTGCATAGCTCACTGAAGATCAGGATTACGATAAGGGGAAGTGCAGTGAGACCTCCCTTTCATGTGTTTTGAAGGCTCCTTATTGTTTCTAAAAATAAATCTCCTGTGATTTAAAATTCACTTCTAAGTCAGTTTATGAAAGGCCTATGTGAAGACAAATGCTCAAGTCTAAGGATATTTGTTGCAAGCTTATTGCAAGTGTTTTATGTCCTCAAGTGTTCCTAAAAGTTTTCGTACTTGGGAAGTATGTGCCTGAGAATATGCTGGTAATTAGATACGTTATCCACCACCAATGCTCTCTAAGTCATAGCTGACCTGTGTTGCAGTAGATTGGAAGGAAGGGGAGTTCTTGCTTCACCTGGCAGTGTTGCATCTCAGCTACAGCTGCACAAGTGGAGATGGTCTTTGGTTCAGTCCACTTGTAGTGTTTTCCCTCAACAGGCTGGAATTTTAAGAGGTCTATACTGAAACACTGGGCAAATTTGTTTAAGGTGTCTTGACTAGTAATTCTCTTAAATGGGTGTTTACCAAAACTGACTGATCTAGTCTGAAGCAAGTGCTGTTTTGTGTGAATACATTTCTTGTAGCTGTATGTTCAAGGGAAACTTCAAGGAAAACTTCTGAGTTAGATGTCTGACCATTTTTTTTGCCAGCTGTTCTCCCCTCTGGATTGATGCTATTTACTCTTCTTGTTCCCTACTAATGAGCTAAATGACTGCTAGAAAGTCTGTAAGTGTAAGTCTGAAAGTCAGGCTCCAATTATCAATACTTTTAAGTATAAATAAAATGCATAGGAAAATAATTTCAGATTATGAATGTGAATTCCTGTATTGTCTCTTTAACATTAGATTTTTATCAGTCTTTAAAACAAAAGAACCAGTGTGTCCCTTTGTGGTTAGAGCAGTTTCTCTTTATATACCTTGATTTTCCTCTTCCACATACCTCTTTGCTCTGCCTTTCCTGGAAAGAATATGCTCATGTCTTAAATTTACACAGAAACATCTGCATCAATTTTAAGTAAAAAGTAATTAAAAATAGATTGATGTGATCAGGCAGATTGCTGAATACTGTTGCTTGGCTCTAACATAGTGTTAAGTTTTGGAAGGATCTTTTTCTGGACTTCAAGCTGAAAATACACACTTATGCAACATCCGCCTTTCCAGAACATGAAGACAGCTGTAGAAACAAGTGGAAAAGATTACAGTAAGTGATAACAAAATGTGATAGCTCTCTTCAGGCCCTAAGGACTAGAAATGGCATTCTCGGCTCAGACAGCTATGCTAGCATAGATGTGTGGGTTGTAGAATAACTGCAAACAATATTTGGACCTATACAGTGCTTGCTCACAAGCTTCTGAGCAAGAAGCTGGCTCTGGTGAGGAGTATCAGTGCTCCTAAAATGAGCCGGCTTCAGTTCCCCGTGGCACTTAAATGTGCGTGTGTGTGTGTGTGTGTGGCAAAGGAAGTGCTTCTTAGACTCTTCTGGTCCTGCAGCTTGTAAGCTTTGTTCCAGAAGGCAGTTGAGAATAAGTGTAGGTGGCATTTAGACCACTAACTGAAGGAGGAGGATATAAACTCTTCTCTGAAAAGTTCTTCCACCCTAGAAAATGAGTTCCTGGGTGTGGGTGGTTTTGCTTGGGAGGCTTTGGAGGGGGAGTTTGGGGTGTGTGTGTGTCTTCTGCTTCATGCACAATTACGTCAGTCCAGCCTTTTGGCAGAAACAAAAATAGGTGCAACTGGTGAAGAGCAGCTGCTTGGTTCTTCAGTGCGTAAGCAAGTTTAATTGCCAAGGTGTGAGTCTATTCAATGTTCCAGATCAAGCTGTCCTTCAGAGCTGGACTAGCAATATGCTGTAGTCAGTCTTGCTGCTCTTTAACACCTCCCCCTGCAAAGCCTGCTGGCATAAATCTGC
Organism: Crypturellus undulatus; assembly: GCA_013389825.1. Classification (NCBI taxonomy): domain Eukaryota; kingdom Metazoa; phylum Chordata; class Aves; order Tinamiformes; family Tinamidae; genus Crypturellus; species Crypturellus undulatus. Next base: position 177,876 of record VWPW01017923.1, on the reverse strand, counting down.
CAAAGAAATCTTGATATCATACTTCTAAAAAACTTATGTTAACATGTTCAAGGTGATCTAAAGTCTGTTTAAACAGTTAATGCAAAAGAGCTGTTTTTATCAAAGGAATAATTGGAGATATTCAGTGATAGTGTGTTGTGTGGAGCGCTGTGCTTCTAGCATGCTGTCCTTGCCCCTGGCCGGGCATCTTGGGCATCAGTAGCTCAGGTTCTTATAACTACTGATGGATCTACAGTCTGATTAATCTGTTTTTAACCTTTTTGTGTTTTGGATTTCCACAGTGCCCCATGGTAATTCCATAATGTCTGTAATCTGTTCATACATTGCTTCTGCTCATCTTAGTTTAGCAGGAGTGCCTTTAAGGTCCTGAATTGGCAAAATATTCCTTCTGCTCCTTAATGGGATGTTGAAGTAAAGCAGAGACTATCAACCCTTACTGACTTTATGCTTCAAGCCATACAGTTACATGGTGGCTTTGTGGATCTCCTTGGCAAAGAAGGCTCCTTATAGAAAGTGGCTTCAGAGATGTCAAGTCTTGAACACTGCCAAAGCACCAAGAGAAGCATCACTAATGGAACAGCAGTATGAAGATTAGGAGTGCTGATCAGGAGTTCTGTGACTGAGCTTAGATTGCAGAAGATGACTCTTGCTGAATCTTTGCATCTACTTCATTTTAATTTTGTGTGACTGGGTTACAGAAGTTAATGTGAATAGGTATTGGGGTGAAGTGTCATGCTAATTTTATTTAATCATCTAAGCTAAAGTACCAACGTCATAGTCTTCCAGAGACTGACATTAGTATGTCACTGCTATAGATAGCTCAAACATGAATATAGAAAATATACGTGTGAATAGCGTAGTAAAACAACTGCTGCTTTTCCTAGCCGGCCTCACTTATGTTAGGCTTTCTGCAAGACAGCTGTTTCAGCATGTGCTAAATAAAAATCTCAATGAATCCCTTAAAATGTTAGCAGGGTATTCCGAGTCAAGCCTGGATTGGCCAAAGTAGGTTAAGTATTGGCTTATGAAGTTCATTCGGATTGTGATCTCTAAATAGTAAGCATGTTGCTTTAAATAGTTTGAGTTGCTTATGTAAAGCTCGTCTCTTGTAGCTTCCTGTCAATAGGGGAACAGACAGGTTATTTAAGGTAGAAGTATTTGCTGCTCCTGGTTACGGTGCAGTCAGCACAGCCCGCTCTCTGCCTGTTACACTGCATAGAGCACAATTTGGAGAAGACACTACTCAGCGCATTAGCAATTCCCATTCATTTAAACTCCTGCAGTACTTCTGTAAGAATGTGTAGTGCAGCATCTCTTGGTCATGGTAATAATATGTAAGTGATCACAAACCAAGAAAGGGAAGGGCAATTATTTATATTACTGGAGACATAAAATAGCTTTAGCTCAGTGGTCTTGTTCAGTGGAAGGAGGGTTCTGCTTATGTGTTTAGTAAGGTTCAGCAGTGTGAAAACAGGCCTGCAGGATTTTGAATAATGAAGTGCAAGTCAACTCCTCTCTCCTAGGGCTTGGCCACACTATTACACTTATTACAGAGTATGAGCTCAGAAGCTAGAGAATAAATAGACACCTGTTTCTCTGAAAAAAAAAAAAAAATAAAATAAAAATAAAGGTTGAAGTATTTTCTTTCAGCTGTCCCCTCTCCTGTAGCAGCTACAAAAGGGGGAGACCTCTTGAACAAACAGTCCCAGCACTGTTCCCACAGGCAAAATGTTCCATGTGCTCTGGAATCCTTGGTATTGGTCTCTGGATAGCAGATACCTGCTAAGTCTCTTGTATTGTAGGTTAAACTAGCTCCTTCAGAGTTGAGCAATATGCATCTACTATATGATTGTCTCCCATATCTTCAAATTAAACCAAAAATGATGCACAGTAGTGAGTTGAATGCTTCTGTGAAGTTTGTGTGGGTGACTATTTACATTTGACATACACATTTTCACTTTTTTTAATAGTTTTATAGTAAGGAAAGATGTTTATTCCCTGTCGATGCATGATTGCTTCACATTGTGTGTGTGTATATATATTTTTTTTCTAGCGTTCTGTCCACTGTAACCTTTTAAATGCCTCCAGGGATGTGATTTCCTTAGCAGATAAAGAGTCCTTTGTGGGAAGCAAAGACGGTTTTGTTTCAACCGTGGAACTTATTCAGACTCAATTTAGATGGTGGCACTTACTTTTGAATCTTCTTACTAACATGATAACAAATAGCATTTTGTGGCAATAAAACTTAAATTACTGATTTATGGTTAAAAACATGAGAGCTTTTATATCCCATCTTTGAAAGCAGCTGCTGCAGGGTGGGAGGAAGGATAGAAGATATTATGTATGACAGCTAGAGATTAGAAGCCTGTGTCTGGTTGTTCTTTTTGTGAACAAATGTTGTATACAAACACCCTTTCTCTTGCCTGGAATGTCATGTGAGTTAGAGAGCAGTTACCCTGGAGCAATAGGTCTCTGAGGACCTGCATAGACTAAAGTGTTCAAATAGGCATCCCTATCCAGTCCAATACTTCGATTTTTGATTAATTTTAGATTTTTTAATTTAATCTTGTTTCATAGTTTAAAGGTGTTTGAAGTCCTGCAGTGAAAATCAAGGTTGATACCTTAGTGAAAGTGAACCTTTTCAAGTGTTAAAGTATTGTCTACCTTTTTGAAAAGCATTATATAGGTAGCTCTACATTCTAAATTCAATAAATTCTAAGCTTAAAATATCTATTTTCAAAACTTGCCAAAAATTTTTTCCATAACCTGCTCTGCGTTGAAACAAAGTTTGATCTGCAGTGAAGATGTGCAAAACTAAAATATGGACTTTAGCTGTAAAATTATAAAAACAAACACCTTCTCCCTTTATTTATAAGCTTTTAAAATAGATGTGTTATTTCAAATAATGCCTCCATCCTATTCAAGGAGAACCAGCAGTAACTTGATACAGAAGACCTCATGTTGATTCCTGACTTCAGGAAAGAAAGCCTCTCTTGGAGAGCATGACCCTTCTACTTCTGGGCTGCTGCTTTTGAAACTACTGAACTTTGAGTTTGTTCCTGTATTTACAGTTCATGTAGCTTAAACATACCTTTAGCTGTTCCTGTTCTTCTAAACCGTGTTAGCATTGACTTACAGCATCTGGTGTCTCTTGCTGTGTCCACTGCACAAGGGATGTTTTAAATAGCAATAGGAGAGTTGTAGGTTTAAGACTGGCGTAGTCTTACGGGACGTTGGGCTATTCTTATAAAGTCTCTATTTGTAGATTTAAAGTAATTCACTTACAGGTTAAATTTCCAAGGTTAATAGAGTGCCTTATTTCCTACTGGGCTTTGTGCTATTATGTGGTAGTAGTTTGCTCAGTTGCAAGTGTGGGTTTTGTCACTTCAGGCTTAGTTGTATGGTTTTTTCTTTCATTTGTCTAAATCTAAACAAAGCAGCTGCTTATCTGTTTTAAGTTATAAAAGTAGGAAAGGATATCAAACTTCAATCTAAAAATCACTGTGAGAACAAAATATCAATTAAAAATTATCCATAGTAGCCTTGTTCGTTATGGCACTGTGGTGTTTGAAAACTGTGTTAAAATCTTCATAAGCAAGGTTTTCCTATGCCCTTCCAGATAGTTTGAGATGTCTGAAAATTTGGGAGCAGGAATCATCTGGTTATTACACCTGGTAACTCATAGTAATATAACTAAGCTTTAGTCTCTCTTAATAATAAATATATCTGAGCAGAATCATAATTACTGCTCTATAAATAGCTGAGTCTTTCAGCAAAATGTATGGCAGCGTTGTCTAAACTTTTATGCCATGACTAATTTTAATTGAGGAGGGGGGAGGAAATGTTGTGAGCTTTTTAAGTCTTCATGAGTTTTTATACTTGTGCTAAATGTCGTGTGATTGTGTAAGCTGTAAGGCTTCCTGTCAGAGCAATGCTAACTTTAGAGTGCAGTTCTTACAAGAGCAAGATGCAGGAGACCTTGTTAAGCAGTAAACTGGGATGACGAGGTTGGATGTTCTTTGCTTGATGATACATGCAGAGTCCAGCTACAGCTAAACTGGGAAAGAGGTCTGTGTTTTCAGGTTCTCAGTATTTCACCTTTCCCTGAAAGAAGGTAAAAGTATCTAAATTGTTCACAAAGCTTTTTAGGAGTGGGGAGGAAACAAAGACAAGTACCAATATGAGCATTTCTTTTAAGCTCTTAAACTTTGCAGTTTACATAGTGAAAAGAGCTTCACTTGTGAAGGAGAATATTTGCTGCTTTAAACCACACGAATGAGATGTGTTAACGTCAGTGTTTGTAAGATTCCGAAGGAATCTAGGATATAACAAATTGACTCTTTTATTCCTGCATGTCAAAATTCACTTGAAGGGAATTAAAGCTCCCAATCTTCTCTATATTTGCAACTTGTTTTTACCTTTGCTTCTGGATTATGGACCCTCCTTGATTACTTGCTTCATCTGTCCTATGACTGAAATGAGGATGTACTGACAGAGATGTTACGTGCAAAACACTGTTCTTTTTACATATACTCCTGTGGGATTTCTCATTTGTGTTCCCAGAATGCTTGGGAATTCTTACGTTGATGTTTTCACAGTATTTTTAGGCAAATACCAAAATGCAGCCTTTTGCTGCAGATTAGACTCAATTGCACTAATTGACTGCCAGCCTTGGGGTTTTTTTTGGATGTCACGTAAAACGTTTGCTGATACCACCTCTAATTTTGAAAACAATTCTTAAATTTGTGGATGCTTTTTGCTCATCTCAGTTGCTGTACACTGTACCATTTTTCATAGCAGTACCCTCAGTAAAATCGTAAGAATTTCTTACGTAATTTTTTTTAAGTAGGCATTAATAGCAATGTTTTACCTTCTCTGAAGCTGTGCTTTCTTGTGATTTGTCTTGCAGCACATTGATGTTGTGCAGTCATCAGTCTGCTTTAAAATTAAGACTTTAATTGTTGTAGAAACCACTTTAGGAAACATTTGTCTCCTCCTCCTCCCTCCTCCCCCTGCCACCCCTGTGGTTTGAGTTTTGTATGATGGGGACTCAAAGGAAGGGAAGCTGAATTCCTTTTCCTTGTTTTTCTCTTTCAAATACAATGGTGACTACAACCCCTGTATAAAACAGGCATTCTATTTTACTAATAACTCTTTGTCTCAAAGCAAGTGAGTCATCTTCTGACTGCCAAGCTTGAGTATGACAGTCCTGAAGAGCTTTCCATAAGAAGAAACAATAACAGATTTTCAGGACTGCTAATGAATAGCAGATAATTAATGTCCTGTTCCCACTAAGCTTTAGTAACTGTCAGGTATTTTACCTTCTTGTAGAATGCATTAGAAAAATGCTTTTCATGCCCAGTTTGTAATTTGGTATAATACATGACGGCTTAAATGACAATTCTTATATTGTAATAGAAAAGCAATGTGAATTGCTTTCGCGGGGTTACCTATTGTTGGGTTTTTTGTTCACAAAGTCCTTGTGAGCTTATTCTCAGACAGCAGAGATTAAACTTTATTGCTTTAAAAAATAAAATGCTCTTATTGTAGCTTAGGAGAGAAATTGTTTTGATTAACTGCTGTATTAGTGTACATATGACATTAGCTTCATATTTTATATAGATGAGCAACAGAAGTATCCATGCTATATTAAGATTTACTTGAAGCTCAAAGTAGTTTAGGGTCACTTAATGAACTTTATGCAACTCCGGCTTGGTTTAAAAGCATGGCAAGCTTGAAGGCTCCATCTGGCAGTGATTTTCTGTTGAGAAATCTGGGGGTGCTTAAATCATTGGAGTTCAACTCTTTCTATTTAAATGGAAGTGAGGCTTCATGGCTGTACAGAATGTACATGTTGTTCTGGGTCTGCCCAAGTATGTGAGGGTGAATCCACATTTTTCCACAGTACTCAGAGAAGTTCCAGGTTTTCAATCCAGTAACTGCTTCACCTCTTGATGTAATGAACCTTTGTCCTAGGTTTCGTAGGAGACGGGGGGGGAAAAATGGCGTAGGGGCAGAAGGGAGGAATCTGTCCATTCATGGTTCTGTTTCAGATGCATTGGAGCCCAGATAATCCAGCTCTTACTGTGAAAGGGGAAAAAGCTCCTTTAGTTATGGCTCTAATTACTAATTAATGAAGCCATCAATTTGGCCATCTTGCTGTCAGGAACAGATTTAACTTTAAGGCTTTCGCACTGCAGTGTAACTTTGAACCGCATTCCAAACCAGTGGAGTTGAGTGGGTCATAAAGTTTATTAAGAAGTGGCCTTGTGGTTTCTAACCACAGTGAAGCATTTTCTTGACCTAGTTATTTTCCAAGGATAGATTGTTTTTCTTGCCTTAAATATTGTTGCCTGAAGGGATGAGTGTGATTTGTGACACAGGAGTTGAAAAACCTCTAAGAGTCAGTGCTCCTGCATTACACTTAAACCTGATGGACTTCTACCTATTTGTGCCCTTCTGGAAGGGGAGAACTTGGCTATTTAGACTTGAAAAGCGTATTAGAAAAGCTTATTAAAGTGCATCTTGAACAAACTGTTCTATGGGCACATGAGTTTTTTCCTGTTAAGATGGATCTTAAGATGGATGGTGCTGGTCTAAATTATGCATCTGCTCTACCGGTAGTCAACTTTTTTTGTCAAATGGCAGTCAAGCATCCTTAAAAAAAAAATACATCTGTGTTAGAGACTGGGAGGGTATGTGATGTTTCATGACCAATTCTCACAATTTAAACTTTCTACTTGAGTGTTGCTGGTGTTTTGTGTTACTGCATCTGTATGTGTCTGCATATGCTGTGTTTTGTAAGCAAGGTTGGTCCTATGGTAAAGCTTTTGCAAGGCCTCCTACCTTGGAGGAGTGACAATAGGACCAAATTTTTGAGACTGGGATAATTCTCTTTATATTACTGTGAGATGAGGGCATGTATTGAATTAAGCTGTTTACACAGCTTGCCACTCTTCAGGTTGTGCTGCCTTAGGTTACTGTTCTGAAATTCCCTTTTGGCTTCACTTTGCGAGTTTGCACATGCAGCTTTGCCTTGCTTTGCTGCTACCTTTCCTGTTTGCCNTTGCCACTCTTCAGGTTGTGCTGCCTTAGGTTACTGTTCTGAAATTCCCTTTTGGCTTCACTTTGCAAGTTTGCACATGCAGCTTTTTTGCCTTGCTTTGCTGCTACCTTTTCTGTTTGCCATCCTAAAATTCCTTGGTCTGGTGTCAAGGCTTGGTTTAGACTCCCTTGTAGCAAACTATGTCCTGGAAAACTGGCTGTGCCTCCTTAAAACGAGCGGTGTTGGAGTGGCATCTAGCCATGCTCTCTGTCATTGGAACAGTAAGAAACAGCCTTCACCTTCTGCCAGGAGGATCCTGCAGCCTTGTTCTCCTCAGGCTTCCTTTGTGTGGTGGCACAACCAACATATGGTGGGATCTGTAGCTCGTATGCACACAGAGGAGCTTGCTGAGCTTGTGTTCTGTGACTTCAGAAGGTACCTGATGCGATTTACTGAAATATTCCCTGATTAACTAGACCTGGGATCTAGTATCCTTGATGTGCAGTGTGGGAAGTGACCCTAGCACCCTTGCAGTCCAGGCTCAAGAGTATTCATCATCTGGGGGAAACTCCTCTTATTGATTTGATTTCTCCATTCCTCTTTTCCTGAAATCCTTTTGTAACAGAGGCCCTCCCACTATACAAATTCTCTAAAACATGATCATCTTTACCACAAATTGAAACAGCATTAGTTATGGAGGCTGTTTAATTTGTTCTTTGACAAAAACTATATTCAGAATGACTGTTCTCCCTCTTTAATATTACTGTATTAATTTGTTATCAGCTTGGCATGATTCTGGCCTTTTTGTTGCCTTCATCAAAGGCCTGAAGCAGAGAGAAGCCCCATGGGGAGCCATGCCATTACCATCACGGGTAGGATGTACAGCACAGCCATCAGTGAGATGGTGGCAGAAGGGTACGAGAATGTTCCAAAGCAATTCTTCCAAAAGTTCTGTTCCCAGACTTTTTTCTCATCAAAGTTAGTACCCTCAAGCTATAGCTTAAAAGTATATTTTTTCCTAGCTTGAGAAAGAGGTGTTGGGGTGTACGTGTGGGAAGGACTATCATCCTTTGCAGCTTTTTAGTTTATGCTCTTGTCTATGGGTAGCTCTCAGTGCCTACCTTTGCTGCTTATTTCCTCAAGCGGCACTCTGCAAAACTCTTCTTGTGGCAACCTTTAGTTTTAAATGCCTTTTAAAGCAAGAATAGTATTTCTTCAGGTGCAGGTTTGGTGGTACATGCTTGTTCTGCCTTGAGTCAAAGGGAGCTCACTGTGCACCCAGAAGTTCAGTAGAGGCTTTTGTTCTTCTAAATAGCAATGAAAGCAGCTGTCAATCATGCAAAGCAAAAAGAAAAAAAAATTGACACACTTAATTCAACTAATAGTGGCAATTTCATGTGACGGAAAACCATGATAAATTGTTGGAGTAGTAGGAATTGTGACCTAAATAGGAAGCCAGTGCTACAAGATAGTCTGCAGAGCGTAACAAGTGACAGGTTTGGGATGCTTTGAATTTTTCCTGTGTCTACAAAAACTACTTTTTTGCTTTGATATATCTTACAGGAAATATTGCAAGTGCTTTCACTTATTATAGCATAGACTTGCCTTTATATATTTCATGGGGATCCCTTGATGCTTATCCATTGAGTAGGATTCAACTCTCACTTTTTGTAATAAAAACAAAGTCTGTAATGCACACTAGTGGTGTTACCTCTAAGTGATGGCAGAAATAACTCTATCTGTGAAACTCATGCTTGGAAACTGTAAAAGTAAAGGCTGCAGGAAAGGAAATGAACAGGAGTAGCAGGGTGTTGAAATGCTTTCTTAGTGCACACAGTCATATCTGTAATAAGGTGTAATCCATGAGAAACAGTCTTAATGGAACAGTTAGCAAACTGTGAATGCTGTATTTCATTTCTTTTTTTATTAAGGGAATTAGCAGAAGGGGAAAGATGAGTCATATTTAAATTGTCCAGTGTGATTGCATGTTTTGCCTCTTGCTTTATGTACATAGAGTTAAGGCAGAATATGATGCTTTTTTCCCCCAGTAAAAAGTGAGGTAAAGGACTTGAGTATCACTAATTCCACTGAGACATTTATAAGTAAATTTGAGTGTCTCTCTTACGACTTTCAATTTAAGCTTTAAACATAACAAGCCCAAGAGCCAATAAGCAAGACGTTCTGGACTGTTCTCAGTTGAGTATGCATGGATGAGTATGAGCTATGTCTTTTCTGCACTTTCAGCTTCTGGTTTTAATGTGCATTTTCTGTTTCTTTTAGAGAACTAGTTTAACGCAGTTTCCAGTAAGTCATGAACTAAATTAACATAAATGAATTGATTAGGAACTAGCAAATACAGCATTTATCTGGTTGTTGCTTGTATGTGTGTCCTTTAATTTACATATATATATATGAAAATATATATATAAATAAGGGAAATAAGACACTTGGAGCTTCACTTTTGGGAATCTGAACTAGTTTCCTTTTTATGACTGCTTCCATGCACTTTCCCCAAAGAAATCTTGCTTGGGGATGCTCTGTCACAGAGACTGTTTAAATGTTGGTTCCTTTTTCTTGTTTCTTTTGTTTCTTTTACCTTTTAAAAACACAGCTGTTGGAATATTTCATTTTATACTAGGCTACTTTCACCCTTGACTGGCCAAATTGTGTTCAAAATATTTTTATCATCTCTTTAAATATATTTTGAGATTTTATATGCTTGTTTGTGTCTGTTTCCCTCCCTCCCCCCCACCCCCCCTTACCAAGTTTCTCTTCCACAATAGTCTCAGACAGATTCAGTTACTTTAGCAGCATCCAAAAAAGAAAAGCTATCAGGTGCATGGCCAGACTTAAAAGATTCTTGTTCAAAAGGGTTCCATGCGTTTCTAGACTTCCCGCATTTGGAAAAGGCAGGTTGACAAAGCAGATCAGACTTTCTTCCAGGCTAGCAGTGAGCATCAGCTAATGCACATTACAGCTGAACTGGGATTTTAGTGTTCATTCCTAATGTGGTTGTCTTGTAACTGATGAGAAGGTTGCAAGAGCAGCCTTTATTCATGTCTACTCATATATAGTTTGTCCTTATATCAGTGTGTCTAAAATTCATTCTCTATCTTTTTCCAGTTTATTACTCTCCCTTAGAGATGCTTATAGAGCAGCTATGTTCCTGGCTGCATTTCTTTTGGCTGGGCTTTTCTGAAGTCTTTCTGTGAACTGGTCCTACCTCAGATTCCTTTCTTGAAATGCTGTAGCTTTCATCCTGCCTGAGTCAAACTTCAACCCATCATCTCCTTTTACAGCTCTATCAAATGGGCGGCTGTAGCTGCTTGCATTTTTGTCCTGCTGTGACCCTTTCAGGACTGAATTCCTCTGCCCGAGTTAAGGTAGCGAGGCCTTGCACTCTCCAGTAAGTGCCACCCATGATACCCCTTCAGCTCTGACCAAGTTCTTAATTGCAGTTATATTACAGTTATTAAATGTGGCTAGTGTTGCTCAAATTTAGTGAACTTGTTTAAGTGTGAGTTAACTTTATTTAAGTTATATTTAGTTCGTTTAGTTAAGTGTGACTTACTCTTCTGGCTTGTTCTTTCCTTCTCCCCCGGTTTTAATCGGTTTTTGGATGGGTAGTCTGTGAGTACTCCCCTCATCTTCAGGCAAGTATTTTGAGTGCCCATTAGGCTTCCCATCTGAGGAATCTAGGCATCTACTCCTATTTGAGGTTCTAGGTATTGCCACAACATATATTTGGTAAAACCAATAAATGAGCATAAGAATTAAGAGTTCATGTTTTAAAGTTACTGCTTGTGATGGGCACTGGGTATTAAGGACAGGTTTTTAAACACTTACTCTGCTCTGACTTGTTTTTGCACTTTATAACATTTTGTACAACAAGCTCTTGAGGTTCAGACCTTCCTTAATTTGCAGGGGGAGTTCAAATTAGTTGCCATCAGGCATTTTTAGCAGACTTTGTTAGCTTAAACAGTGTGATCTGCTGCAGTGCAGTTTTGAAGAACCAATGCTCTTTGTTTAAGCGCAAGGTGTGACTTCCGAGACTAGTTGAGTCATGTAGTTATGGGCCTTTGAGAGAAGTCCAGTTTAGCACTGTTGCAATCTCATGATGGAAAATCTTTGATTAGGTCAATGAAAGCAAACAGTGCTAAATGTTGCAGTGAAGGGCTGTGCTGTGGGGTGTGTTTGATCTCCTCAGCTCTAATGGGTTGAAGGTGTGCCAGGGCTGAGGCTTTCTCTTGGGAATGGTATTTGGGTTTAGTTCTGGGGGTTTTTGGACAACAGAAATAGGCATGTGCAAGAAAACTGAAGTAGCACTAGTAATTCAGATATGACATTCAGGGGCTTTTTGAAACTGTTTCAGGTCTCCACCCAAGAAGCTTCCTGTGAGATCAATACACAGAGAAGATAAGGGAGCGTTAGATTTTAGCAGTCCAGGGAGCTCGCCTTTTGTGGGCTTTCTGATCAAAAAGCAGACTTGAACTCAAAACATGATACCTAAACCTATCAGAGGGAGAAACTTAAGATTTTTATCTGTAAACGTACTTCAGTATGAAAGACTTGTGAGGATCCTTTGGGTGAAAATAAAATTAGTGTATAAAAACACAGCTGCAATCTTGATCTGAATTTTTTGTTAAAATTACAGGGTGGGAGAATTGGGTGTGGAAGGAGATTTCCATCTTAAAGAGAATGGTTTAAGTTTGCAAGAAGCTGAGGGAAATTTGTCAGTATTTTAGAGTAACATGGTATAGACTGTCAGGGAAGCCTCTAAAACAGAACTACATGGACTACTGCTAGTCACAGAAATGAGAAGGAGGATTATTTTCACCATTGCAGTAAAAATCTGGGAATCTTTTTTAGGTGTTTTGTTACTATGTCAGCAGCTGGTTAATAACTGAGCAACTTTTTTCAGAGTGTGAATGAAATGTTTGGCCTACATACCAAGTAGCACTCAAACATTTTCCTTGGTGCCCCACAGCTGAGTGGCTGCTTTCACTTCTTAAAACAGTTGTGACCCCCAAGAACATCGACATTTTGTAGAAGATGCTTGTTTTCTATTTGAAAGAGAGGGAAAATGAGATTAAAGGTATTAGTTTGGGGAGGTTGGGGACAGTTTGTAGTTGGGCAGCACAGGATCAAGTGCAGACTCGAGCATTTTGGTGCCAGTAGATGTTGCAGTCGCTTTTGAGGTGCCCGGCTGTTGTCATGGTCACTCTGTACGGCAGCTAATAACGGATATGCCACCATAGATCTGCTTTAGGTATCTGCCTTTCAGGAAAATGCTTTGACGTTTCACCTGTCTAGTCTTATATGCAATTAAATTGTTAAAGTACATGTTTGTGTTAACTATCACAAGCTACCTTGGAGATCAGGGCTGTTATCACAAAGTGGTGGAGAATGAAGTGCAGCTCTTAAAATGGTTCTTAACTCCAGAGTGCTTTGGAAGGTAGTCTGAGCTGAAATACAATTCCTAGATAGGAAAAGTTAGCAGGGTAAATAGTAGATATGACTCTCTGTATTTAGCTTAGTCTTTCTAGGTCAAAACATAGAGTTGCCCAAGAGTGCCTGTGGTGACAGTTCTGTAATGACTGAATCAATGTCTCTACTTCCAACAGTAAGAACTGCAAAACTGTGAAGAGCTCAGAGTTTATTGTAGTTCCAGGTGCAAAACATAGGAAATATCAACTGAGGTAGCTTTCCAGTAGGTTTTTTAAAAATATGCTGTTGGTATGACAGACTTCTGTTTAAGCCTTTCTTTTTAAGAATCCTGAACTTGTTGCTGTAATTAAAGGAAAAAAGCTACTAAGCTGCTTCAGTGCACTTTGAAATGACTTTTTTCCCCAATATGTTTACTCTTAATTATATGTCCCATTTCTTAAATGCCCCCATGCATTTGTCTGTTACCTTCTTGAAGCTATATATCAAAACTGCTAAAACAGATCTAAACTAGAAACTGTTTTCAGTGGGAGCTTCACATTAAATGCATTTCTAAAATATTTAAGAGCAAATCCTGTTACCTCTCTTTTGTCTGCAATATTCTCTTCTGGGCCCTTCCAGCAGGGAAGGAAGGAGAAGCAAAAATGCAGTATAACTTCCAGTAGGGAAGGAACAGGGATCAATTTACTTCATTTTTTTGCAACTTCTCCTGGGCAACTTTGTCTTCCTCTGACTGAGGACCATTGCTTCCACCTGGGTGAGTGCCAGTGAACTCGTCTGAACTGAGCTAGTTTAATTGGATTCTGCTTAATTAATGCAGGCTATATAGGACAATTTGACAAAGCGCATCTTTAGACCTGTCAAACCCCTTTCTCTTGCAGTAGGGAAACACCTTCTAGTTTTAAAATAAAAACAGCGTTAGCATTCTTTCACATGAATGATTTCGCAATATCACTAGATGAAACGAGTTCTTTAAAAATGTCTTTTTTAATCATATTGTCAGTTTGACAACTCCATATTTTAAATGGACAAGTTTTAGCAAGGCCTACGCATATAAGAATGAGTCAAGGCTTGCCTGTGTGGTAGTGTTATCAATGGTAGCAATGTTATCAAGAGAGGGAGGGTGAGTTTGGAAGCACAAAGTATCATAGAATAGCTCTGCATGCAGAAGAGGCTCTTGGGGCCTTCTTCCAGTTCAACAATTCTGATTTTTTTCCCCTCTATAGGTAAGTCCTTAGTAAATCTGTTTTCCTCAAAAATAATATATAGTGAAGGAGTGTCTTAGTATTGGAGAAAGGTTGCAAAAAGATAGATTTTGATCACTTTATTGAACACTTGTTTGAAGGTGAAGCATTTCTAGTGCAGGGGTTATGTTTGTGACTCTTTTTAATGAGTAGGGAATGGGCTAAAATAAGTAAAACTTAGAGGCCTTTTCAAACTTGATAGCTATTTCCAGCATTTAGAGTACTTAGCACATTGAGTGCTAGGTAGATTACATAGTCTGTCCTAATTAAAAATATAAAATTGTAGGAAGTTCTACGCTGTTCTACGAAGTAGAAGTTCTACACTCCATTTATCTACTGTAATGTGTGCATTTTTGGGGGTGGCTTTCTCAGCATACCTTTTACCACAGGGATACAGTAATCACCAGAAGAATATCACCACATCAGTGTAGGTGTGGTTTGATGCCATATGCCTGGACTGCCCCATGTAACCTGGAAGGCCGAGCAACCCTGCTAGGAGGAAAAATAGCTGTAATCTCTAAATTTCTGCCTGCCGCTGGAATCGGGGTGGAGGAAGTTTAACATCTTCAGTTTGTCATCACTTGCCTTTATCAGCAGAAGGGATTAGTTTTCACTTTGTTTCCACAAGGACATGATGCTTCTTGTGGAGGATTCAGTGTGATAGAGAACAGGCCTTGCATGTCAGCGTGCAGGGAGGGAGTGATGGATCTTGCACTCAAGTAGTCAGTCCTCGTAAGTACTCGGCTTGGCTCAGTGGCTGCTCATTTGGGTGCTGTAGCACTTCAGTGAGAGGGGGAGAAGTCTTACCAGAAGCTGCTTAGCTTCTACTGCCCTTTCTTGTGCAAGAGGTTGACAAGGTTGTCAAAATTCAATGTAGATCTGATTAGATTATCGAATACACTTGCATATTTTATTTGCATAGGATTTAATAAAGTGTGTGAGTGAAAGACAATGGGGCAAGCAAGTGAAGGCGCACACAGGTATTCAAAGTTTTCTCTCTGGGAAAGGGCTTGGCAGGTTCTAGGTGTTCTTAAGGCTCAGTTATTGATACCACACTGTTGTATCCACCACCATGCCTGCTCTCCTACTTTTACTGTAAATAAGCATTAGTCTAGATCTCTGCAGTATTAGATCAAGATTTTATCTAAACTTCACATAATGCTCAGCATCTCAACAGAGTGTTTTAAAACTTCATGCCTTCCAAAAAGGTATGCACTTTAAAGATTAGACTGAAATGGTAGGTTAAAAATCTGAAATGAGATGAAGGAGGGTTCCAATTAACAAATAGTTTGAAAGATTTTTAAGATATTGCAAACCTTGTGACAGGCGCTTTGCAGCTTAATTGCCATGGCCTCTTTTGAAGGATATCAAGGCTACTCTTAACTGCTGTGGTATCTGCTCACAGTGGCTGTAATCTTACATGCTTGAAACAATCAACATGGAGTCTCACTAGAAATTCTCCACTGATGCACAGCACTGCAATTGTTCTCAGTGCTGGTAGATTCCTGATGTGCTCTACGCCTTCAAAACCTTAAGTGTGGGTTTCCCCCACCCCTTTTAGCTCATTGGAAATATAGAGATTAGTTCTGTGTAGCAGGCCAAGACAGTTAAGTTGAGAATGTCACTCACCGTACTTGTCTTAGATGCTTGTTTGAAGTAGAGTGGAATTAAGTTTATTCTGTTGTACACTAACAAATGCATTACTATAGAACCAGATCTTTCAAAGCGTGAATTTCTGAAGCATGTTAAATTCACATATTTCAAAGCAAAAAAAGAAGTTTTTAATCTTTTTAAGCTCTTTTTGTTGGCATAAGAAAGTGCATTTTGGGGGCCTGCAAGTGTGCAGTAATAGTGGTAAATATCTCTTAGGTACTTTCATTTAACAGATTTTGTATGTGTGTAATATATTAGGTCATGTCAATAGGACTGGATTAACTAAACACATATTTTGTTAAAAATATTTTATTCTGACTTTCACCCTTAAACTGAATTCCTTCCCTGGCCCACACCTGCCAGCAGGGGATTCCTGTGTCACTCAAGCACTGCAGTAAAGTAGAATTTTCTGCTTTCTCTTTCGCTAAGCCTAAGGTCTCTTAACTGCAGAAATCATAGACTCTGGGTAGTTCAGTAACAAATAATGGTCTTAAGTGGTATGAGTAAAATGAAAAGCATTAAACTGAGCTTAGTCCTTCAAAGAGCTATTAAATTCTTCATTGAGAACCAAGCTTTGCTGGCTTATGACTGGGAGGGAAGAAAAAGTTGTTCCTATTTTAACGTAAGTAAGGATTCATGCGGAGTTGAACTTCACAAGCCATCAGGACCTGGAGAGAAATGCTAACACTTTTTTTCTTTTTCCATCCCGTAGGTTTAGTCTGATTCAAAACTGGTTTTAAGGTAGGTCTAGGTCTGATAGCAGTGTCCTGCTCTTGACTGTTAAAGGGCACAAAAAGAATGCTTATTTAAAAGAATGCTTGCCATGCCTGGCCCACATACCTGCATTTTAAATCTCACCAGCTAAAGGCTTTGAATACCACTTTTGGCTGAAGTACAGTAAAATGCCAATCTCCAAATGTTTGCAGTGGACTTAAACCAGAATGTTTCTCAAAATACACTACATGTAGAAAGCAAGAAACTCCTGGAAGCTATCAAAGAAGTTTGCAAGAATATCACTTTGCAGAAAATGCTTAGGGCTGATCACTGTGATACCCCCAAATTCAGAGCAGTTAACATAGTTGTGCTTGTCAGTTAAGACTATTTTCAGTTTAATTAGCTTCAGGAGATAGTTGTGTGTCTATTGTGTGTGGAGGCTGTTGAAAGAACATGTAAGTTCTATAGCTTTTCTGTCCTCCCCTCTACCCCATGTCCTACTATTGACAACTCTGATAGGGAAGCATGGTGCTGAGTTGAAGACTGCAGTAATGCTGTTCTGAGTGCTTAGGTGTACTGATCCTACCGTTTGTATCATGCAACCCTCCCTTTTTTTTCCTGTTAAATCATGAAATCCAAGAGCATCAAGAAAATTTTAGCTTAAAATCAAGGAGTGGAGGTGAGTTCAGAGGTTCTTGCAGGCCCCTTAGCTTAGGTAAGTTGCAAATCTCTTAATAGCTTCTGATTTTTGCTAAGATATGATCTGCTATGGCTATAATCAGACTTGACCGTTTCAATAGAGATTTATTACATGAGGGTATGGGCTGAAAAAGGGTTCTGGTATGAGAGGTGTGGATTGCAGTTGCTTAGACCTCTACTTTGCTGAGATTAGAGTGGGGAGATCCCAGTATGCATTAGGAAATGAAAGGAGCTTGCATAAACTCTCTGCTTGCCACCTTAACCTGTTATCGTAAACTCTCTGAATGCCACCCTTGCTGGCATTCAAATCAAATCTATGACTGGAAAGTTGATCTCAAGTTTGTTTCTTGTAACTGCCTTATGGAGACAGCAGTTGGAGAACTCCTCTTTCTACTGGTCGTCTGGCTTTAAGGCAGATGTGGATGGGCAGACCTTAACAAGTTTTTTTTGTGGCTGTTTTGTTGTTATAGTCCTCCCCAGTTATATTCTGAGGTTACTATAATGTAATCATTATTTTAATGTACCTGTGCTAGGTGGTCGGGATGTGGTGGCTGCGCTGGGGGGAGTATGGATGTGCTTCCAACCCGGAGCAGGTCCCAGCCCCTCCTGGCACTCATGCTGGCAGCACCCTGATTCTGTATCATGTAGCCAAGTAGCCCTTCCACCTACCCAGTAGTCCATGGCATTTGCTAAAAGAAGTGCTGTACTCTGCTTTCTCCACCAAAAAAAAAATAAATAATAGGCTAAGAGAAAGCATTTCAGGAGCCACTGTCTGGACAGAACTTTAAATGTGAAGCAAAATAACATGTTATATAATGCCAAAGCCATTATACAGACTGCTTGAAAGTTTTGCAATTCTCAGAACTTTTTTTTTAAAGCCCATTAAAGTAGCTCTATGCTTGTGTATTATGCATTTGTAGAATATCACTTTGACCTGTGCTACATGCTAAGGTTTATTCTTCATTTTGTCGCATACTCGCCTACTCTCTCAATGTTTCCCTAACTTGTGCTGCAAGCCCTAATAGAGAAGCTTGTAACCTTTAAAGCTATCGTCCTTCACCATGGGTAATTAGTACATTTTAGATTAATTTCCGGCCTTGCTCCAAAATAGAATTTCTTAATCTGATATAATTAACAGCGAAGCTTTCAAACATTTGTGCTAGTGTCTTATTAGAAAGGAAACGTGCATGAGTCATGAGGGTGCAATGAGTGTGTTGCTGCCACCGAATGCATTTCTGCAACCGTAATGGGTGTGTGAACACCCAGAGCGCTGCTGCAACCAGAGCCTGGGCAACCCCTTCGTTTTCATCCCATCATGCTGCAGAGGCCACCAGTGCCGTGTCCTGCACTGAGACCACACTATAATGTGAGCTTGAGGAGTTAACTTGAGTGCTTGGGCAGCTCTTGCCTGGGTGGCAGCTGGAGCTTGAAACACCTCATCTCTGCTGTGGCGAGGTGCAGGCAGCAGCTGCTTGTACTTTCCATTTCCCCCTCTAACAGCACTGTGGCCTGACAGAATGTACTTGTTACAAAATATTTGTGGCTTTAATGAGGGTGAAACTTGGCAACTATTGCCCAGAAAAAAAAAAGAAAAAACACTGCCACAAATGTGAACACTTTTCAGATGGCTTAATGCAGTTAATGATCAGTTATTATTTTCCAGATCGTAACATTCTTTATATGAAATACATTGCCCCTTGCATTAAAGCAACTGCTTGGTTTTGTAACTGAAGGCAGCATATATATTGCATCAGCTCCACTCTGTCTTCAGCCAGCAGCTTAATTTCCAAATGCTGATTAGGAGGCTTGCTGCAGAGTAAATACTCACTGTGAACCTTATTGGTGCTGTGGAGTCTCTTTAAGAGCATAGGGAAGAGGGAACTGGGTAGAAGGACACTTTTGCCTAAACAAGGGAACAAACTAGAAAAACAGATGGTGCTAAAAATAGTTTATTACTAAGCTCTAAATATGGCTTTGCGATTTCTTTTGCTTTATAAATAATGCAACCATAAATCCTGCTAGATATCAATAAGTATTGAATTAACCCCAAACCACAGTGCCTTACAGAGCCGTCTGGCAGCTTTCCAAGCTTGGTGTTGCCCTTCATTCATAGGATCAACGTTTAATTTCTTTGGTTAAGGGAGGGATCTGAAGAATTCATCCTCTTTGAATGGAAACATAGACACAGGGAGCTTGAATGAGTAGCTACAGGCGCAGGCATCCCATTGGAATGGAAAGGGAGTCCGGCTTGATGAGTTCCTGCTAGGTCGCAGCCAGGATGAATCTCCTCCTTTCTTTTCGGCGATGCATGAGCAATCAAAGGCTCCTTTTTTATCTATTGTTGCCACCGAGGGCATCCATTTAAAGTTCAAATTCCAGCTGGCTTGGGAAGGAGGAGACGAGGTAGCTGTAGGCCAGGACTCGGGGATGATAGGCGAGCATCAAAAGTGAGCTGAGGACAAGCCAGCACTTTGTCCTCTCACGGGAGGGCCAGGGCTTGGGCTGCTTGGTTTTGAATGGGTTCTTGGAGGGCTTTTAGGAGTTGGGAATGAAAGATGCGGTTGCAGAGAGCAGCTGGTGCTTGGCTGGCTTGGCCTCCACGGAGGGGATCGCCATGCAGAAAGAGCCCCAAAATGGCCTTTAATGAAAGGAGCCCCATGCAAGGGCTTTCCTGGGCTCTGACCGTGAAGGGAAGCCCACAACTATAAGCCTGGGAGACAGCAGGGGAAAGGAGATCTTATTAAGGATAAAGTTTTGGGCTTTTCATCCCCACCACCTCTCTTAATGGCGTTCACTGACAACCATTTTGCAGATCTCCTCAGTGTTCAGCACTGTCTTGCTCCGCATCCAACTTGCGACAAGTTCTGTGGGGTTTCCAGCACGTTTTCCTGTAGGAAACTCGCTAATGAGAGGAGGAGGAGGCAGCTTAGTGTCTGCCACGGATTTGCTTTTCCTTTTGGGCGAGTTCCTGTATGTACAAGCAAGAATTCATTATGGAAGGAGCTAATGAGCACCAGAGCAGCTGCCTTTGACATTATGCGAAAAGGGGCCACCTCATAGCTCGCAAGCGGGGTTGCAGCCAGCTGTGGGTATTTTCTTTTTTTAATTATTACTCAGTCTTGTGATTAAAATTGGATTATGTGAGAATTATTGGTGATATTGTTTGGAGTACAATGCAATATTGAGTTAAGAGCTGTGGTTCAATGTTATATATAGGGTACTTAATGTGCCTAAGCTGCACCAGAGGGTTTGCAGAGAGAGGGGAGAGCACTTTTCTCAAGTTTTACCATCTGGGTTTAGGCAGGTGGCAGGGTTGCTTTTTTTTTTTTTTTTTTTCCCCCCCCCCTTCCCTTTGCACTAAATTGTAGGAGATAGTGGCTATCAGAAGAGAATTTAGTGATATTTCATCATTAATCAAGGACTTTTTCCAAATAGCTTAGCAAAAAGGAAATCCCACTTGTGTGGGTTTTTCTTACAAGAGAATAAGTTGTGCCACTTTGAGTTTCATCTTGGTTTTAGGAGAGGGGATCCTCTTTATATCTAATTAAACTGTGATAACATGGTAACTGGAATGATAACGTGGTGAATCTTTAGTAACAGAACAAAAGAATCCCTTTCATTCTGAAACTAGGCTCCGTTGTCTGTACACTCAATATTTTCTGTTGTGAAACTTCATGGTAAGGTAGATGTACTTCCCTTGCTGTTGATAGTAGCTTTCTGACTTAGTGCACTCCTTTCTGAGATGCTTAATTTGATTCACCTGAGGTTTTTCTCTGCGGTGAGGTTTTTGTTAATCATTTTGGAAGGTCTCAAGTTAACTGTCAGTTCATCTTTTTGCTAGTCTTGCATTACACAGATCAGTTCCTGCTGCCTGCATATCCTCACACATTGCTGTGAGGAAAGGCAAAATAAATCTCAAAGGTGTGGGGATGATGAACTGATTTCAACTTACCTATGTCGTTAGAGATGTTAATTTGTTCTTGGGCTTTTAGGATGGGGAATATTGACTTATTTTTCAAGTATATGCAAGCCTACAAAGTACTTCTTATGGTATTAGTAGCAAGCTTTAATAGAGTGCAGTAATAAGCAGGTGCCTTCTGGATAAGGGATCTGAGAGGTGATAGTGCCATGGCAAGGGAGGGTGGTCAGTGTTTTGATTAACTGCAGCTTGTGTGTGTGAAAGTTCATTTGTGTGTACAGTGATTGGTGAGGAAACTTGTGCAAAAACCTGAAGTATTACCAGAAATTGTATTAAATGGGACTTCTGAAAGATTTCCTGCTTTCAGTTATAGCAGCAATAACTGACTTAAACCCCAAAGGCTTTTGTGCTATGTCAGAAGACTTGTAGGTTGACAGTATTAACTAAGTTAATTTGCTTACAATTTGCTTGTCTTGATGCAATGTATTTTAAAACAGAAATTGATATTTTTCAGTGTGACTGAACGATAAAAGGACCCCATAAATATCTTCCTGTGTTGAGGATCTAATGCTGAAGTGTTGGGCTTTCAGCCTCGATATTTGTGCCAATGAACTAACTTCTCCAAATTGTACATACCGCTAATCAAAGCTTAACACAGATTGACTCAGTACATCTATAGAAAATTGTCCCTTCATTTCAAGAGCACATTTTGAGCCACAGTTTCAGAAGTGTTTAAAATAGTCTCTGAGATCAGATACGGAGCTAGAAAAACACGGTACCTGTATTAGGGAGTGAAGATGAACAGTGCTGATTCTGCTCTTTTTAAATGCGTTGTGCTCAGCTCGTCTCTGGAAATAATTAGTGGCTGGAGTCCACCTACAGTTTGAATTAATATTTCTACACAAGCTTATTGCACAAATGCAGGGCTTTGTTGCCCTGAGAAGATTTCTAACACCTCTTGAACCTTGCAGGTGCATACACATTTGTATCCATGTGTATTTGTGTGACGAGGTTTTAAGATTTTTGTGTTGGACAAGTGTTTTTGTAGTGGAAAATGTGTTGGAGGAAGGGGGAACTGTTCCCAAGCCAAGGTCACATTTCTTTTTTTCTCCCTTCCCCCCCCCTTCCTGGCAGAAGTGAACTTTATGGCCCAATTATGGGATCCCTTAAAATGCTAGTTATGATAGAGTGCCAGCATAACCCAATAACATAGGTGAAGCTGACATGTGTCAGTAACTAATGAGAGTAGCATTAAGATCACGATTTGAAGTTTACTTTCCTAATTTCTTAGAAATTTGACCCATTTTACTGAACTAAGATGCAACTTGAAAAAAAAATAATAATTTGAAGAGGATGTGATATGTGGGTTAAACTACGCAAAAATCAGTGAGTGTATGATTTGGTAATAAAAGTAATTATCTATAGTTCTTAGAGTCGTGAAGGACAGACCCTGGCTATACCACTAGGAATTGAAGTTCTCTGTTAATAATAATAATTAAAAAAAAAGAATCAAAAGTGTCAGCAAACAAAGGCAGAATGGTCATGTTCTGAAGCCACAGAGGTCAAATCCTGTCCTGTGTTATATGGGTGCAAAATCACAGCTTAAACCATGTTACTTGAGTACTTTGACATGGTAAAATGAACTTCATTATGTGGCTGATCATAAGGAATTTGTGGAAGTAAATTTTCTTTTCCTTCCTTGACAGCAGCTAGTTAGAAATCTAGGTGTCTAGTAGAACTCCCATGTTTGTATGTGAACTTTAAGTTGTTAACTTTAAGTTGTTTAGAACTGAATATGGCTACTCAAATCTATTATAATTTGTATAGGAGGAATAACATGGTTTGCATAGGTGTCTGTATAAGGTATGGGTGCCTACACAGCTAACTCTGGCTATCTTGTCAGAGGCATAAAACTCTCCTTTAGTTCAAACCTAGCTTCATACTCAATGTGAGTGTGTGTGTACATTTTCTAGTGTAAAGTACAGCAAATCCAGATGTAGTTTTGTAAAATCCATATGGGTTAGAAATTGCTGTGAATAAGTCTCTGCCCTGTCAATGAAGGGTAGTGAAGCAAATAACATGTATGGTAAGTCCGTACTTGTGTTCAGAGCATGTATTCCTCTCCTGAAAAGAAAGATTAAAAACTTCTTAATTGGAAAAGATGGGGCAGTTCTGGTGGAGTGGTTACATTATTTCCCTTTATGCCATTCTACTGCAAAAAGCAATCATCTTCATCCTGGTATGAAGACAAATGATGCAGCTGCTTGTTCATCACACCGTTATTTATTTCTTCGCTTTGCTCATGGAGACTTGCTAGGCTGAAGCCTCTCAGGTTTTTTGTGCACTTCAAGCGGAGCAGTAGCCAGTTCCAGATGTCCAACGCTTCGATCCCTCAGAGGTATTTGAGGGAGGGGTACACAGGGAGTGTAGGCAGGGTTGGAGAAGAGAAGTTGGGGAGATCTCTGGTCTAATGGATCAGTGCGTTTCAGATGAAAGCTTCTGATGTCTATTAGCCCTGTTCAGCTTAGTCATCCTCCTCCCTGGCCACATTCTTGCCCAGTGTTAAGTTGCAGAAAGCAAACATCAGCATTATCTTGATGCTACATTGATCGTCTACCAGTTTAGAACAGTGGAATCTGTTATGTGAGCCTCTTCTGCTTCACCTAATGGAGTAATTCATAGCATCTGTAGCTATTTTTTTTGCTGGACTGGTACTATTTTCACTTAATTACAAACAGGTGAAACAGGCCTGGCTTTTTGCAGTGTAATTCCAGATATTCCCACAATAAAAGCTGCATGATTTATACTTATTGAAACAGTAAATGTAAGAGGTTGCAGTTCACAAATCCAGAGAATTGGAAAATGTAAGGTGCCAACATCTTAATTAGAATTCCATACTGTAAACTTTTAAAATGCAGTTTAACTTGGGCCTGGGTTATATATAATGGAAAAAAAAAGCGATATATGTTCACCCTCTTTGTGAACTGCGCTATTGAATCATATTCTTGACTATATTACATTAAGTACTGTGTTATCTCCCTTAGCTTCCAAATTCCATCCTAAAGTAAGAGAAAAATCCTAACATCTATGATAAGTAGTCTTAGACTTGAAGGAAACTCAGATACTAGGGATGTAGCAATTTCCACAGTGAAATTCCCAGTATCTATTAGTCCTGTATTAAACTGCCATAACCAACCAAAACTTGAATCAAAATGAATGAATGTAAAATTGCAGTAGTGTCTTGTCTTAGATTCAGTATAGAGAAATAATTTTAGATGATGATGATCAAACATAGTTAATCTGTTTAAATCACTTACTTTCTTACATGTTATTTCACATGGAGTTTTAACTGAGCACCTGCCACGTGGAAGGGATAAGTTAAGGAATCTGAGTCTAGGAGTTCTCAGTTGTTTAGGTGATCCTTGCAAGCAACTGTAGGAAGAAGGTGAGAAGAGATCTGGATTGAATGTAATTTTTTTTATGTAAAAAGTGACCCATGACAGGCATTCTACATGTCTTTAGAGGGGAACTGGAAAGAAATAAGCGGCTTTGGTTGGACAGAATCCGGAGTAGTTTTAATCTTGCTGTATGTGTTTTGCCATGCTTGCAACTTTACACGTGGCTGTTCTGAATTTGCTGCCTTTGGCAAAATGAAGTGCAACAAAAGCTACAGCTATGGCTTAATTGAGCCTTACAGAGTTCCCCAGCTATATGAGTAGGCTATTGTATTATTCTGAAGGCTGCTGCACATGAATCTGACCCTAAAGCCCACTAACCAATGTAGGCAATCAATTTGTGTGGCCCACAGTCTCTCAGGGCAGATGGTGTCTTCCTCTGAGCCCTTGCATAGTACCTGATTTCTCCTTAAGTATTATGAGTTTTATATGATACATATAACTTTAAACTTCAGCACTGCTATTTTATTAGAAAATTCAATATACTTAAACCTTTATATTACAGACACTGTTCTTTCTAAATGTGGGGGACTTGGCTGTAAGGAGTGGTAGCTTGGTGCACTCACTGAAGAAAGAGTTCAGTACCCGGCTCTATCAGACCTGCTGTTTCACCACAGGCCTCAGCTCCATATATGAAGAAGCAAGGGAGGAAACCCTGTGAAAAGGAGGTTTACTGAACTAAAGGATGTAAGGAAGTCACCCGGTTAAAGGGGAGGGCATATACTTGCTTGCATATCTGGCATGATGTTCATGCTTCTCTTGCCGTGTGTCCTCAGCCAGCCTGAAGTCTGTCCAGCTATTTCTGATGTCATCTTTTGGTGCTCTCTCGGTCTGCAGGATTAGTTGCACGTGTGCAAGTCTCTTGAAAGCAAAGTTGTAGCATCTTGATGCTTTCTGAAGGCCATTTATATTTTCTCTCCTTGAGTACTAATGAAGAGGTGTAGGACATTTAGCATGACTTGGTGCATGGTGGTATCTCAATGATCTACTAAGTACAGAGCCCTGTAACCCAAGGCTAGGGATTGAATCACAAGTTTGCCTTTTAAGTAATTTAATTTGAACTTATGATTGTCTAGAATTTCTGTACTTTCTTTTATAGAAAATCGCATTTTCTTTTGCGCTGTTTATATTTTTTCAAAACACTCTAGCCTCATGTTTCTTATGGAAGAGGCGTAGGACATGATCTGTACTGAGGATTTCCTGGTCGTTGATGAAAGCAGCTCGTACTTGAGCACATTCTCCTTCTGTTTTCCCTGTCTTACATTTGACAGCAAAAGCCAGGCTGCTACTTAATTTCTCTGGGGAAGAGGTCAAGATTTTTACTCCTGTCTGCAGGTTTTCAGATATTTAGGAGGACAAAAAAGGACAGATGCAGAACTTTTATGCTGGATCTGGAAAACCACTCAAAAATCAGCCAACAACATGAAAAGAGTGAAACTTTTTCCCCACTTCTCACCTTTGTCCATTTTTTTGGTAGACCTTTTCAAGAAAGTATTCCAGTAGTTTCTGTCCTCTTTTTTTTATGTATATGCTGAATATTTGTGCTTCCTACCTGTTGTTCAAGAGATTACAAATCACCCAGCCCTGACTAGGGCTCTTGGATTGACAGTGATGGTGTTTGTTGGTTCCAGAAATGTTAACACACGAGTCCCCTGTGCTAGTTTGAACAAAATATCTGTTCTGTAGATCTGAGGGAGGGAAGAGAAAAATATGTAATTGCATTGCATTGCTGTGGAGGCCATGAACAAACTTTCTTTTCAGAAGACCTGGGTGGCTAGAGCAAACTTATTTCTGGTACAATATCTTTAACATGCCAACNTGACTAGGGCTCTTGGATTGACAGTGATGGTGTTTGTTGGTTCCAGAAATGTTAACATCCCACGAGTCCCCTGTGCTAGTTTGAACAAAATATCTGTTCTGTAGATCTGAGGGAGGGAAGAGAAAAATATGTAATTGCATTGCACTGCTGTGGAGGCCATGAACAAACTTTCTTTTCAGAAGACTTATTTCTGGTACAATATCTTTAGCATGCCAACTAGCATCTTTACCTTTTTCTCTGGCCTCATTAAAGTCTTTTAGAAGCAGTGGCAGGTGTGAGTATAATCAGACAATTTAGTATTTCCCTTAAAAACTTCTAGCATAGGAAATTTTTTTCTAATAGTACTAAATTAAAAAAAACTAAATCACAAGTTGCTACAGCTCATAAACAAAGCTTATAAGGCTTCTGTAGCACAGGTTGGAATATAAGCAAAAAAATCTAGGCCAATAAATAGATCAGCTTGCTTGGTAGACTACACCAGAAAACTGCGTATTTAAATCTAGAGCAGTCTGGCTAGTGGAGATGAAAGCCTGTTACTCTGCTGTGCAGCATCTGATGTGAAGTGAGTTGATGTCGGTTTGCTTCTCTTCCTGGGCATCTACATCTAAAAAAATAAAATTACCTTTGAAGATATAGCAGAGACAAAGTACTGAACAACTCTTCAAGTCATAGCCATACTGCTGCTGGCAGCCCGTATTGATTTTTAACTAGGTCCTTGGTTTCCCAAATATGATAATCCCTTTTCCCAGTGAGAAAACTGCTGCAATAAACTTATCCCCAATGCAAAGAATGATTGTTGCAGTTAAATGTCAAATTGCACAGCAAAATAGTAAGGGGCTGTGTTTGCTCTTTCACATTCATACCTGGGATTCCATTTTTCCTACTTCCTATTCATAAGAAGTGACATAAAATGGCATTCTTGAATTTAAAAAATACAGATCAGGCTTTCCAAAAAGTAAAAAATTTAAAGATATGGACAGTAAATAACTATGTTCATCTGTGAAATTTAATTCAAAGACAATCCATGAAGTTATCAGGAATTTTACAGGAATTCAATTTTATTTCTATAGAATATATATACATTAAAACATTTGTTAACCACTTAGCCTTGTGGCTTGATAAAAGGTAACAATTTTGAACTTCATTTCAAGTATCTAGTTCCCAGATGCATAATGGTTTTGTGTTTCGTTTTCTTAGATATTTTAATTTAGAAACGTAATTCCTCCTGAAGACTTTAGTTCCTCAGTTGAAAAAGGATAGAAATTCTCTTCCAGTCAATGTTATAACGTCAAACTCAGAATGATACTTCAGAGTATGTCAGCAACTTGCAAGCACCGAGCAGTATGAAGAATACTACATTGTTTTCCTCCTGTCATCCTTGCTTCACACTGAGTCACTATCTCTACCCGGCTGCAAGCTGCTTAAAACTGAAAGGCTGAACCTTGCACAAGGCAGTCGGTGCTGAGACAGACAAGGCAAGGGGGAAGAGCCTCATTACATGGTGAGGTTTACAGTAGTGCAGTTCCCTAGGCTTTAATAAGGGTGTAAGTTAAGAATCAGGCCAGTATACTAAGATTTTGTAAAACACTCTTCAATCTGCTCTTGCTGTTAAACAAACTCTATTATTATTGTTTTATTTACGCATAGTAGAAGATGCAGGAATTAGGACTGTGGTAGAGTCTTTTTTAATATACCAGCAGCTGTGATTTGTGACAGACTGTGCATGCCTCCAGTTTGAGTTGTCACATGTTATACAAGTAATTAGATACATAAACAAAATTCAGTTTGAGAGGGCCACCCCTTTACATCTCTTGTGGTAGGATGTGATATCACTCGCGTGATGCTGTGATGAGGACACGCTTCAGTGTGTTTTGGGACAGCTTTCTGTGTAGGTTGTTTGTTATTTGTCTTAATTCAAAGTTCTTGCTTGGGTCTCCCTCTTAGCTTCAAAAAACGAAGGATCTGCTTGGCATGAGGAGCACTGTGTCACCCCCTCGTGTGCATCCCTGGAGGACATAATGTCCAGGGACCCCTCTGTACCTGCATCTCCTCAAGCAGTGCTGTGCAGTCACAGGATGGTGGTTCCTTCTACTCCCAAGCCTGCGGTCCCAGGGGGCTGTGGTGACTTGTGCTGGGTTTCTGGTGGCTCCTGCTGTCCCCCAGCCCAGTGCCGCCTTCAACCCCTTCCCGAGCGGAGGGGGAAGCTGCGTGTCCCACGGGGGAAGAAGCATGAGAACCGCCGCTCCCATTATACGCTAGGTCTTAACGCACATAAACAACTCTGTTTTCCCTTGACTACTGTAGCCAATGTTCTAGTTTTGTTAGGAAAACAAAAACAGACATTTTATTGCTTTTTATATCTGCAAAGTGATGTATTGCGGGTTTTTGAACTGGAGGTTTGGTAGAGTGCAGACATTAGCTTCCTTTCAAGCTACTTTAGGCCTTTCTTGTTTGCTTTGTATAGCAAGGGTCTAGAGAGATTTCTTTTATTTCCTTCCCCACCATTGTCTTCTGTACAAAGTTTTTTTCCCTTAATATTCAGACATTTTATCACCCTGCTTCTTTTAAAACTGAGTTTTTTTTCCTTTTCTCCATTGCACAAAAGAATACTTTTAGCTGATTGAGTTCTATCCATTGCCAACTGCAGATTCTTTTGTCTTGGTCGTCCAGCATCCTTTATAACCCGAGGAGCATTGAGCGAGTCCTCGGGGCTCCCCACCGAGCCCGATTGTGCGTGCAAGGTGTGGTACTGTACCCGCGTAACGCGGAAAGCCGACACTCCGACACTCGGAGGCCTTGAATGCCTTGCAGTTTCTACCTTTGGCTCGTGAAAGAAGCGGGATTGTGCTGCGAGATAATAAATCCACCTATTTTTAGGTTTTGGTGCGGCTGTGACAAGCAGGCGGACAAAGAACCGGCTGAATGCGCTTGCTGTTGTGTCGAAACCAGCTCAAAGTTCCCATTCAAGGGGTCTCGGCGCAGTGCAGCTAACAGGCAATTTTCCATTTATGTACCCAAACGTTCCAGCAAGACAGCTGTGGGGCTGGATTAATTTCTAGCAGCAAATTGAATAAAAGATATTTCGGAGGGGGACTTGGAATTCCTTTCTAAAACATTGAAAGCAGAACTTTCAAAGCTTTCTTTTACTTGATCTGTCCTTTCCAGTGTCTCCTATAAGATTTAAAGGACTGAAAATATTGTCCTTGGTGTATGGAGATACACAACAGGAAGTGCATTTTTTTCAAAGCACTCCGATGCAGTTAGGATTCAAATATTTCACACTTGACACTTCAAAATATGCTTTTTAGCTTTTAAGTAAATATGAGATAAATTCACACCTCTTCGTCATACAAAAGGACTCAACTGTTTGCATTATTTGTAAGTGAGCTATAGTGACTTTTTATAAGTGAGAAATGTGCTTCAGAAACATGATTTTTTATATATATTGGAACTGATATTTCGTAGAGGAGAGATTCGATGAAGTTTTTGATTATCAAGGTTATCAGGTTTCAAGCTATTCATACTCAAAATAGGATGTGGGTTTTAACCAAGACTAGATAACAAGTGTGGTGATTTTTTTTTTTTTCCTGATAAAACTATGGTCAAAAACTTTTCTTGTGAAAGTTAGCCTGTAGATGCAGGTGTTGGAAAGTCCATAAAATTGGCTTCTAAAGGATGTCCTGTTCATGACTGTCCAAGCCAACTAGCTTATCCTTTACCCTACAAATTGCTAACTAATGACTTAGTGTATGTTATAAGGGAACTGCATCTGTTAATTTCAATGTAGGGGTAGAAGAGCTGTGAGCATCACGGGCATGGCAAATTGCGGTTCTTTTTGAGTATGAAAAATCTGCACAGAAATGTTTTTGCTTTGCGCTGACTTGAAGAATCCTTTTGCAATGTCTCAAGTATGGTGAGAGGCTGGTGTTGGTGAACCACCCCCACCGGTCCTACTGCTGGCTCCTTGGCATGTCTGTGCTATGACTGAATATCAAAATCCAAATTTGCACTTTTTGGAGTCTCTCTTCACCTCTGCCTGAATGAATAATCTGTCTGTGCGGAGTTGATGTACGCCTGTCCAAGGAACTGTACATTTGGAATAAGAGACTGTGAAGGTTGTGATGTTGCTATTTCAAGTGGGTATATCTATAGATAAAACATGTAGTGAAACATAGTGAAAAAGTGACAAATCAGGAGGAAAAGGCTGAAAATGGAAATGTAGGGGTCTGTTTTGTTGCCTGTGGATTTGCTTATAACAAACAATTGCCACATGTATGAGAGATGGGAGTTGCTTACCCAGAGGAGCCCCGACCAAGTTTTCCAGGTTCATCAGTGCTGCTCTTCAGAGCTTGAAGTCGTTTCTTGACAACAGAAACGAATTCTTTGCAACAAGTGCAGAGCAGTAGTTTGGCCTAAGTGCTGATGTTGCCAAATGTTTTGCTGGAAAGCTCAGATATAAGAAACTTCAAGTGTCTGATTTGATTTTGGCTTTAATCAACTAAATTTTAGACCTTTCTGCATAAGTAGAGACTTCTAGTTATTCCCCACTTACTAGAACTCACATAGGCAGACTATCTGTGCAAAAACAGATGGTGAAGTAAGTAAATATCCCTTCTTATTTTCTTGTTTCTTCATGTCCCACATTATTTCAAAGATTACTTTAAACATGTGTGCTTCTTTAGTGCTGGGTACATACTGTCAACCATTGCAAGAATTTAGGGAATTTATTCTGCTCCTCCTGCATGGTCTTGGCTAATATATAAACATCTCTATTTTTTTTTTAATTGCAGACTTTAAAAAATTCCAAAAGTCTTTGCTCCCTTGATTATGAAGATGATGACGATGACACACAAATGAAGACAATTGTGTCATCCCCCTGTGACTCAAATGATCTTATGAACATCATCACCCCTGGTTCCAGCCCGATGAAAGACCAGCTGGATGAAGGGAGGCACCATGGCTCGTGCCAAGGTAGCTTCAAAGCAAGGGATTATAAGAAAGCAGCTGCAGTGTGTGAAAGCGATGAGGACACAAGTGATTGTGAGAGCACTGAGGAGGGCATCTTTCCTCTAGACTGTGGGGACTTGGACCTGGAGCAGATTGAAAACAACTGAGTCTTCAAAATTGTGTGCTAGAATCAGAGTTGTTCTAAATTAAAATGATAGAGGATTACCTTTGCCATGCATAATCCATGTCCCTGAATCTCTGTATTGCCTGTCTTGGGCTTGTGTTAGAAGAAATGTTTCAGGTGGGGGAAAAACGTGAACCATTGTTACCTGTTTAGTCTATTGATCAATATGTGGATGACAACAACAAAAAAACAGTAGGAGGTTAAATGTTATTTTGAACATTAAGGAATAATTTTGATTAAAAATTTCCTAACAGATATTTTGCATTTTTATGGCTTTTACAGTTCTGGAGAAAAAGCATCTCTATTTTGAAATGAATTTTCAGAAGGGCATTCTATAAAACTGTCTACAGTGATTCTGGTGCGGGTATATGTTTCTTTTGTTAAAGAGCTTAATGTGAAAAGTGAATTGCATAATGAAATTGGTAATAAACCTTCAGATAGAATTCTTAGATATCTGGTTGACAACTGGTCCAAAATACTTAACTGCCATCTTTGACAGTGGTTGAAAAAACTTCATAACATGTACAAATGTTCTTTTCATACATTCAGAACTCTTTGATCAAAATATGGTAGTGACCTTAAAGGTTAACATTTTCCATGATTTTACTACTTGAATTGTTTTCTAGCCTGAAGCGATGCTAATTTAGGTGGGGTAAAACTGCAAAGAGCTGCCCACCTACTTGGTCATTATGTTTTTCTGTGGTTCAAAAGAATGTACAAGAGCACTTGAACTTTTAGACAGGGACTTTGTAATGATCAATTCCCCAGGAGGTGATCCCTTCAGCAATACTAGAAGGAAACTAGTCCTTGAATTAAATAAAATGACATTTTGCTTTGCATTTGTGTCTGCTTATGAATGGTACTAATGCAGATGCTGAGTCTGCAGCAGGTTCTGTAGCAGGGTGTATGTGCAGTGTTGGGTAGAGGGTGAGGGCAGACTTGGTCATCTGCAAAGAAAAAGTGAAGTCAGGTTTGGGGAGCTACAGAATAACTTGCCCTGGACCCATAGGTGTGTTTATGTACACTGCAGTCATCTCAAATGTAATACATATTTGGGGCAGACTTTTGCTGCACACAGTTACTTTGTTAGTTCAGCTACATGGGACAAACTAATCTGAATGTGGTTTTAAGGTGGGTAGAAATGGGAAAGCTTAAATTATGGTATCACATTAGTAAGTCTGCTTAAATGAGTGCATACTGTAACTTGTGCCACAAAAGTGAAGTATGTTAATATATTTTAATCTGCTAAAACACAAATTGAGAAATAAGTATGTTAAGATGTAGGACAGAGGCTGGGGACAAGGTATGATGCAGGGCTGGCCTTGTGATCTGAGTCAGCCTTCATTCAGTAATTCAAGGCCAACTCTCATTATGATTAAACTCATATCTTTATACAAAATCGCAGCGCCTGGGTAACTCTCTTGCTAGGTAGCTATTTATTTTTCCAATTCATACTGCACATCAGGCCACTGGTGCTGTTGGTCATGTGTAGATGCTGGTTTACATGTACAGTAAGGTACAAGAGCACTCCGGAGGCCTGTTGGGTTCTTGATATGTTAATGCATATTGTGTGGGAGGAAGGGAAGCTGGGGGAGGAAGATCGNTTTTTTTTTTTTTTTTTTTTTTTTTTTTTTTTTCTCTTTTATTTACTCCTAAATGAGTAAATAAAGGAGCTGGTATAGGAGCAAGGGCTTCAGCTCTTTCAGAAGCTGTTAATATTTGGTCTCATTATCCTGATATCTTCTCCTGTGTAGCAGGGAGCATACAGGTGGCAAGATACAGATGCAGAAAGTTATGTGGAATAATCGTGTGCCACTGAGAATCACTTCCTGCACAGCAAAGATTTAATTAGGTTTCAAGAAGCAGCAAATGAAGTTCGGCTCATGAATGAGGTCCCACATGCACCTGATGGGCCGTGTGGTGATCAGTCATGGTGGGTGATGGAACCACCAACCTCCCTCCCTGCCTGTAATTTCCAGTTGCAGAACAACAGCTCTCCTTGTGTATTTGAAATCAAGCAGCAGAGGTAAGAACAACTGAATCAGCTTTAATGTGGGGATGTAGCAAAGGCCAAGAGTGCAACTGGGATCACTTAAAAGCTCATCTACCTGTCTGAAAGCGTTGCTGTTAAAATAGTAATAGCATCGAATGGGAAAGCAATCAGTTTGGGGCTTCCTTCCCAAAAACGATGAGCTCGTGGAAAAAGTAAATGATGAAAAGCTTCACAGAGCATGAATAAAGGTGCGATATGCTGTCAAGAAAAAAATATTAACAGATCTTGATTTTGTTAAAGATACAGTGTTAGAATGGAGGCAAGAATAAGAGTTCACATACTTTTTATTCCTCATCTGAAACATGGTTCGCCTGTGGTTCTGAGGAATTGAGTTCCAGCCTCAAAGGCAAGGTCTCTAGCTCCCTTCTGTAGTGATATTTTGGTATTTTTAATCAGTGCAAAGCCAGAAAATGCCTAGTCTAGGAGGGGGTTTCCAGTGTAGGTGTAGATGTATCTGCTTATAGTTAACACAAAAATCTAATCTTTTCATGGTAGCTAGCTGGTAAAGCTTGCTTTTCATGGTGGGAGGTTGAAGGAGTAGTTTTAGATAAGAACAAGTTTCAGGAAAATATAAGGTAACAGTTGTCTCTTTTAATGTCTTACTGAAAAAATAATTGATTGGCAAAATAAGTAGCTGAGCTACTGTGCAGTAATGGTGACAAATGAAGAAGTCTGCTGAAAGAAATTAGAGTATCTGCAGATTCTGATACAGCCCTACATGAGGAGCAAGAGCAAAAGGATTTGCTGGTTAAAACTCGTTGCACAGGGGGCAGGCTTTGGTTTTGCGTCATGCACAAGACACAAAAACCTGCCCCAAGAGATTTGTAGAGAGAGCCTTGGTATCTACACAGTCAGTTACAGGATGAAGTGCACAGTGGTTTAGGCAAATCTTCCAGGCAGCTTTCAAAAAGGGGAAACGCAATTTTGGAATTGATGTGCAGTGCTAGTCTGTAGCAGTTCTGGTACGGGAGTAGTTTCCTTCCGTCTTGGGCCAATGTCAAAGCAGGAGGTTAGGCACGAGTTACCCCAGGTCACCTGTCTTTCATTTTTATTAGCAACCTAGATAACGAAGTAGCCCGTTAATCTTGTGGTCAACCGGAAACTGGACACGTCAAGATAAGAGAACAGTAAATTCAAAATAATCTTGGCAGGCTGTAGGAATGAGGCAACAGGGAGGAGATGGTGGGAAGAGATGGGATCCTCTTCAGTGAGGTGTTAAATGTAGGTAGCACTGAGCAACACAGCTTCACCGGGCAGAGGAGCTGGTTATCGTCCCTTCAGAAAAGGGATCTGAGAGTTAGTCCTGCTGTTAGAAGAAAGGCAAACTTCAGCCTAGACTTTATGAATGGGGTTTTATGTGGGAAGTCACAGAATAATCCAGTGTTTCATAGGGATACCTATAAGTACTTGAGATGCGTGCTTCGGAGTGCAGCGTCCAGTGGAGAAGCAGGGCTGATATCCTGAAACTGTGGGAAACCATGAGAGAGCTCGGGAAGAATTTGAGTTTGAAATTACATTGTAGACAAGGCTTTACTTCCAGATAGAATGAGCAAAAGTGTGTGTTTGTTTTGGGTTTTTTGTTTTCCTAAGACCTAATATAAAATAAATGCATCTAAACAGATGCACGGAGTAGGGGCTCTTCTACAAGTGAAGGTGGGTTAAGAGCGTCTCTGTCAACGATGGCTGTGTTTGATGGTGCTTTGAGGCAAGGGGAAGGCTTCCCGCAGTCCTTTCCAACCCTGTTTTCCTATGGACTGCCCTTCAACCCCATATCCATTATTAAGGGACTGCATCTCCATTACTAAGATGTTATTAATGGAGTGTCTCCAAGAGCCAGGATCCGGGCCCTGCCACTGTGGCTGCTGCTTCTTGGATCTCCTGGTGGAACTTGCTAGTTGTTTAATGCAAAAGAAACCCAAAAAACAAAAGCAGTTAGAAGAGCACTGCTACCATATGCTTAGCAGCCCATTCTGGTGTGTTTTCGGAGCGAGTTTTGACATGGGTTGTTTTGGAGTTTGTGTGTAATGAACATCAGCCAAGCTATTGCTCCCACCGCCATCTGGTCAGCACGGTAATCACAGCAACGCTGAAAG
Source organism: Crypturellus undulatus (assembly GCA_013389825.1). Classification (NCBI taxonomy): domain Eukaryota; kingdom Metazoa; phylum Chordata; class Aves; order Tinamiformes; family Tinamidae; genus Crypturellus; species Crypturellus undulatus. The sequence continues at coordinate 142,606 of VWPW01017923.1, read as the reverse complement.
CTGGTATTTACTAGGGAAAAAGGGAAAAAAGGAGGGAGCCTTCCCTCTCTGCAGCTTCTTGGAGCCATCCAGCAGCTCTGCTTGGATGTGCTTTTTGCAGGGCAGAATGACTAGGAGGTCTGTCCTGGGAGGCATTTGAATCTGGGGAGTACTCCATGAACACTCGCTTTTTATTTTATATGTCCTTAAAAAAAATGCCAGAAAGTGCTTCATGATCTCTTTGGACAAAGAAATGCAGTGTCCGCACTCAGGTAACCCTTGCCTGGCATGAACGAGGATGTGATTTAGAGAGGAAACTGACCTTTTAGTTACTCAACATTTTTGCGTCTCTCTTTCCAAGCTAAACTCCTCCCAGCAGGACGAGAATATTTCAGGGCACCCGGGTGGGTGGTGGTGCCAGTCACTGTCTTCGTTGCCCCCGTTTTTGGCTTTTTCTCTCCCCTCTGCATCCCTTGCTGCCGGGGGTGCCAGAGCTGCGCTCGGTGCCTGCAGCAGTGAAACGGCAGCGCGGAGCCCGTCCGTGCGGCGGGTGCTGCAGCAAAGCGAAGCTCGTGGGGACGCAGCGCTGCTCGTCGCTCCCACCGCAGGCAGCGTCCCTCAAATCCCCTTTCCCTGTGCTTCTCGGGCAGGAAAAAATAAAAGACCTGGGCAGGCAGGGACGGGGACTCGCAGCTTGTGCTCTTCCTGCAGCACCCGGCGAGCTGATGTTGCTGCACGTCCCTGCTCCATCCTTCGGATGGTTCCTTCCACGCAGGGAGCGCGGCGGCTTCCTGCGGCAGATGGAGCGCGAAGCCGCGTGAATGGGAAGCGTTGCGTAACGCGGAAAAGCGCATCCCAGCGAGCTAAAATTAGAACAGCAGCAGCCTCGCACTCCCGAGCCGCCCGTTCCGAAAGGCGCTGCAATTTCTGAGTCTCTCACAGATCTTTAAAACGCAAAGTGGTACGTTATAGCGCTGACATTAAAAAAGAAAGATATAAACATGAGGAAATATTGATTTCTCGAGGTTTCGTCATCAGCATCGTCAGGATCTTGGCTCCACGGCAGTCGGTTACTGTGAGCTACAGCCTGCTCCTTTTGCTTTGCTTCCCGTCAGATAATACGGACGCATCCGAGGGGAAATATCCCGGCAGAAGCAAGGGGCTGGGCCACGGCATGCAGAATGTGGAGTGGAGCTGCTCAGCTGAGGTCTCAGCACAGTGGGTACGAGCTGCTGCTTATTCCAGCCTCTAAAGCAAGGTCACACGTGGATGCAATTTCCCAGGAACCACACGTGCCTAATCCTGACACTGGCTTTGTAAGGATCCCGCCAGCTCCGCCAAAATTAAGTCCTTAGAGATGCCGAGGCTTTTTAGTGAAATGATTGAGAAATCTTATTTATTTATTTATTTATGGGTCAAAAGAGCATTTTTCCTTTTTTTGAATGAAGGATGCTGAGATCGATATCTATATATCTTTATGTACATATATATTTATATATACATGTGTATATGTATATGAATACCTCTCAATAGACAAAGTTATAAGTCAGTGAAAACAGGTCTGAAACAGGGTCTTCTCCTGGGAAATGTTGGTCAGGTTGATCTTGGAGCTCTTCTCTGCCATCCCAGAAAGGGTGAGACTGTCCCATTTCTACAGCTGGGTATCCACCTATACCTAATATTGGATGCGAATGTTCCAGTTTCAAACATCAGTATATTGGCATCTGTCTAGAGAAAATGAAAATGGAGACAGAAACAAAGAGCAAAATCAACGGAAACAGAGGAACTCAAAGAAAAAAAGTCTGATAGAGGAGTGCATTATTTAGCCCAGCAAGCCTGTGGCACAAAGTCAGGACTGCAGAAACGCAAGTTGTCGCATGCAGGACTTTTTGCAGCCTAAAAATACACATTTCTTCTGCAGGAAGGTGTTTGTATCGGTCCAGCCTAGTCAGGGCTCGGGGAATGGCAGGGGGAGCCTTTGTGGCACAGCCGCCTTTATGGCTCAGCCTCCTTGAGCTCTTGCCAAGAAAAGTTTCCTAAAAGCACCGCTCTTCAGGAAAAGAATGGGCTTTAATCCATGCGCAGGAAAGGCCTTGGGACGTGAAGCCTTGTTTGTGCCCACGCAGAATAGCTCGGAGCTATCTAGACCTTGAACTCCTTCAGGCTTCTATCTTCCCTGCATATTAAGAGCCGGTAAGAAAGGCAGCATTGACCCGGGCGGCTCTCAGACAGGAAAAGACCGACTCCCAAACGTTGGGGTTTTTTATCCCTTTTTTTTTTTTTTTTCTTCTTTCCGAGCTAATTTGTCTAACGCGGCGTTCTCACACACTCCGGCATTGAGCGTTACACCTGCTCCCAAATTCACTTGCAAATGCGAACACGGGCCCCGCTTTTCACGCGTTCCTTCAGACTCCCCTCGCGCCCGGCGCCCTGATTGATGGGCTTTGCCGCGAGCGCGCGCGGCGGCGGCGGCGGCACCGCGGGGCCCGCTAATCCGCCCCGCGCACCCCGGCCATAGTCATGCAAATGGTGGGGAGAGCCAGGGCCGGGGGAGCCAGCTGGGCCGCGTTGGGCTTCTCGCCCGTCAGGCGCGGAGCTGCAGAGGGCACGAGGAGGGAGACGCCGCGCGCCCCGTGTCGGTGGCCTTGGCAGAAGGCAAGGTGGCGTCGGGCGCCTCTGGCCCCGCAATGGCGTTGCGGCCATTTTGGGGGGAAACTGGGCAGGTTGCGTCCACTTGGGAAATTCACGGCTGGGAGGCAGGAAAGGAAAGGGAAGAAAATATATATGTGTGTATATATATACATTCCTGGAAAGCACACTCGATGCCACCAAACTCCACTGCCCGTTGAGGATCTTGGCTTGGCACCAAGTGGATCCAAGATCTACTGGCACCAGATGGGTTCCTGGCACCGCGATGCCCCCTTCGTTTGGGCAGAGTTGGGACGGGGCCTGTCAGAAACATCACCGCAATTCACCCAGTATCCCCCAGTACCGCTCTGCAGCGCTCGAGGGGCCGGATTCATCGCTCAGACCCTCTGCGCTGGCCATGGAGGTGCCCGAGACCCTGGGGCCAGCGAAGAGCAGGTCACTCCCCATGTGGAAGGAAGGTGCCATTTGACCCACGCGGTGCTCAAACACAGATCCGTTCTGTTTGTTGCTCTTTTGCTGGAAAATCCTCACTTCTCTTGGTGTTCATTCCTACCAATGTTTTTTATTGTCTAATCATATGCTTGTTGCAAGCAGCTCATCTGAATATTTGATTGATTCCTATGGAGACATTCCAGGCTACCAGCAAAATAACGTCCTTTCCGAGGCTGCCTGTGCTGTCTGGTGAAAGTTTACCATTGTCTTTGGTAAAAATGTACTTATAATCACAATTATTTTTCTCTTTTTTTCTTCCCTTTGTAAGCGAAATGGGCGGTTTGATGCGAAAAGAAATCCAATTTTTCCTTAACAGAGTTAGGCGACTAAATGAGGAAAACGAATGATGGCCACAGCACGTTCCGGCCTAGACCCTGCGCGCAGCCGTCTGTGCCACTGGATTTCGGTTGCAGCAGTTCAACGACCACCAGCGCCGGCCTCGCTGCGCCGCGATGCTCTCGCGGCTCTCAATTAGGAGCGGGGAGAGAAAGGGGGCAAAGCCGAGCGAGACGCGGCCGCTTGCTGCGGCGCACAGATGGGAGCGCGCGGGCGACGGCGCTGCGCAGCGGCCCCGAGCAGGTGGGTATTTCGGGAGGGACGAGCGTTCTGCCCTCCTCGTGCACGGCCGCCCGGCTTACACCCAACATATGTTGATTACAACTTCTCCTGGCTCCTGCTGCCGCAAAAACTAGGACGTGGTGGCCCCTCCCCGGCTGCCTAAGAAAGAAATCGCTGGGATAAAAAGAACAAGGACAACAAAAAAAGTTACGAGTACTTGTTGCGTTCGAGTGGGAAGGGCAAATGAGGGCCCGGGACCGCACGGGCGTGATTTCACTTAAGTACTAATTGCTGCCTGCTTTTCATTAAGAGGCCATCGTGGCTGTCCCGGCAGCATTTTGAACGTACATGCAGATGGGCAGATGGTCCTTTGCGGAAACACAAGCGGACGCATCTAATGTTACAGATGGATTATTATGTTGATTCATCGCTGAAAGAAAAACTTATCTCACAATAGGGTGTTCGTTTTAAGCAGCGTTCCTTCTAGGGCTTACGTTCCTCTTCGGTATGGCCGGCTTTTCACTCCACGAAACACACTTCTGCATCAGCAATACTAATATTTCCCCTTCTGGGCTTCAAAAAAAAAAAGAAAAGAGAAAGGAAAGAAAAGAGAAAGGAAAGAAAAGAGAAAGGAAAGGAAGGAGAAAGGAAAGGAAGGAGAAAAGAAGGAAACAGAAAGGAAAGAAAGAGAAAGGAAAGAGAAAAGAAAGGAGAAAGAGCCAGTGCCAGTCTAGGCATAAAATGGTCCTTCAGGGAACCTTCCTATCTCCCCCACTGCTGGTCAGGAAGGCAGCCATGGTAAGCAGCCTGTGTTCTCCACTTTTCCAACCCTTAATGAAGTGTGAGCTGCTCCTAGGTCTTCCAGAAGAAATATCTGGGACAGTATGGGACAATGGATATTTCTCAGGCACCACCAAAACTACTGGTGGACTGGTAGATATGGGTCAAAGCTCATACTTCATCAATGTGATAGGATGAACGTGGTATTTGCACAACAAATACTCAGGAGATGCATTTGTAAAGACTAGGTAGCGCCTCGTGCAGTTGTTGAACAGAATATCTCATGCTTGTGTAGTGTGGAGACAGAAGCCGGGTGAGGGCTGTCCCGTCCCTGGTCCAGCAGCAATAAGACAAGGGAGCAGATGGGTGGTTGGGTGACAGCAGACCATGGCTCTGCTCAAACTGCACCTACAAAACTGCCTTTTCTGGCTTTCCCCCGGGGATCCTTCAGGGCTTGTGTCCCCTGGGGCTGCACCTTCTGTCAGTCTTGTCAAAGCCAGATCCTTCCCTTGGGACTTCCTCCATGGCATGCTGGAGGAATGGGCGGAGGACATTCAAGTAACCATTGCTTGTCACTATGTCATAGTTGTGACAGGAATAACGTTCTTGTTTCACTCTTTCTCCAGAGAAAAAGGAGAGCGGGGATCTTCTTTCCTGACCATGTTATCGTAGCACTGATATTGTGTCCTCCAGAGAACCCATCTCCTCCTTTTCTTTTCTACCCAGCCTTTGTAACGTGGCACTGTTAATCCAACAGAGATCTGCCACACATTGGCCAACAAGAGAAAATAAATGGAATGAGGTAAACTCAGAGACAAAAGCTGGGCCTACAACCGGTGCAATCAAAGCTGTTATTCTAAAACTGGCCGGCATTGCACCTCTTAGTAATGAAGCAGCACCAGAATGACCTCCAGAAATAAGAGCAGAATTCGCTCCACAGCTGAGATACGCACCGTGGCTGGTTGTGTCACTCCAATAGCAGTTTGTCCTGAAATTGCACCTTTTCTCTCACGCTTTGAGATGTGGTTTATCACACCCCCTGCCTCAGGGAGGTCTGGTGAGTTAGAAACCCTCTGATCAGTGGGATTTCTTCAAAAGAGAAAGTTATGCGTTGAGCACTGAGAATGAACATCAAGCGATCACTTAGGTGTGCTGTTATCTGGGTAGACTTGCTGTCATCCGTGCTTTATGGGTTGGTTTTCTTGCTTGCTCTGTGTTTTCTGCATTTCAGGTCAGAGTGTCTGCACAGCCACTGGAATCTGGGTGTCCAGCTCACGGCCTGCCCCAGTGACTCCTGTTGTGCTCTCAAAGTCCAAACAGTCCCCTCAGGTACCTGTGGCAGAGCCTGACGGCGCTTTGTAGAGACCGAGGGCTGCTGGAGATGTTTAAATGATAAAAATAAAATATCAGAGAGCTCCAATAAGTAAGCAAAACACCTACATACAGATGCAGAATAAGCAATCACCCAAATGAGGAGAATTTAGGACAGACACATGTAAAACATCAGGATAAAAATGGCTGCATTTCACTAAGCAATGTTACATAAGCCAGAGAGTTGAATATACTGCTTAAAACAGAAAATGACTGTGTGACTTCCAGCTCTAGTTTCTCGGTGACATAAGCTGGCATTATGCAACAGTTGACCTGCCTGTAAAATAGGGGAGTTGATATTTACCTATGTCCTGGGCATGTGAGTCATCAATTAATATTTGCAGGACAGCTGGAGGACTTTGGATGAGGGGCTGTGCAAGCACAACAGCTTCGCTTCCCCTCGCCCCATCGTCGGTAGCGAGTGGCCCAGCAGCGCCTGCCTGCGTGTAACCAGCCGGTCCATAAACAGCTTTCCTAAAGGAGCAATTTGGCTTCAAATTAAAAGAAACACAATTAGTTGCTTGTTAATTAACGTTGCCCTGTGTCTAGGTACCAGGAGACTAGGCTCTGGCTGATGCTTTTGTCATATCCAGCCTGAAAATGGTTTATGTACTGACCGTAGGAGTCCAGGCTAGATGGATCTTCTTGACCTCAGTTTTGATGGATATATGCATCCTTTCATAGCAAGAAAATATATTTGCTTAAACATTTTTCAAAAAGCTCAGCACTCCACTTCTCAGTTCTGGATAAAAACCAGGCCATTTATTTGCTGTGACTAAACAGGAGTTAAACTGATCTTTGAAAATCTGGCCCAAATATTTCTTCCATAATGAAAAAGGGGGAAAATTCTAACTCTTATAACTGTCAAGGAAATGCTAGTGTTGTTGCTATCTCAAACATAGCCCTTGGGAGTTCTCACATCTATATTTTGATGAAAGGCAGTGGGAACATCTTTCCACACGGTTCAGGAAAACAAGGTGGTCAAATAGAAGAGTGGGAGAATTTTGGATTGCAGTGATGACATCTTCCACGGTGACCTCATTGCTTAGCACTATCAGTCATCTATTTTCAAGAAACACAGGAGAACAATTAAAATTAGGATTTGAGAGGAGGAGCAAAGATCCCATCCATCTGAAGAAAAGGGTAAGAAAACCTGAGCTCTTCTTGAGAGCTCCTTGATGCTCCCTTGTTCTCTCTAGGAAGGATGCCCCCATCTCTCTGCAAGGGATAAGCATGACCCAGCAATGAGCACATCCCTGTGAAAGTGTGAGAACATGAGTATTGAGGATCCTCTACCTCTGAGACCACCTTTATGAGGACAAGGACCAGAGCCTTCCTGCAAACAAAGGTAGGTCGATGTTCCATGGAGATAGCAGCAAACCACTGCGCTCACTTCAGCTGGACTAGATGGTAAGTAGGTGTCTGACTTGCTTAGTTCATATCCAGGTCAGGATGCGAAAAGGGGAAATGTTTCCTCTTCTGTTCCCTGCAAGATCCAGTTGCAGCACCTGCAAAGTCAGTACATGGATGTTCATCCAGGCTGGCTGAAGTCTTTTTCCCTGGATGATTCACATCATCTACAGCCTTTGCTGTGCTTCTCTCCTTGTAGATCCACACTGCATTCTGCACAGGCCATGCAGAACATTTATAGTATGGAATAAGAAAGTAAAGGTGAAATGTGCAGCCTAGGGCTCCGGGTTCTCCCTTGTGTCCTTCTGGGAATGGAATTTTTGCCCCTTGGACTTGAGCTGCTCTAAAAAGCGCAGAACAAAAGCTAATCTTAAAAGTGACCCGCAAAGGAATAAATGGCAGGCTCGCTCATTGTCATTCATGTATGGTGCTCAAAGCACACTTGAAATGGTCGGGTTTTTCTGTGAACATTTCTCTTTAAAAAAAAAAAGAAAAAAAAATGCTTGGGTTTTGGCAGGGGGGTGGCGGTGGCATTTGTCTTAGCAGAGGCCCAGGCATATGTCCCTCTGGAAAAACACGACGGGTGCCTGGGAAACCTGCGCGTTGGTGACGTTGGGGAGCGCATGGAAGCGCGCGGGCACAAGTGGGTTGTTGGGGCCCGATGTCCTCCAAGAGCCAGACCGGCTTTTGTCTCGTGCTTAATTTTATTCCCGCCTGCCCTGTGTGCTGTGCCACACGATTTATGCACTGAATCATGTTCAGCAGCCGTACTCACAAGCTGGCATAAATTTATTTTTCGTCTGCCGGCCAATTACACCAACTGCCTCAACTGTTGTTTATTTTCTTCTGTTGCATCCTCTTGAGTTACTGTTAACAGTGTCCCTTTTGAGTCGAGATGGGCTTTTTGGCACCGAGGCCTGTCGGCCTGCCAAACTAATGGACCATATCTGTTATCTAACTGTTTGCAAAGGCTCCAGTTTCAGGACATCTCGCAGTTGCTGTGGCCACCTGTAGTGAACTGGCACAGCCACTGCCCCGTAGGACGTGTCACCCCGTCTCAAGAGTGTCCTTTGGCACCCACCTGCCCTTGGGGGCATGGCCAGTTATGGGTTTTGTGCGTGGAAATTGCAATTCTGTGGCTGGAAGACTCATTTTTCCAGGCAGGCTGCTCCCGAGGGCTGTGCAGGGGGCTGCATGCACGGGGGTCCAGCAGGTCTCCTGCAAGGGGCTCCTCAGAGGCTGGTCACCTGTCCAGAGGGACGTGTCCATGAAGGGAATCCCGAGAAGCCTGGGCTAATGGTGTGGGAAGAGGAGCCCTGCAAGGTGATAGTCCCTGGGCCTGCCCATATATATACACGGAGTTTAAAAATTGAGTTAAATGGCCTGAAATGCAGCAAAGGGGAAGGGATCTGCAGGATCTCCTCCAGACCCTTCTCCTGGCTTGCGAGACATGCTGGATTTTGGCAGAGCAGCTGCGTGTGCTGTGCCTAGGCACAAAGCTGGGGCCAGCTCCGTGCAAAACAGCCCTGGCTCGGGACGGGCTCCAGCCCTCTCAAAACGGCTCTGTCGCTTTGCCGTCTCTCTGGTTACGCGTGCTCTGTTTACAGGGCTCGGTGGGTTGTTTACTGCTGACCTTGGAGACACATCTGAGGACTGGAAAGCTGAGCTGTTGTCTTTCTGCGTCGTGACTCAGCTTGGGTATCCCCGTGCCAGCGCATGCACCGGGGTGTTGGAGCACTGCAGCCTCCCTGAGCAGGAGCTGCACCCAGAGCAGGTGCGGACGTGCGAGGCAGGTACCGACCCCCGGCTGCATTTGCAGTGCTGGCAATTGAGGGGGAAAACGGTGTCTTGCTGGTTGGCTGAGCGCCTTCACTCTGTGCTCCCCCCAGCACCATGGGGCCGGGTTCTACATTCAGCTCTTTAAACAGGAGCCTCTGAAGAGGTTTAGCAGGTTTAGCAGGGCATTTTGAACAGCAGGGTCTTTGGCAAGACAAGCGTCACCTAACTTAACTTGCTAACTGTTATGGGCAGCAGTTGTCACTGGAGCTGTGGAGCGAGGAGAGACGCTTGTCAGGGTCTCTGTGGCAGCAGCTTTGCTGTAAGCAGGGAGCTGGTGGCAATGCCCAGTTCGGCTCCCCTTGGGCAAACTCTTCTTTGCTCCATTTTTCCACCCAAGCTATCTGACTTCTTTTTCCCCAGCTCTGCCCATTGCATGGAGCTACAGGGATAAGAGCTAACCCGAGAGGGACCCGCCTCCAAACAAGCCTTGCTTGCAAGCGCTCCTCTCCGGAACAGGGTGCCGTGGCCTCCTCCCTCCATGGCAGGCGCAGTGCAGCCCAAGGGCGAGCAGGTTACGTGAGCCCTGCTCGCGTGGGCCGTGCTGCTGGCAGGGCCAGGAGGTGGCTGTCAGCAGCCCCTGAGCACAGCTGAGGAGGCCGCATTCCTCAAGGGACTCCTTCGTGCCAAGCGTGGGGCCTTCGCCTTGGAGGGGAGGCCAGGGAGACACCATGGCTGAATGCTGTGGCTAACAAGCACCCTTCTCTCTCTCCTGCCGGGCTCCCAAAGGAACAAGCTCCTGCGCAGCCAAGTCGGACCCAAAGTTATGTTTGTGTTTAAAGCTGACGCCTTCAAGTTTTCTTAGGTCCATGTGAACAGATGGGTCGAGGAGCCTCGAAAGCCCTTAGNGGCCTTCGCCTTGGAGGGGAGGCCAGGGAGACACCATGGCTGAATGCTGTGGCTAACAAGCACCCTTCTCTCTCTCCTGCCGGGCTCCCAAAGGAACAAGCTCCTGCGCAGCCAAGTCGGACCCAAAGTTATGTTTGTGTTTAAAGCTGACGCCTTCAAGTTTTCTTAGGTCCATGTGAACAGATGGGTCGAGGAGCCTTGAAAGCCCTTAGTAACTGGATGCTCACATTCCCGAGTGTGCCCTACACCCCTACCACGGGGTGTTTCAGGAAAGGGTTTCTCTCAGGTCCCTCATCCCACAGGACCTCCTCACACAACTGCAAGACCCTCGCATTCTTCTAAGTACGTACTCGTGCTCGCAAATCAAGCCATTGCAGGCAGATTTGCCTGCTCTGAAAGCAAAGTGGCCTCTTGTGTCTGCAGACCAAAGTTTGGCTCCTATTTCAAAAAGATCTCAAACCAAGACCCGATATAAATACCTTTATTGCAGTAAGAGGAGTCTGCAAGTGCCACAGCAATGCAACTTCCTTGCAAATGCAATCTGGAAAGTGGAAAGTCTTTTCATAAATATTTGGCTGTACGCCCAAGGTTCATAGGCCAAAAGTGTTCACATGTGAGCCCTGTAAAGAATTCAGCAGCTCTAGGGTGTAACCTCTTTTCTCACTTCTAGTCACTCACGCAAGAAACCATCACTTGTGCAATAAACCCCACAGACTTCAGTACAACTTCTCATGTGGTTACTGCTTCTCAGGCCATCTCTTCCCCATGCACTGAACAAGGTAATTGCACTGCAAAAACCCTCATTTCTAGATGTGCTGCTGACACCACAACATCCTTGACTCAACCAGACTGGTGGGTTCCTTGCATGGTTTCAACATGCATTTGCCTTCAGCTTGAGGTCTGTGACCAAAACCTTGGTTCTGCACGACCCCTTTTTTATTTTTTATTTTCTATTCTCAAGCTAGTGGAAGGACGTAGAGACAAGGACGGGCCCCGCGTTGCCAAGTTTGGAGTCATTTCCTCCTCGCAAGTGCTCAAGGCTGTACAGAGCAGAGGTTGTACTTAAGCTCATCTATAGCCCTCAGCAAACTTTTCATAAACAGGAAGGCGCTCCAGGGAGGATGACAGAACAGAAGTCACTTCTGTTCTGATCTTTTGTTCTTCTCCCTTTTTTTTCCCTTAAAACTAACAATGCATCGCTTGATTTGTGGGGTCGGGAGCTGCCGGATGCGAGCGGAGTTCCTCCCCGCAGGAGCGTGTGGCAGTCCTCGGCACGGCCTGCGGCCTGCAGCCTCGCTCGTGCTCTGCGGGTGTAGCCGGTCCCTGTCTGCAGCTGAGCAAATGCCACCTACCGGACCCGCTCCCTGACTGCAACCGAGACGAACGCAGAAACACAGCGTGCGAGAGAGGAGAATAGGTGCAGCCGCAGCTGCCCTGACCAGGATCATGGCTCTGCTGCCCTTCCCAGCCTGGGAGAGCACAGGGAACACTACCAGCTGGGGTAGCCAGAGTGCAAACCGTTATCTCAGCCGTACTTCTTTTTTTTTTTATTTTTTGCTTTTTTCCTTCCATAATGCCACTGNCTACCAGCTGGGGTAGCCAGAGTGCAAAACGTTATCTCAGCCTTACTTCTTTTTTTTTTTTTTTTTTTGCTTTTTTCCTTCCATAATGCCACTGCTGTGAGAGGAAGGGAAATCCCTTGTTTACCAAATGTTCTCTCCAGTTTTTCACAGCAGCCCACTGTGCTCTCCGGGAGCTTGCAGAAGTGGCAGAAGGTGGTGGGGAAATCTTCCCTTGTGCGGATCTTCCCAGCCCTGCTCTGCCCCGCTCTGAGCAAGGGGCTCCATGGCAGCAAGCAGTGCTAAGTACATTTCCTAATCAAAGAAAGGGTTGGTTCTCATCTAAGTCATTTGTTCTCAGGCCTCTAAGATTTAACAGGCCACAGAAAAGTGAGGATAGATGAGGAAATGAGTGATGAGATGCAAAGTTTGTCCTGAAAACAGGAGGCATGGTCTGGTGATACAGATGCCCAGCTGGAGCAGGAGTAGGAACTGGGTCTCTGCTGAGTGTCTGAATTAGCAGAGCACATTTCTTTCCAATGGGTTCTTTCTAGTCCTATGAATCTTGGCTACCTTTTGGGTAGCCTTGATATGCCTTAATGTGCCAGTGCCCCTGTGTTAAGACATCTTCCCAAGGAATGGAAATCTGCATCTTTTTCAGATGGACAAGGAACTCTGGTTTCTCATGTCCTAGGTGAGCTCTTGCCAGCAGACAGTACTGCAAAATGCAGCTTCCAGGAGCTATTTTTAGGTATTGTAATATTTCAGCTGTCTTTTTCTATCTATCTCGCCTTTGTCACTTGGGAACATGTCCACAGAAGACCCTAACTCTTCTGTAAAACCAGACTATTCTATGGGAGTTTTTCTTCTTTCTTCTCTTTTACAAGACCTCAAAAGGGTGTGTGAGGATTTAGATCCATTTCATTTCTCTAAGGCTAAAGATATCATAGACCATGTGTAACTCAGTGGGGGCAAGGTGGTTAATGACTAGGTTGTAAAACTGCTCAGTGCATGGGTGAACTGAGTAGGTGTTTTCAGAAACAGCTGTACCATTTTCCTCTGTCAGGATGGACTTGGGTGCTGGCCAAGTTTCCTGTCACTCTCTGTTTGTAGAGCTTTGTGTGCTTGAGTTTTGCTTTCTGAAAACTGTCAGGCACAACTGAAACTCAAAAGCAACTTTTTTTAGTGATATTTCAGAGCTTGCTTGGTTTTGCAGGACCCATAATTGTGAATTACTGGTGCTTTGTTACTCTGTAAGATCCCAAAGTTAAGCACTGTTGCTGAGAAGCACCACTGTGTGACTTCAACAGTAATCGTACCAGGAGAAGCCCAAGTCCTTTTGGCTGAACCTCATCAAACCAAAAAGTCTATGGTCGAGGTTGGTGTCTGGAAAGCCAGGCTTGAGTATGGATGGGAGCTACTTTCTCAACTAGCTTAGCATCCTAGCTCTTAATGCCCTACATCATACATCTTTCAGTGTACGGAGCACTTTGCATGAATATCTCTCTAGAAAGGACTGTCTTCTGTCCATTTTCCATTGAAATCCCCAGATGACTTTGTTGAAGTATCCCAGAAGCTTCTGGCCATTGGACAGCCCTGCTGCTTGCAGCAATGCTTGGCCAAGACTAGGAGGAAGAGTTTTTTGATCCAAGGGTCAAACTGCTTTTAACTTGCATTGAACTTGTCATCTGGGAGCGGCTGCACGTGAGCCACATTTTGTGCATTAGACTCAATGGGACACATGAAATATGTTGTGTCTGCCTGCTGCTCTCCTTCAAGCCTCCAAACTATTGAACCAGTTGAACTCCCAGGGCTGATATTTCCGGAGAGAGTGGAGACTTCTAGAATGATTTGTTCCCATACAAAAACTGGAACTAGTTTCTGCCCACTGATACTATTTATAAATAAATAGTAATGACATTAAACTGGAATCCCCACAGCTCCTGACACCGCTCAAAGAACACATGGTTGTTACAGTCCCATTATGGGGCCTGCTGGTGTGAAAGATGCAGCTTGTTATGAACTATTTCTCGTTTATTCTTATCACACCCGAGCACCTGTGAGTCAGAGTTCTGTCTTTTGCTTTCTTTTCTTGTCTTAGTCTACTTCTGAATGCTAAAATAGTGGGTTTCTGGTAGAACTTGTCACGTACATGTAATTTGGCCATCTCTGAACAAAATATCTAAGTGGCTTCAGGATTGCCCTGGCCTCTGCAGATGTTATGGGTGATGTCTGGGTGGACTGAACAGTTGAATTCTGAACAGTCATGCTTTTTGCAAGGAACCTAATTCAGGGATGGGAGAAAACCTGCAAATGGAGGTTTATGGATTTAGCAGCAACCTGTTGTTTCTGGTATTGTTGTATACTGAGACCCATCCCTCCCTCTGCTCTTTCCAAGCCAAAAAGTTGATGTGCCCACTTGGGCTACACATGCCATCCCAGAGCTCTAATGAGTGTTGTCCTTCATGTCAGCTTTTTTTAGTTTTGCTCTCTTGTTATTGAGATAGACTGACCAGAACTGTCCAAAATTTCCAAAATTTGGGTGTCTATAATGAATTTTTTAAGTTTTATTTTCTATCCTGATAATCATTCTCACTGTCTCCATATTTTCCAAAGTTAATGAGCTGGAATTTTTACACAATAATTCACAATGGCTTTAGTCCTTTTTCTATGTATAGCTAGGATGATTTTTCCCATGTACATTGTTCTGTGCTTATTGACACTGAATTTTATCTTCCATTTCATTGCCTAATCACTCACTGTTACGAGATTCTCCAGCAATTATTCACATTCAGCATTAGATTTGAAAATCTTGGGTAATTTTAGGACTTGTTCACTTGGTCATTTCAGTGCTCAGCCATTATGACTCACTGAACAGCTGAGATTCCAGAACAAGTTCTTTGGGGATTTTCCAGAAAATCTTTTATTATATATGTCAGTGCCTGCAAATTTGTATGACACATGTATGACACATATGTTTGTGTGCATACGTAGAATTATTTATGCATACCTTTAATTACTTATGCCTTAATCTCATATGAGTTTATGATGATCCACGATACTATAATTTCTCTAAGAGCCTTTATCAAGAGAGAGGTCAGCTACCCAACATTTAGAAAAGCAGGTGCAGTGAATCAACTGATCTGCTATGGCCTTCACTACTGATAATTCTTCACACAGATCTAAAAAAATGTGAGGTGTGAGTTATCTGTACAAAATATATGTTGGTTGATCAATCCATTTTTCTGTTTCACACAGTCTTAGAAACACTGTCTGGAAGGGACTTCTGGAGATCTCTAATCCAATACCTCATTCAAAGCAGGGAGCTGGGTCTCTAGTCCAAACTAGACATTCAGAGCTGTCGCCTGCTCATGTCAGCTCCAACTCTTGCTTTATCTGAAAATCTCTAAGCGTAGTTTTCACCTCCCCTCAAGGCATGGATCCCAGAGATGCACCATCTGCCTATTGAAAAGGTCTGCACTAATGGCCATTCTGAATCTATCATGTTGCAGAGGCTCATGTTGGGAGCCTCTTTTTCTACTCTTTATTACTGCCCCTTTTTCTACACATTGCCATTGCCAAGAAGAGTCTGCTGTTGTCCTTGTTCTCTTCCAAGTAGTTTTAGTCTGGGGATTCTCCATCCTTGAAGATACTGAAAACTGGAGCAGACAGCTCATAAATTGACCCTGTTTCAAGCAGGGGTTAGAGAAGAGATCTCCAGAGGTCTCTTCAACCTAAATAACTGCATGGTTCTGCAATTAGGCTGGACTGTAATAGTAGGTTTCTCCTCAAGGGACATCAGTCCAAGGTGACATATTAAGAGATGTCAACTAATGAAGCACCAGCTCTGAAATCCTGGGTACTGTTTGGCAGTCTCCCAGGTATCTAAGGATATCTCCAAGGATACCCAGGTATCCTTGACATGTCAGAGTAGCATGACCGAAACAGCTCAGGAAGTGCCTTGCAGTCATTTCTTCCATGTATTCTGTAGGTCTGTCTCAAGAACAAGACTGTAAATTGATACTCTGTTATGGTCTTATCTTGACTTGTCAGTCCATTTACAAATCCCACCCTTGTTATAATAAAATGGTGACTGTAAAAAAGTGTTCTTGTCAACCCTTACCAGCAGGGCATTCTCTTGAAGATAAAGAGTTAAAAGGCAGCATGTTGGGAACAGCAAATGCTATCAGAGCCAGCAGCAAAACCCTTGAATGATGAAATATTTCAGCATATGCTCAGAGTGAGATCTATCCCTATAAAAGACACTAATATGACATAATTTTAAGACTAGTAGGAAGCATGGTGATCTTTCATCTGACCTCCTACATAATTTAGACCATAAGGTATGATTTTGCATAAAAGTTGTAGCTTCCAAAGGAGTTTGTTCAAGACTTCTGCTGCTGACTGAAGGACTCACAATGATGGAGATTCCACCCCATCTATGGGAGATCACATGGTAAGATGAGTTGTCATCATAACTGTGAAAAATACAGTCTATTTCAGAGTTTTATCTCAGCTTCCACCTACTAGGTCTTGTGGGTTTTGTTCATTTGTTTTTCTAGATTAAGCGTTATTCCATACTGAGGAAAGTTTGGATCCTCAAAGATTTGTCACCAACTTTCTTACCTCTTTCAGTGCATGGTTAAAACAATTCAGCAGGATTCAGAAGAACTATTTCTGTGTGGGCCATAGACATTTTGGACAACCTTGACCTTAGACTGTCTCCGCTAACAGAGATCCTCTGTAAAACAGAGACACTAATACTTCCTTCCCTCCCTCTCACAGGTGTTGACTGAGGAAAAGAAATTAAAAAAAAGATGCTATTAAAATTTCTCAAATGCTACAGTGGGAGGTAAGTATTAAGTCAGAGGGATCAGAGATTGGACATGGCATTCCAAAATACAGATTACCCGCAGTCTCATCAGCTGAGAGCTGGTCCTGTGACATTGCTACAAGATATGGGTTGCATTTTTATGTATGGGTATTGGTGTTTGGAGCCAAATAACAACATCTGAATACATTTGTATGCAGTGGTAGTTGGATACATATGGGAGAGAGAAGGTGTTTGTGGTCGGAAGGGGTTAAATGCTTCCCTTGTAAGGAACCTCAGAATACAGCAATGTAGACCCTGCTAAGAGAATTTCTCATAGTAAGACATTTATAAAGGTGGAAAAATAGAACCTAATCTATCTGAGTCAGTTCATCTGTTTACTCTAAATGGGACTTTTACTTGTAATGGAGCCAGTGGTCTCAGCTATCAGCCACACCATTTACAGTCAAAGGCTAGATCAAAATAGCTCCCTGGTCCTTTGATTTTCTATTTTTGTCAGTGATCTACTTAAATGCTGACTTCATCCTGTTTAAGACGCTCAGATCAATCTAATTGGCTACTCATCAGTTAGCTGCACTGTGACGGAGGAGTGGGTCACCTCACTATATTTAAAAACACAGGATGTCCTTGAGGCCACGGGCATGTCTGGCCCTACCAACTGCAGAGTCATGGCTGCGAGGAGAGGATATTCCACCTCGAGGAAAGGCCAGCACTGCCTTGAGCATTGCTCTGCGGTGTGTAGGGCGTCGAGGTAGCCTGTGTTCTCCCACCATTCCCTCCTTTTTTTTTTTTTGGCTAAACTGGGGGATCATCAGCTTGTCTGCCAAGAGCACTGTCTTAGGCACAGCCCAGAGCTGGATGAGCCGTGATGGAAAAGCTACTCCATGGTATGGCAGTGTTCTCGGTCACACATCAGGAGCAGGGCCAGGCTTTTAACTCGAATATGACCTTGTCCAGAAGGTCCAAGGAGATTCTCCCCTCCTACCCATCATTTCCCTTGATGCATAAGTGATACAGGTGGCTTTATTTATCTAGCACCCTAAATGCAGGCGGTGGGGAGCTGGTATTTAGGTCTGAGCAACAGCCCAGAAATCCGTCTGCACTTCCATGCATGGGGACTGGAAGGCTAATGCAATCGCCTTTCTCTGCTTTCCTGTTGACAAGTTATCATAAGCAGAGCTAGCTCCAGCACTGGGTGACAGAAATCATTTATCCTCTATGGCAAAAACAGATATTGAATCAGAAATCTGAGCCTTCTTCCAGATTATTCTTGGGTGAAGGTTTCGGTCATTTATCTTGTGCAGCTGCTCTAAATCATTTGCAGGTTCCCCGTGAGTGGCTCAGCACAAACCTGCTAAGCCTTCCTGGAGAAAAGGCTGGCTCCAGGTGTCAGAGCGGATACTGTACAACTTGCCTGGGCTGTGCCAAAGCGTCTCACCTTCCCTTCTGCAAACACTGAATATCACGCAGGAGGAGGGTTTTAAAAATACCCCTTGTATTTGCTAGGCTTTCAAAAGAAAGCAAAAGAAAAAGGAAATATCCTCTCTTCTCAACCCGCTTCTAAACGTAAGCAGTTAAGCAGAGGATTCCTGGAATGCAGTTTCCAGTGGGCATTGGAGTGGGCTGGATCCATGTTTGGAAATGTTGGACACAGCAGAGGGATTGTACCCAATGGCACAGGGTGCTCCCAGCTTAGCTTCATTTGGAGAGTATGTGAGTCCTTACAGAGTTACCCGAACCAAAATAAATAAGTAAATAAGTAAAAAAAAAATAGGAGCAAGCACCAGAAAGTCCTGGTAGTTTTGGTTGTATCTGACCAGCCAGCTCAGGCCACAAAAGATTATGGCAAAAGCAGCAAATTCTTAAATGTCTTTATGTGTTACTTCATTAAATAAGCACTGAGTTACCCAAGTTCTTACCCAGGTCTCTTTTGCGGTAGATATTGTACAGTCTGCTTTGACAGAGTTATATGCACCTAGAATTGGTCATTTATTTTTTAATTTTTAAAAGTTTTTTTTTCAGTGAGAAAGACTTTCTAAGCTAAATTATTGGTGGTTTTTTTCTTCAAAAATTTCTGAAAGGAAATAAAAAGTCTGAGATTTTTACCACCCACTCAGTTCAAATTTAATTCAAAAATCTTACTATCATGATAGTATTTTAGCTTTGACAAATGGAAATTTTGGATGCCAGTGTGGAATATAGGTATGTTTTGTCCCTTCCTTCTCCTAAGGAATCTCCATGTGATTTTTAGGTGACAGTGGTGCAATAATATTAGCAATATGCAGCAGCATGTTTTGATCGGGAGTGTTTCTTAAAGGCATTATGCAAACTTATTGTTTCTCAAGCTTCTAAAAGCTCTGCTTTTAATACACAATAAAGGAAATACATGGAAGTGGCAACAGCCCACAATCCCTGCAGTGAAGGAGCCCACAGTGGCTTGCAAACCAAAGCCTTTTACAGCACCAGCTTTCCTGATGCTTCCCAGTGTGTCATTCCAGTGATATTAGTGCAGCTGAAAAGGAATGGAAATTTCGGGTTTATTCAATTGAATACATGATTACATGATATAGGGAAATCTCATATGGCAGCGCTGCTTTGTTTTTAATAATTTGGGCTCAGCTGATGGGGAGTTTCGTGGCTCTTCAGTGATCTGTCCTACAGCTGAGGCTGCAGGGCCTCTAGGAAAATTTTCTTGTTCTTTCCTACTTTGTCAAAGTGATCGTTGCTTTGCTTTGTGTGGTTTCACTATTACCTATTACATTAAAAAAAAAAAAAAGGATGATGTGTCACTATCTTTGGTGGTGAAGATGGCTGGAAATAGCATTTTCCGACACTCCCTGCCCTGGTCTTTGCTCAGAACTGAAGGCAGAAGCTGTAGGAGGTGATAGGAGGTGTGCTGCCCGGGTGGGAGAGCATCCTCTGAAGTCGTGGGCACGTTTTGGGGCAATCACCAGGTGAAGAGGCTGCAGGGGGAAAAAAGGGGGAAAATAAATCCCTGAGCGTGTATTGGGCTCAGCCCGGGAGGGAAGAGCACGATGTGCAGAACAGACGGGAACAGATTCTGTTTAAATTTAGCAGCGGCGCTGCGGCTGGGAAGGGCTAGTGGGAACTTGGCACCTGGCTGCTCACCTCGTGCTGTCCCTGGGCGGGCAGGGCCCCGGGGAGCTCTGCGTACCCCGGCAAACACCCCTTAAATAACCTGGCTCTTCCTGAGGGTCGTGTCCCCGACCAGGCCGTCGCCACGAAAGGGTTTGGCTCTGTGCCGGGATGCAGGATGCCCCTATACGAGCCCATCTGGTGCCCCATGGCTCTACCGTGCATGGGGCTCTAGCACCAAGTGGGAAAACCCATCGGCCTCTCCAGCCTTCCATACAAGAATCCCAGTGCATTACTTTTTCCTCGCTGGCGCATCTGCAGTGGGAAGCAGGGTCCTGTTTTCCAGCTGTGCCCTGAGCCCGCGCCTGGCATCGCTGCAGCGGGTGCCCATGCAGCATCGCTCAATCACTGCATGACTCGGTGCATTTTTGGTGAGGATGAGTGTTGCCATCACTGCCAGCTTGTCATGACCCCTCCGGTTTATTTTGGGCAGCGGAGTTAATGACCCCTTAAATGAATATTTATAGCTGCCAATTTTTTTTTCCAGCTCAACTGGGGGGAAAAAAAGCAANATCCCAGTGCATTACTTTTTCCTCGCTGGCGCATCTGCAGTGGGAAGCAGGGTCCTGTTTTCCAGCTGTGCCCTGAGCCCGCGCCTGGCATCGCTGCAGCGGGTGCCCACGCGGCATCGCTCAATCACTGCATCACTCGGTGCGTTTTTGGTGAGGGGGAGTGTTGGCATCCCTGCCAGCTTGTCATGACCCCTCCGCTTTATTTTGGGCAGCGGAGGTAATGACCCCTTAAATGAGTATTTATAGCTGCCATTTTTTTTCTAGCTCAATTAGGGGGGAAAAAGCAATGTCCTTTTAAATAACTAACCGCCTCTGCTTCAGGAAGCAGCAGATTGTCCCCCACTTCCTTGCCTTCCAGGTTGCACCCATCATGCTCAATCCTTTTCTCTCCCATATTGGGAATTCGATTGCAATGGATATACTAAGCAGCCCAGGAAAGGACCCAGGCTACTCACTGCGACTGTGGGTGCTGCCTCAGTGTCCAGGCTGCTTAGCTCAGGTCAGCAGCATTTGTAATAGAGAAGGACTTTAAATTCCCTGAGTGCCGGGGATGTCTTTGGGCCTTTTCCTCTCGTCCCCAGGAAGGGGAGGAGAAAGCCTGGGCTAGGACAAGCTACAGTCCTTCAAATGAAACTAGAATGATGCACTGAAAAATTCAGGTGAGCTTCTGTATGGCAGTTCTCAGGAGTCTAATAATGCCACAAATGTAAATATGTTGGTCAGTGGTTTCCTGCACACTTGGTGATAGCCAGGAAGGATGCTCCCGCTGAGGCTGTAGGACTGGACACTGGCAAACTGTGCGCGATGAGCGATGGGGGCGACTACAGCTGGTGCGAAATCACATTTTGCAGCTCTTTTCCTGTCTTGCACCAGACACTAGGTTGCTGGGACCTTTGTCAAAGTGATTCCAGTGGTGGGGAGAAATTTAGAAAGCCGCTTGCACTGAAATTAAGAACTTTCTGGTCATGGGAACCGTTAGGCTGTGGCACAGGGTTCCCCCTCCTGTCCTCACAGTGGGGAGTCATGTTGGCCATGGGGCTTAGCACCCACCAAGGTGGCACTGAGGACTGCAACGAGCAGAGGCTGCTGGAGCACCCGGGTGTCTGTCGCGCTTCCAGCGGGGATCAGCGGGGCTGGCCGGAGGAGCTGGCAGGGAGCAGCAGCGAGAGCCGTGGGAAGGAGAGGAGAAACTGTGTCCGTCTCGTCGAAACGGAGCAGGTTGCAGCTGTCTGCAGAGCTGTCCTGGGAAGCGATGGGGCATGTGCAGGCAGGGGCAAGAAAAATAAGTATTGAAAATCCTGATAGAAGGGGCTGGTTGGCAGGCTGCAGCTTCGGCAGAGGCTGCGATCGTGCCTGTCGCTATCCGTTAGCCTCCACGACAGGTGCCGGGTGTTTGAAGGGCCAAGGCAGCGCTCCGGCTGCGGTCCCTGCGCGCGCCGACGCGGTAACACGACCAGGGGGGAAAGGAGGCCGGGACACCGGCCAAACGGGAGAGCACCCAAGGGAAAAGGACGGTGCTGGGCACAGCACTGCGCGTGACCCAGAGGGACCTGGCCTGGAAACATGGAGCAGCTCCGGCAGCACTGGGATGGGGCAGGACACAGCGAAGCCCTAAGGAACAGGGGTCTCCTGCCTGTTCAGGGGTTTGGGCAGGTTTATAGTTGGGTTTAGGTTGTGGAGATTTGACTGGAGCTTCCTTGGCTCTTGGCAAAATCCCAATATGGCTATAGGAACTAGGGCTATAAGGTTTTGTTGCACCTTGTGTCCAGCTCAAAATCTTTCTTATAAATATACATTTAGGTTTAATAACCCTTTTTTTTTATGAAAGTCATTAAAAATGGTACATTTCTGGTTTTAATAATTTTTCATGGCGGAAAAAGGTCAATAAAAAGCCAGTATTTTTATGCAAAAAAAAAAAGTGCTTTCATTTTTCTTCCAGGGAATATTTACATTTTCAAACATTGTGACGACAAGCATCTTGGGCTCTTGCAGAACAGTACGGTTAAGCCAGCTAGCATGTGGCACTTGGCATGTGCAGAAGGTGAGCAAATGGCATTCCAATCAGGAAATCAGGTAGGGCTCTCAAGAACACCTGAAGAGCTTGAAATAAGTAGATGCTTTGAAGAAACCTGTCGGGGTGAAGATCTGAAGACAGCAAGGTGCTACTAGTTGCCTATCAGCATGGCTAGCAAAGCAAACAGACTGTCGGCATGCTTAAAAATGTACTCCTCTCCTCCTGAATCTTATTAGCATTAAAATCCCAACGCAAACTAGGATGGAAATGTGCTTATACCATATGCATGGACAAGATAATCTTATGTCTCCCATCCACCATGAGATTCCTTCTAATTCGATCTGTAAGTCATCTGATTGCTTTTTAGAACTGATGTACACCTGTATTCTGCATTTGTCCCAAATGGGAACAGTAGACAAACACGTCTCACCCAGCAGTGCTTGACAGTCATCAAACAGAAATATCTGGTTGCTGACACACTAACAGGATTTCTCTAATTGTTGATGAAATGCCACAGTCAGTATCTTTTTCTCCCTCTAGCGTTTATTAAGCAGACTTTGATCTGGGTGTGAAACCAGGAGGTGTGGAAAGTTTGTTTCTATAAGTAGAGATGGCACTGCAAGGTATTGTCTCAATTTGGATTTTTTAACATAATTCTGGAATAATTGCAATGGCCAATACCAATAAACAGCTATTTAACAGCATATCCTGATTGGCAGAGATCTGATGCAAATGCATCTTCATACTGAGGTACCTGCACTGCCCATCTCACACAGCAGTAGAGTTTGCACTGAAGGTTAAGGCTTAGGCTGACCTGAACAAAATTACTGTTTGTTTCTTAGCTCTGTATTGCAAAAAAGATTGTTCTGTTTTGGCTGTTCTTTTTTTCAGGGGGGAGAGGGGACCATGGGCACAAGAGATTTGCACCCCCAGCAAGCCTAGCTCTGATGTGGGCTCACCTAGCTGAAGCTGGAAAAGTCCACACAATATTGGGAGAACGCTATAATTTTCCTGATATCAGAAGAGTCAGCAGGCACATCTGAGAGAGCAGGGAAGCATAAATAGCTATTCAGATATAACAAAAAGCAGAGCAAAATCAATGCAAACTTTTTGTGCTTGCAGTTCTTGAAAACAGGCATGGTAGTCACAAAAATCTCCGTCCCTCAGACTTTGTCATGCATTCAATGGACAGAGCTGTGAAGCAGACAAAAGTTTCCCTAAAATTGACAGATAGTGTCTTTGAAGGACCGCTTGATGTTAGACAGGTAAGAAATGCTTTATGTATGGTTCTGTGGAGAAATTTTATTACAGAAAGAAAAATATATTGAAATATCTGCTTGGAAAAGAAGGCTCAGTTTTCCTGCTGCAAAGCAATTCAATCCTTTTCTCTCAAAAATAGATGTTAGACACACTTTGAGGGGATTTAAGCTTCAATCTGCTGAGCAAAGTGGGGGTCCTCTTTAGGCAAATAGCTCTCCAGCTCCCACTGATTGCATTGACTCTCACAACTGACTGCTGAATTTGGATACCTAAGTATACTTGTGTCCTAAATTGTGGGTTCAATTCCACCCCTTAAATCACAGCAAATTTTAAAGCAGGTGTGATGTTTTGAAGACTGAAAGTGAGTTTAATCTCCATATGGTAAAAGGTCTGTTGGAAAATGCAGAAATAACTGCACAAAGCAACTGGCAAAATGAACCCCAGTCATTTCCTGAACTCAGTAACCTGCCGCTACATGCTCCATCTGGGCCAGCAGGATCTGTGTGCTGAGCATGTGTTCAGATTATTTCAGAAACTTCAGGAGAAAAGGGGAATTTGGCTCTTCAGCTCAAGGAATTCAATGTGCCTTATTTCAGCAAAGAAATTGCAGGCCAAAAATTGTTTCAGAGACTCACTGAGGCTTCATGGCTGCTTCTGATTTTGGGAGAGATCAGATGAGATTGGCGTTTCTTCTCTACTTTTTCACAAAACTTTATTTATTTTGGAGGCTAATTTTCTAAGCATGCATAAAAAATAGAGTGGAAAAGAGTATCTCGGATCAACTGCAGGTTTCTGCAGCTGTTCTGAATCACATCATTTCAAAGCCTTATGCAATTGCTAAAATCTGATACTAGCAGAAGTTTTCTGCATCACCAACCAATAACCAAAAGTTTACAGATTACAGCTGGTAATTTTCAATGAAAAATAATATCAAACAATAACAGCTCTATTTATGACCATTTCCATCTTTCTAAGTCTGAAAGCAACAGTTCTTTTTCAAGGAACATAGGACTGAATCTTGTGTCAATTTTATTAACCCTCGTAACTTTCCCCATATTTCTGATTTGGGAGCCAAAGCTCAATATTTTCAAAAGTAATGGTAAGGGAACAAAGTAATGGCTCCTAACTGCATCTGCCTTTTATAGAGAATAAGGTATCAAGGTATGAATACTGCTGAGAGGTTATTATATCAAATACCTTATAATTCTGCATTTATTGACCTTTATCAACCAAACCTGAAAGACCATTAAAAAGATAGGAAGCTAGTCTTAAAGGCTTTATTTTCCATAAATAATGCAAAATGTTATTATTTACAGTACCCAGTTGAATTATCAGTTAAATTTTGTATAAAATTTTCTTTTTTACCCTCTGTAAGGGTCAAGATGAGCAGCTTATGTTTATTATTTGATCAACTCCTTCACCTTGTCCTAGTGTCTGATTTCTCTCGCATTCCTACAGATTCTGCTAAAATCAGCACCAAGAGAGTTTCCGAAGTAGCTCTGTCAGCAATCCTGGTGCAGACTAGCTGGATGTCCTCATATTAAGGTATGGTACTTTACCAGTGACCGTGTTATATCAGTTTGGTTATGACTAGAGTGAAAAGTAGCCATCCTTTCCTTACGATATAGACACATTATCTCAGTTTCTCCCAGATAGAGGACAGGAGAGATTTGCATCTATTGACCACTGTTGAATACTTCTGTTGAATACTGCTGACTTTCTGCACTGATGATTCTCATGCTCTTACTTTTCCAGGCTAATAGTCCTGCTGGGATTACTCTTGTTCCTAGTACACTCAGACATTGGTCACGTATGTATTTCCTTATATCTCTTCCCTTATTATTGTTATTACATCCTTATTATTAGTTTCCACTAACTTTTACTTCCTGGTTAGAAAATTGTCATTGATGATTTGTAGAAATTCCAGAAATGCTAGTACTGCTAGAAGGAGATCTTCCAGTAAGCTCTTTCTCCTTCAGAGTGGTGTCTCCCATGACATTCCCATGCTCATTACAGACAAATGGCTTTGGAGATGCCCCACCTGTTCTTGAGGGTGATTTAACAGTTTGGGACAGAAATTCATTATAACCTCACTTTTTGCTTTATATTTTTGGACATGATTCATAAGCATTCAAAATAATTTGCTTTTGAACCATCACATGTACAGAAAGCAATTAATGCTACATTTGATAGCAAATGCCAGCCTCAGTCTCTGTTGCACACCTGGTCCTTCTCTGGGAGGTTACGATCACTGTAATGCAGATGTTTTCTCCGGATTTCTCCAGCACCAATGGAACAAAAATAGCAATTGGACTGGGACAAATTTTGAAAAATATATTTCACGACTGTTAGTAAATATTTTAAGTGTTTTTTTTTCCAAAGCTTATAGTTTTGAACCCAAGTCCCCTCCCTCAAACACCATTTTTTTCTCTCACCGGTGTCCCTTTTATCTGGTCTTGCCCCTCGTCTGGGAGCTTGTTTGCTCTATGTTGGAAAAAAAGGGAAAACTTTGGGAAAAGGTTTGGGCAGAGACAGACAAGGACACCAGTGATTTGAGTCTTGAATGTGCCTGCAAGGCAAATATCAACCTCTGACAGAGCCTGTGGGGGTTCCCAGGAGTTTTCCAAATAACCAGAGATTGAGATACCTCCTTTGCTAATTATTTTATTAGGTAAGAAGCTGTTTAAGACTGGAGCCCAGCGTGAGCCTAGTACCTGCACTCTTTGAAGAGTAATGCATGTTTTCAGATGGGGAGCATGCTAGTTAATTTAATTACTGCTCTTTATTTTTTTTTTCAATAGCTAAATGGATCTAGTAACAATGAATCTTATTTCGTTTTTTAATAGATGAAAGAGAAGCAGGCTTCAAAAAAGATAATGAATTTCTTCTAAGTTGTCTGGAAACTGAAGATATAATTCTGATTGATCAGATATGGTCTGCCTCAGAGAGACACCAGATGTGATCCAGATTTTAAATAGATGATGCTACTGTCAAAATGTATTCGCGCCCTCCTGGTATAACAAAGTGAAGTCCATCTGTCTGGAGTTGTGTACTTTTTTTAGTGGTAATAACAGCTAACATCAACAATAAGCTTTGTCTCATTAGTATCACATAATCCCTGCAACCAAGTCCACAGTTTCTGGTCCCCATATTATCTGTCTCGCAAAAAATAAAGACCACAGCAGGAGCTAAGAAGGTCAGTGCATTCTCAGGGTAATCAGCTGTAGTAAATTCAATTCTGACAAGACAAGGCTTGCAAATGTCTGGGGAATTAAGGGATCATCTATAATTTTATATGTTGAGCGGGAAAGTGTCCTTCCCAACATTTATTAATTACAGATGAGGATGCATATGGTTGTCATCCTTGGAGAGATTTCTTCTGAATTAAAGCTAGAAAAAATAGATTTAACTGTTTGACTTTTCCTCTTGGGAAAATCTACTTCTTTTAGTCTTCTGATGGTTTCAGTCAGTATTTTTCTTTCCCAGTTTTTATCCCTTCGTCTTGGTAACTGATGCTTGTCACCTTTTATGAAAATTTTAGCATAAAATTGTCCTCTGTCATCCATAGAAAAGCCTTTCCATGGCTTTAGTCTGGGCTCAGTGCCACCTCCCCAGTGTGTGCAGCCCTTAAGTAGCAAGTAAAGAACCATAGACTGAAGAACTTCGCATTTACAATTGAACCTTTAACCTGACGATCTCAGAGCACTTTAGAAACCTTAATTACTCCCCTCCAAGGTCTGTACTGTCCTCTCTATTTTATAGATGAGGAAATAAAGGCACAGTGAGGCTAGAAGCTCATGTTTTCCAACTTGGCAGCACTTGGTTCTTCCTCTGGAGGAAGTACTGAATTCTTTCAAACTCACTGTTGCACCCAGGTTTAGAAAATGTGGGCTATGAATTAACCCAAGAGCTCACTAAAAGTCACTTGACTTGCTGACAAAATCATTCAGTTTTCTTCAAAAGAAGAGACCTGAAGTGAATGAATGACTTTCCTCTGTGAAATCAAGGTTGTGGAGGGGATATGAACACTCATTCTAAATGCATCAGAGGCCTAAATGTCCAGGAAAGAAAAGAGGTATTTAAGTAAAAGAGTAAGTTTGGGCTGAGAACTAGCTAATATCAATTAACCAGACATAAACATAGGGTGGAAGTGAGAGGAGGTTTGTAAGCATGAGGAGGGAGATTCTGGAACAAACTGGGGCACTGGGGACAAATAACATGGCTGGGGTTAAGATGATGTTGGCTCGGTGTCCAGGAGGGATGAGGAGATGATGGACCCAGGCTGCGAGGGGCTGGGTTTGATGATCGGGCACATCCTCCCCAGAGCTGTGTGCCCAGAGCTGCAGACTGGTGTCCTAACCTCAGGATACACACCAGGTGCCAGGACAAAATAGTTTCTTTTTCCCTGTGGACACCGGAATTTTCTTGCTTAGGTTATTTTGGTTGGAAAAGGCTATTGCTGCTGGAGGAGGAAAGTGAATACCTGGTGATATCAAATACTGCCCTTCTTTTTAGACCTGCAATGCCTCATATGCCAGATTGCAGCTATTGTATGGAGAATTTTCAGCTCCTTTTTGTGCTTGGCAACTGATTGAAAGTTCATATTATTTATGGCAGAAAACAGCAGTATACTTTTGAGCCCGAGGAAGCTGGGAAAGTGCAGTGGGTGTCAATCAATTAAGCTATTCAACTTATTTATGAAACAAGACAAAACAATGTCTAGGATATGAATTCCCATCTCAATAGGATCCTCCCTGATATAAAATGTCAGAGCTGAAAGAGGGTCAGCTCATGACCCTTGGATATTCTTTTTAAACTATTTGCAAATCAATACCTCTTCTTTGGGTTTGTTCAGGGATCATCGTTCCCTTTTATTATAAGTCATGGAGCATAGACTGCTTATCAGCTAGTGTGGAGCACATCACTGAGCTAAGGGAACAGCTGGCTTTGGGGAAGCTGGGTCCGACTTTCATTTACGGGGGCAGTTCAGTTAGCCTGGGTTTAAAGTTAGTATAATAATGTTTTTTAATGATGGCCTTCTCTGCATGTCCTGACTGAGTAAGAAACCCTTCTCTGTGTATGCAGTTGGGATTATCCACGTCTTATTACTGCCCTACATTGCCAATATGAACACTGCGTGTCACCTCCCATTTTCTCTTCCACGTGCTTGGTATCTTCCTGCCTCCCTTTGTAGTGGGTTTTGGTTCTGCGATCCGGTTCTGCCAGCAGCAGCCTGCTGGACGCAGGTAAGGCTTGGACAGACAGATGGCCTGATCCTCAGCTGAGCATCTGGCCTGTTAAGCTGTCTAAAAAGGCACCATCTTTACAAATCTTATTCTTAATCTCATTGTCCCTTCTGTGACCTGGTAGGGTTCAGATGGGTACCAAGGAGAGGGGGAGGACCTTCACCAGGAGCAACACTGAGCCAACAAGGCATGAAGTTTTTGCTGGGAGGGCAGTTCACCTGGGTTCAGTGCTGGGAATGTGCTGGTTTCTTAGAGGGCAAGCACAGAGCTCCTGCTTGGACTAGAGGGTCCACCTTGAGTCCTTCTCTGAGGAGGACATGGACAAAACAAAGCCTTGAAATTGCTGGTCGAAGCTTTTGGATAGATTTGCCTACGGCACATTGCACTGCCTTTACTTGTGGCAGCTTCTTTGTCCATGTAAAACCTTGGTGTCATCCCTTTCAGTAGCACCTGGACAATCTCAAGTCCTGGCGGGTGAACTGAGGATAGACCACCTTCTTTTGGGAAGAAATGTCTCACCCTCTACTGAGTTATATCAGTGAGAGCAGAGCTTTCAGCAAAAGAAAGAAGAGGAAGACACTGGTTTGCAAAGCTGTTAATTGCTTGTGTCTGTGGTCCTGTCTCCTGACAGCGTGGCATTCCTCAGAGGAAGTGAATATACCCTGGTTTTGGCAAGAAGGCCAGCAAGGTGCTATATCCATAAAACATCTGTGGAAAAGGAACTATTCTTCTCACTTTTCCTATTATGTAATGAACCTCGAGACAGATATTTTGATAGTGGTAATAACTCGAGAAAAAGAGATTTTCAAAAAAGTTTAAACTTACATAGTGCTGAATGCCCTGACAATTGTATTGAATTTAGCTCTGGGGTTTGCCCATTCCCTCCAGCTATGGACAGGTTTTGATGTAGATCTGAATTCTAAAGCTTTGTAATGGACTAACCCCCAAACTCAAGCCCAAATATTGGAGAATTATGAGCAAACTTGACTCAGATACTTTCAGAATTAGAGCATTAAATTAAATTCTTAGAGCTTCTTGAAATCTTTCCTTGCAAGGTTCAGGGGCTTTAAAATATAAATAATCACATTAAGTTCTCTGTAAGAATCGTAAGTATAATTTAATAAGTTTAGAGAGGGTCCTCTTCTGTTATGCAAATCTGAAATATTAAAAAAAATGCATTTTAAAAAAGTCAGGATAGTGATCTTCTTTCTTCAACCCACTTCAACACCTGGAAAAGTGAGTAGTTGTGATACGAAGAGTATGTGCTGCAGAAAAAGGGATCAGTGAAAGTTTCCTCCATGTTTCTACAAGAAACACATATAGCTGGACACGTTTCTTCATGTGTGCAATTGCTTGTGCTCATTAGTTGTGATGTAGGCCTGGACTGACTGCTCAGGTAGGAAACAAGAAACAGAAGTCTCTTAAAAGTTTTTCTCATTGTTTTTTGGTCAAATGTTTTTCTATAATGTGGGCATCCTGGAGAAACAGCTGGTTTTGTGGGTCTACAATGTGCAGTGAATTCCTAGATCAACACAAAAGGATCCAAAGGAAAATCAGCACTCAGGCACGAGCTGGTCTGTAATGCCCCTTCCCTACTGCACAGAAGAGCTCTTCCAGTTTGCAGCCATCGGGTTAAATTCTGGGTTTGGACCCTTGTCTAGCAAACCCATTTAAGGACATTCTCAAGTGCTGTACAGTACTGTGCAATGCCTACCATTCTAAAACACTGATCACAGGAGGAGTTTTGCTTTGAAATGCCTAGGGAGGTGCGATAAAACTAATACTTGTCCTAGAGTAAGAAATCCAAAATGTTCTGGATGAGACTAGGAACAAAACAGCTCATTTTCTGCTAACTCCCAATTAAGATGAAATCAAAGAAATGCAATCCAAAAAAATAGGGAAGAGTTATCTATTAAGTCCAGATTACAGAAGCATATATATACATTTAGTATAGTATTCTTGGAAAACTTTGTAGAGAGCCCCAACATAGAAAAGTGAAACCAAATCAGACGAAAACATCTCAAACAGTGGAATGTGTCGTTGAAAAAAATCAAATTTCCAGTCAGCCCAGGGTTTGGTATGAATAGAGCTTGCTGCACAGTATTTCTGAGAAATGGATTTGGAGCTGAGCATTCACTGCGATGTAACTTATTAAAAAAAAAGAAAAAGGAAAATCTGACAAATTGCAGTGACTTCCCTCTAAACAAAGAGTTGCCAGCCAAGGAGCCATCTGTCAGGGTATGATTCCCAACTTTCTTTTTGTCTTTCAGAGCAGCCGGACGGGGCAGCCCCACCAGCCCTCAGCCCTCGAGGATCCCATCCCTGCTACTTTCTCTTGCTGCAATAATTTCATATCGATGGTTTTCATCTGCCAAGATTACATCTTTCAAATGCATCCTAGGCAGCAGAAGGATTACTTTGCAGGACATTTGGTTGGTGTTGGTGCAGCTGAGGCCAGCAAAGCAAAACTTTTCTGAGAGAAAATTCTTAAGTCCTGTCTCTGCTTGTGAAACCAATGGTTGAGCAGAACAATATTAATTCATTTTTCCCCCTGCTGTTGAATAGTAAAAAGCCTGGGATACCCTGGGAAAACATATTCTTAATGGTTTTCTTAAAGCTGAATGCCCTACTGGCAGTAGCAAAGACAAAGCAGTAAGATCTAAGGCCTCTTAGTCTCTGGAAAATGGCATAGGTTTTATGCTGGAAAAATGAGGGATTTATTTCTTTTTTTGGTCAGATGAGTTCAGGGTCAATGTACAATTTCTCTTTTTGTTTCTATTCTAATGACCATCTATTTTGGGGTGTTTTATTCCCCCAAACTCCATCCGACTGACAAAATTCGTCGCATCTGGCTCTTTGTTGCAGAAAGGCTTTGCAGTGTGCATGGCTCCGTGCACAGAGCTTATACAAACCCCAGAACCCCGCAAAACCCTTTGTAAAAGAGCAAAGGACAGCAGGTTTTTCCAGTGTGGAGCTGCTCACATCTCAGCCAAAATTACACTTTCTACTTTATATTTTTGCAAATCTCCCCTTTACCAGCCCCTACTCCCTTGTCCTCCTGTCATCTTCTCCTCACCACCGTGTCCCTTCTGGGTCACCCAGGGGGGCCCAGGTCACCCTCAAAAAAAGAAGAAAAAAAGGAAAAAAAGATTCCGACTCCCAAATGCATGTATGCATTTACCCAGGAGATGAACAGAGGGCTCAAATGATGCAACAGAAATGCTGCAGATTTAAAATCTCTCTCCCCTCAACTATCTGAACTCCCCAGGATAAATCCGTCCTGGGGTGACTTAAAGTATATGGAATTACCAAAGGATTCCTTCTCTTTCTTTCTCTCTTTTTTTTTTTTATTTCTTTCCTTTTTTAAGGGAGAAATTAGGAACTGCTGCAAATGTTTTGCTTAATTTATGCATTAGAAGAGCCATTCTGTAGAGCCACTAATTTGCTCTAGATGCATGAAATTAAACAGAGCCTAAGTTGGCAGGATCAGGGCCTTGCTGGATTTGAAAAGGAGGCTTAAGATGGGAGTCCAGATAGCAATAGCCTGTGACTGTGCAAGTGAAGCAACTGTTTGCATGTACATCTTGTCAACATGATATATTGGTGCCTGATTCTTGTCATCTGTAAACGGGAAAACTCCCACTGAAATTTCTATTTTTTTACCTGTCTAACATACTGATTTACATCTTCCTGCATGGCCCGGTGCAGCGCTGCCTGGTGCCAGTGAATATCCTAGGGCCACTGAAGGAAGCAAATCCATTTGCAAGCAGCTCTCATAAGCCCCATCCTATTGCAAGCCTGCAGATTCTTTAAGACTCATTAAGCAGCCAGCAAATAGGATGCATTTGTCTCCCATTAAAAAGCAAATTGAAAGTACTGAAAGGAAACCCATGTATGGCTGCGATTTGTCAGAGAGTGTATTAGCAGGAACAGTCACAGTAGGTTTAGCATTTGAGTATGAGTTAAAGCAGGAAATGGCACGAGAGGAACTATTTTAAACAAATCAGCTCTATTAATAATCTGGAGGTACATTTAAAAGCACCAGCAGTTCCAGCCATCTTTGACTCTTCCAGGAGGAAGTTTCTGCTTGTTGCAGAGCTGCTGTTGCTTTAACTTGACACTCAATATGTGTTTTCCCTGCAGTATTGGATATCTTGGGCTCTCTCCAGGATGGATTTGGAAATGAACTGATCTCTATAGTTCCTATGTAACGATGAGATTTACTACTTAAATCACCGTGTATCTTAGTGAGTCAAATAAACATCAGGGGCATCACTTAGGGCCGCTTGCTGAATCCAGGCTGCGTTCATGCAACCTGAGCTGGTCGCCCGTAGGGCCAGGTTAGTTCACCCGAGGTCGTGGAGGGGGGAGATGGCCTTGATCAGCTGCAGGCTGAAAAAAAAAAGAGGTTTATGTGAAATTGCAGATTTAAGGTTTCCAAAAAATTAATGCAATTTTAAGTGTCTTGCAGACCATTTGGTCCCTTCTGCTGATTAGGAAAGCCTCTGCACACAGTAAAACTTCGGTGTCTCACTTGCACTGTCTGAATCCTAACACTTACAGGACCCCTGTAAGCAGGAAAGACACCAAAGATTAATTTGGGATACGAGCTTTTTCTGTGAACGTTATTTGGTGACGTTTAAAGCTTATAATTTTATCTACAGCAGCTGTGTCCCAGTGCAGGAGGAACTGGGTCCTGGGTCCCATTTCTGCAGAGTTCAGTGCTGCTAAGCAGCATTTACATGAGTTTTCCCCCCATGGGCATTGTAGGACTTGCTGGTTCAGAGCTGTGAGGAATTAGCAGGACAGGTTAAACATATAAAACTCACAATATTGGGACCTGAGTTATCTCCCTGTGGGGCAGCAATCATTTTTGACTTTTACATGTCAAACCACTTTGCTAAAAGTTATATGTTTTAGAGATATAAACATATATAGGGGCTTTATCTTTGCCAGTGTCATATTAACGCCTTTACAGACTTTGCAGAGGTGCTGTTGGGGAGCATCAGTCCCTGTGTGGAGCAGAGCAGCAAGAAACTGCAGTCTTTTAACTTTGCCACTGTGAATACACTCATGGAATTGCACTCACTTCTGCCACAGAATAAAACCAGATGAGTCTCCAGCTCACACTAAGGTCTCCAGGGATGTTAGTTGGGGTAGTAGCTTCTCACGGCTCCATCGCCCACAGCAGCGGAGCAGTTCCTGCTCTCTTCTTGGGTGCTCACCCGCCCTGTGCTCTGAGGACACAGAAGGAAGGAGGATGCCGTTTCCCACCCACCTTCTGCCACAGCGTGTCCAGGACTCCCTGCCACGGGACGAGGTAGGAGGGTTTCAGCTGGTAGTTCCCAAATTGCATGTCTGTGGGTGCCAGAAGGGTAGGGATGAATGTAGGTGATGCACGGTTGGAAAGACTTGCCCTAACACCAGCCGACTGAGCTCCCATGTCTCTCCAGGTGCCATGGAGGTGACGTTGGTCCCCACGGTTTGCCCAGCTGGCACCATGCGAATAACCCAACCTGCTGCAGCTCTGCTCCCCGGCGATAAACCTGTGTGCTGGGCTACGTGGCTCACAAGAGCAGATCCACCTCCAGCCAGTGCGGGTAAATGGAGGGTTTATTAGGATATGAGAATCCCAGAAGAATTATTTAAAAAAGGAGAATGAGGTCACATTACTGAGGATGAGATCAAGGAATAAAATAAGCATGTAGGGCAGAAAGGTTGCAGTGCCAAATGAATTACAACTACCAAGGAGTGTAAAGAAACAGGGAGAAAAGTGCTATAAATACAGTAAAGAAAGAGAAAGCAGCAGGCAGAAGCCCATTACCTAATGAGGAACAAGAGAGGTAGGGATGACCTAGAGAAAGCTGACACAAGACAGAATGGGAACAGAATAAGCAAGGGAACGTACCATTAAAGTGAATATATTTGCCAGGTTGTATGGAGAAAAGCAGGGGATCTGGGGGGTCAGATATAGTCTCTGTCCTCAAAGAAAAGAGAAAGGGAGGAGGGTGTCTGTGCTTATCCTGTAGCTCTGTCACAGCTTCCCGTGTGGCTTTGGGGAGATGCAACAGTCGTCTTGTCCCTTGTTCAAAAGGGAGTGCTAATCAGCATCTCATTTTACATCAGGGAACTGTGACACTTTGTTTCCTTTGCAGACTCCTTGGGCCCTGGATTACCTTGTATGATGCGTCTGCCAAGAGGACTCTGGCCTGTCTCTTAGGTGGCCCTGAGTGCAGGTCACAGGGTGCAAGGTGCTGGACATGAAGGGCCCTTCATGAGGTGCTGCAGGCTGCCAGTGAGAGCAGTGTGAGAATGTAGAGCAGAGCAGTTCAATGAGATTTATCTTGCTTTTAGGCACATGAGGTGTTCCAAAATACTGACTGAGTTAAAGAAGGCTGAAGGTCACTGATGACTTGGTGGGAGGGATTTTATTGGTTAAGTTGGGGCAAGGGGTCAAAAGAAATAAGGAGGGAGAGAGCTGTGAGGGCCCCTGAAAACAAAGGAAAAGGAGGTGTTTTTTAGGATTCCCACCTGCAACCCTAGGATCATGGATTTGGACAGCTTGAGGTTTGTGGACCCTAGATAGTAGCCCCTAGACATGCAGAAGTCTGCAAACCACAGGGAGAAGAGTCCTCCCTCTGAGCTCTGTGTCAAGGGACAGCCACATCCTGAGTTTTTTACTTTGGGGTGACTTGAGCTGAAGTAGAGTCATGCCTTCCAAGACCCTGAAAATCCAAGGTAAAACTTTGCTTACTTTGTGGTAAACAATTACAGCTTGAGGAAGCTGGATCTGCTCTTCATTTTCTGTCTCAAAGCAACACTAGTCTTTCCTCCATCAAAACTTACTATTCTTACCACCAGCTATTCTTCTATTTTCAGAAGAAAATTAGAAAAAATCTCAGGCCTTTATTCCAAAGAAAGAATGATGTTGAAGTGTTATGCAACAGGAGATTGAAGCCACAGAAATACAAGAATTTGTACATTCATAGGGCTTCATGTGTAGGATTGAAGAACTGTGCATTTGACAGCATAGGAATTTCATGCATTGCAAAAGCTTTGGTGTATTGATCAGAACCCAACGTATTCAGCTTATGGGGTGGTGTTACTCTTCTATTTATGCGGTCTAAGAAAAGGAAAAGAGAGAAGCAAGCCTTGAGGGGCAGTGACCCTTTCTTTATTCAGACCTCAACAGAAGGAGGGTCTTTACTTCCAAGAACTCATTTTTCTTTCTTCTTGCCACACAATGAGGGCTCCAAAAGAATAGGTCCTTGGAGCTAACAAGGTTGATCATCAAGGAAACCTCTGTGCCTTCTGAATCCTAGGGATAGGCAAAAGATTTAGTGCTTCACTGAACCAACCTTTGGAAACAGAAGTTCTGAGAGCCGATTTAAAGGCTGATTTTAGGACTAGCTCCACACAGACATTTTCTGCCCTTTCTGAAAGAACGCAGCATGGACCACTGTACGTATTCATCTCCTGAAGAGACAAATAGTGCCCAATATTTCCCATATGACTGCAGCAGATGCCTTCAGCAGTCGATGGTGGGCCCAAGGTTAATGTTTAACATTGGAGAGGAGGAAAATACAATGGCACTAAATTATGGTCATTATAATGGTAGGTTAAAACCAATGTTGTTGCACAGACGTCGTGCTGGGAATTCTCCTCTCAGGGGGGTGTTAAACAGAACAGCCTGCCAGAAAGGACAGCATGTAGAAATATAATTAACTATACACAAGAGGACAAAATATGTACTGCAAGGTTAGGGCTGCACTCTGAATAATGTTAATGTGATGGTTTTATATGCACTTATTTTTCACATCTATAACATGGTGGCAAGTGCAAGGAAAAATCTTTTGAGCTGCTGGGATACCTGTCTTGTCTCTGCTTTGAAATGTAGCCATGCTGTAGTACTGACTTGGTTTGCCCTGTCTTGAAAAATAAAGATACCTACGTGACACTGCATTGTAGCCATCAACCTCAGCTCCTCCTGTGGGTATGTTTCAATATAATTGTTGCCTTCGTGATATACTTAAACATGTTTACTGAATGTTTAGTTCTGGAGAGGCAGACTTATTTGCTTAGATGCTAGTAAAAATGCTATTAGGTGCCAAAATGTAATTTGAAGTTGGGAGCAAATATACTAGCCCAGGAAGAACATGGTGCAGAATGGCTTTAAATAAGTTTTCCTGCTTCTGTTCCTGACCTCATTTCTTGCTCTTCAGGTGTACCACTGTTGTTCAAACAGCATGACTGGGCACTTGGCCTGTGTGAAAATAGAAATTTGATCATCCACAGCTTTCTGCTCGGGTATAAGAGTGAGAACCATATATGAAGCAGGCCCACAGCCTTTGCTCTGAGCAAGGCTGGGAAATGTGGAGGGCTGGTGAGGGTAAAATGTAGCTGTTGACATTGTACACAGATGTCCATGACATCTCTGGAGAGTCAAACACATAAAAGCAGTGTGAGAACAGAATTAATGATGTAATATTGATCAATGAGGTATGTAGGACACTGGACTTGGTGTGTGGTGTGAACCAGGCTTGGTGGAGACCTGTTGTGCTCTGTCTTCCGTGTCATTCTCCAGAGCTGGGAGGTGACACCTGCATGGGCTCTGCTCCACTGGTGCTGGCAGCCCTCCTCCATCCCCACCGAAACACTGGTGAAAGTGGGTAGGAGAATTTGTGGATCTTGTGAATGGAGGATAGAGAGGACCTGGTCTTGGGTCCTTGAAGAGGCCACAACCCCTTTTAACTGCACGACTCCTCCTGCTCACAGGGAGATGAAGCAAGGGGAGGGCATCTGCAAAGGTCATGAGTGCTGGGTGTAGATGGGAGCTGGCTCTGTCCGCTGGGTGCTGGGCAGCAGATTTGACAGGGGTCGCAGCAGCCAGCACCTACGGAGAGAGGTCAGTGATACATGGGACTTGACCTCGCATTCCTCACACCTCCCCGACCCCCATTGTAGTCAATCAATCAGATCCATTATGTGGCATCATTAACTTAGAAGATTTATGGGCTTTGGACAGTGGGAGGGGAACCCGATTTCATTTCCAGCACAGTTTTTTGCTTTCCTACCCACACTCATGTTAATGACGAGAGGCGCAAAATTTTATTCGGCTCAAGTAGCCAGGGAAACAGCGCTGGCCTAACTCTGTTCCCAAGCAGATGCTAACTGCTGGCTTGTTATTTAACTAAGTTGTTGACGACTAATGGCCTAATTGGGGTAGCAATTGATTTCAGATGACATTTTAAAACTGCAAAGTCAGCTCAACAATTTATAACGCCAATGGTGGTTTATTGCTTTGGCAGAGTTAAGTGGATTGATTGGTCATAAACTTCCATTGGTTTCTTGTTACCATGAACTATGTTTAATGCTTTTTATTGATCTATCATTTGCTGAAAATTTAAGCTTCATTGGAAAAAAAAAAAAAAAGAAGCCTCTACAGCCCTGTATTTTATAAAGAATACTGTCATGTATGGACACATGCGTTTTAGTTACGGCAAATCCTGGTTCTCCTCTCACTGGGCCCATTTCAGGGAAATGCTAGGGGTTTGGGCAGTTTTCTGAGTGGAGTACGCTCCATTCCTCCTGCTGCCCGAACAGAAGTTTATCACGGGATGGGAACGGGCCTGCTTTTGTTAGTTCAGGAATTATTTGGAGAAATGAACGTGCCTGAAGGACACGAAACGAGGGTGTGAGCCTGAGAACCGACTGTCATGTGAGAGGTGTCTCAGCGCAGACCTGCCACGTAAATCCCAGTTTCCCGAGCTCTGATTGAGCCGACGACTGCCCTGTCTGTCCACCGACTTCGGTGCATTTCCAATTCGCACCCCTGCTTTAGAAAGCATGGGATCTTCGGCACTTGTAAGAGGAGCTCAAAGAGAAATCCTCTGTTGGCGAAAACCAAGTCACGCAGTTTTGCTGCCTGAGCTCTTCCCGTCTGCAAAATATGGACAAGAAAACCTGGCTGCTTCAACACGTTGTGAGGATTAATGGATTAAACAGGTCTGATCCTGCATGCATTGAAGGTTCCCAGTTGCCAAGCGTGTTGAACATGGCAACACTATGTGTTTGTAAATATCCATTAATTAATTCTTAATTATTATTCTGAATAGCAAGGTTCTTCCAAGCATCTCCCAGGATTCAGGATTCATCTCCCACACTCCCCTGGCCTGGGCACATGAAAAGAACCATGACAAATATCGTTCATCCCTTTGCTGAGTGAAAACAGTTGGCACTTCAGACTTCTGATTGCATAAACCATCCTTACCGCTTGATATCATCTGCAAGGTCTCTGGCAAAGGAGATTGTTGCCTTTGCTGGAGCATCTAATGGGCAGGAGGCCAGGTGTGCACGTGGAGGTCCTTCTACAGGGCCTCCCAACACTACTCCAAAATAGTAATTGGTCCAGAATGATCCGTGGGGCTTCCCAGAGGCCAGTGCAGGGAGCAAAGGTTGGCAGGAGCACTGTGAGGCAGCAAAGTTGGGGCTTGCACACACTGAGCAAGATCTCACAC
Source organism: Crypturellus undulatus (assembly GCA_013389825.1). Lineage (NCBI taxonomy): Eukaryota > Metazoa > Chordata > Aves > Tinamiformes > Tinamidae > Crypturellus > Crypturellus undulatus. The sequence goes on along the minus strand of VWPW01017923.1, from coordinate 103,587 downwards.
CCTGGAACCCAACCAAAGAGCATGAGGAGCAGTGAGGTGCTTTAGTGATGAGCTAGCTCAGTGCTGGAGCCCATGTGCACTTCTGGCGTGGTCAGTAGGTGGAAGAAACGCTGTTAAATCTGAGCTCTTGCACTGCATCTTTCCTGGCTAACCCCACTCCAGCAGACCCTCTGGAAAGCTGATTTCCCAGGAGTTTTAGCCCGTGTTTTAGCCAGTTGCCTACTGCCTGCTACAGAACCCAAGACCAGATCCCAAACATCTACTGGGGTGAGAGATTATCCAGAGGTAAAATAAATATTCTCCTCTCCACTAAATTGTGTTAGCCAGCTAATGGCAGGCCAACAATTTTGGGGTCAGTTTGTATAACTTCCAAGCCTGAAAGGTTTTTTTGAAAGCTTTTTTTTTTTTTTAAGTGCTTGGCACCACTGAGACAAGATGTTTTGGCTTAACGATTATACAACTGAAGTGCAAAAGGAAGAGGGCCTGATGATAGAGTAAGTTTTTCTTTGAAGATTAGTGAAAAATGAGCCAAGTGCAAAGGCAAAAAGGACAGAGAAAAACTGAATGGCTCTGACACATAAATTATGACCAGCCAACTTAGAAGTAAGGTGGCTGAAGGCAGTATAGTGAAAGATATAAAGCCCTGAGCAGGGCTGAGAAGGTGAATACAACCCAAAACCTCAAGGGTATCCAGTATCAGATATAAAAATAAATGATGCCAAAGCACTACATTTTTGCCCAGTGGAATTGTGGAAATCATTGCTAAGGATATTGTGGAGGCCAAAATTATAAATGAGTTCAAAGAGGCAATTTCAAGGAGGAAGAGTCCATGAAGAGTTATTAAATATAATGTTTTTCCAATTCGAGACATCTCTGAATGCCTGGATTCTGGGAGGCTATATCATGGAAATACTTACCCTATATAAGAAATATTTCTTTTTCCTGAGCCACAGATGCTGGTGAGGACGGGACTAGATGGAAATATCTTTTGATCTTGTTTTTATTTTTGCACAGAAATTTTTGTACCGAATCAGAAATTAATCGTTTTTATATATTTCATTCTAATAATAGTCAATGTCCTGGCATGTAGTTTTAACTACCATAGACCAACTTCTTATTTACCCAAATACTCAGGATTGATTGACATCTTTATCAGAAGTTGAGGTCCTAGATCTCACTAGCAGTGCTGTTCTCTGACTCCTAAAAACCCATGCAAAACAAAGATGCCTTTTCCAGCATACCCTCTGGATACGTGAGCAAATTCTTTGAAAGAACTAAATGTGATTTTCACTGCATCTCTGAGATGTGACCCACAGTCATCTGGGGGATCTCTAGATACGCTGCTCCATTCTGCCACTCTCTCATAGTTTTTTTAGGCCGGAGAGCCCAGTTCTGAACACACGGCTACCTCCTTTCCCGCAGATCTGAAGTCTTTAATGCATAGGCCAGATCTTCCAGCTTGTGCAACTGCCAGAGCTGCAGTGCCTGCAGGAAAGCTACAACAATTTATAAAGTATTTCCAAGTGCCTACATTCATGATTCTTTGCATCTACCTCAACCATTTCTTGGAGTTCCTGTGTGAAAATGTAGCCAACATCTGTTGGAAAAGTGATATTAAACAGCTTCAGTTTAACATCTTTACCAATGAAAACCTGCTTTTGCATGCTGGAAGGTATTCTTCAAGATTATTTTCTTCTTTTTTCTCCAGTTATCCTAGATTTCTGGGATGAGAGATGGTTTTTCTTCAGCTGTTTCGGACATTCACTCCCTGACCGTTTGAAGTTATGCTTCTTTATCTTTACCAGTGTTATGTTTTCTTGCAGCTGGTTCTGATATCTGAGACATTTGCAAAGTTTTCTTTCTTCTTACTTTACTTCTGGAGTTTAAAAAGACTATTGAAACCAACCTCTTTGAAACTAAGAATTCAGGAGGATTCAAATTGGAATTGGGCATTTATATTAGTAACAAGTACAGAGAGAGCTATAATTGTAAAGTTAACAAAATCAGAGATCTGGAAATACTAACAGACCTCATTCTTTAAGGGGTGGTAAGTCTTAAAATATAAGAATTTAGGATGAAATTGTTCTGGCAGACAGATTATTCCACAGCTGCATTAATTTTCATCTGAAGCACTTGTTGCTGACTTGTATGTACAAAACTGCTCTGCATGGTGGGGACATTCGGCCCTAATGCAGGGCGCCCATGTTGACTACTGCTTCATTTATGATATTACAGGATTTTGAGCAGTGGGAGAGGGCAGAAAGCTGCACAGCCATGGTCACAGTTACCATGTGGGATATAGAAAAGATAAATTAAGGGTAAGTGAGGAAGGGGAGCCAGGCCTTTTAGGGTTTTGGACAACCCCTTGCCATGAGCTGCCTTCCTCATTGCAATTTTGGTTGTGTAAGAAGCTTTCTTGGTCACATGTATTTCCATAGCGCACTGTCCATGTGAGACATCATTGGTAAAACTAAGGCCATTGCTTCCAAAGGAAACTAATGTCATGTAGAGGCATATTCCTTAAAATATTTCTTTATAGGTTGTACAAAGAAAAAGACCTCCTGAAGGCACTGGAACTGCTATCAGAGTAATTCAAAGACCATTGCAGTACAGGGATTTACTGGGGAGAAAGGCAGGAAGACAGGGACCAACACATGCCTAAAGGCCGATAAAATGAGCTAATAAAATCTCTGCAGGGTTTGTTTTTAAAGTCCCTGTCCTGTACTGACTTTCCTGTTGTAGGAACAGCAAATGATGGTTTCCCGTTCACAGAAGTCTTCCCTGTGGCTTGACTTCACAAGAACCTTCACTTCTCTTGTCCTTCTGCACCAGAAAGAGAAATTGCTGTAGGTTTTTATGATTATACATGTGCAGCTGGGAATAGGTCCTATGCCAGTAAAAACTTGGTATCCTTCAGGCAGCTCTGGCACCACCTGGCCCCTGAGCATCTTTCCAGGGTTTCCGTGCCACGTCGTGTCCAGGTATTCACACAGTTCAGTCTTGGGCAAGCACCGTGTTGGGCTGGGAGGCTGCTCTGACCTTAATGTCGAATGGCAACAAATGGAAACGCAGGAGTGAGCAAACTGGACCTAGCAAAGGCAGTTCCCCAGGCTGGCCTGGTGCGAGTCACTCTTCTGCACACTGTGGAACAGGCCACAAGCTCCATTCCAAATGCAGAGGAATCTTTGCTGAGGCTCTTGTGCGTCCACCAACAATTGCCTTGTCCACAAATGAGCATTTTCTAATAGAAAATAAAAAATGCTGAGAAGTTTCTGATCCTCTATAATCAGCATTTCTCCTCCTACTTTCTTCACAGAATTGGGAAAGCCCTTTTTTCCATAAAGTCAGCCCACATTCACATCTATGACCATCATCACCAGGTTGTTTGCATTTTGGGCTGTGTCATCCACCTCTGACTCAAATCCTCTGCTTTCAATAACTGAATTTTGCCCAGACAGAAATTTGGACCTGCAGGACTTGGCTTGTAATTCCCCAGTTTTGTCCCTACAAGGCTACCAGCTCTGTATGTTACTCCTCCCTGATCTTTGCCCTTGTAACAGGTATGTTTTTGCTGTAGGCTCTTTGCACTGAACTCTTGCCAGTCCTTTCTTTCCAGTGTTAGTCTGTCCCTTCTGCTAAAAAGTTTCCATCTCAAGGCTGACATAAGGCAAAGTCACCGCATGCTGTGGTGCCCAAGGCCACCACTTCAGGAGTCTTGTGACTGGACCATCATTCAGCTTTCGTGCATTAGGAAAACCAAGCGCCTAACTTTCATGCATGTAAAAAAGGCTTAAATTTTTCCCCATATGCAATCAGCATTAGCACAAGGCTGCAGAGTGTCTGCAATAAAAATAGCATGAGTAGATGCTAATCCCAGCACTGCCCAGTGTGTCCCAGCAGGTTACCTGTGCACAGAAAGATACCTGGCAGCGAGCTGGGAAGCTTGCAATTCCCCGGCTTTCCAGGAAACAGGAATGTGCTCTTACTAGTTACTGCCCTTCTCTTTTCAAATTTGGGACAAAACCCACTGGAAATATTTATTCATGTTCCTAGACATTTCCTTTTATCGTGATCTTTTTTTGTTAACAAAGACATTCCCAGTACAGAAATTCTCCTTTTTTTTCCCCTCAGGGCAAAAATATGCCGTCAATAAAAAGCTGCCAAGAGTCTGTATGAGATTCCGCCTCTGCTCCGGTGGCTATCAACACTTTACAGGAAGGGACAACATCCAGTTCCAGGTGAGTTTAAGATAATCCAGTTAATATAGTGAAGTCTTCATGTGTTCTTTAATAGTTAGACATGTAGTCAGGACCAGAGGTGTGGAGTTTAACATTTCTCCCGCAGTCCGGTGGACCCTGGACACTATTATCTTAGTCACGAAGCTGCCACATCCCTGGTCCAGTCTCACCACTGCCTCCACAGTCCTCAGCCACTCTCCAGTTCAGGCGTAGCCCCATGTTTTCCAAGCCTTATTTTAAAATCGCCACCCACTTGCTGTTCTCTGAAATGTGAACCTTTATGAGGCTTCTTGGTATGATTTCCATGGGAAATATTTGTCACACAATGGAGTCCTTTCCCATAGTTTTGGGAGCAGAGGGGCATTTTTTTTCTCATAAACTGGACTATGCACCATTGTGCATACTGTAAACCTCTGTCAGAGGCCTGAAGAAGGCCTGGGTTCCTCCAGCTAACAATACCACCGGGCTAATTGGTAGAAATAATTATCCCAAACACTGGAAAAACTCAATTAGAAGCAAAACACATTAAAATATTTTTCCCAGATACCCCCCACCTTCATTATAAGAGACCACCCATGTGAGTCAAGTCCTCCCACTCTTGGATAGAGGTGTTATTATTTTTAAAAAGTGGCAAATTTCAGACATGGCAGAGAAGAAGGATAGGGGAGTCTGAAGAAACAATGTTAGAGGAGTAACAAGCCCATAGTGAAAGCCAAGTGCCCAGACTTCATTTTTTTTAATAATGTGTGGTCCAAAGCCATTGTATTAAATGTAAATGGAGAGGGAAATTATATTCCATATACTCTATCCCGTATTGTAGTTGCGCAGACAGCTGGTTGCAGCACACAGAGCCTGAACCACCTCTCCGGCAGTACATGCTGTCCTCACCGAGGTCAGTATTCCTTCTTGTCCTGACAAGGATTCTCAGCTCAAAAGACTTTAATTTTTTTGTCTGCTTCAAGTAACAGCAGGGGGTATGAGCAGGGCATTTTTCTCAAGTGATGAAGTCTGTTCCCACGGCTGTGGGAAGGATAGAGGGAGAGAGAGAGGGAGGGAGACACAGAGACAGGCAAAGGGGTCGGATATGCGGAAAGATCCAAAATTTGGGCCGAAGATTGGGCAGAGACACTGAAAGTAGGTTTAAACCAGGAATGTTGTTTAGGAGCCAGGAGGCAACTTCTCCACAACAGGTTTCCAGCAGAGAGTTTGCTCTGGCCGATGCCTGAGATACAGCTGAGCAATTATTTCTATAATATTTCTAAGCTTGCATGTCAGCGTGAAAGCAAGTAAGCACGACGAAAACCTGCTTTGTTGGGCCAGCAGCATTCACGGCTCTGGCTGCTCTGTAAATATCGCTAGGAGAGATATTTAGGATCCCAAACGTGCGTGGTGTGAGCTAGGCAAGAGGCCGCGCTGCTGCCTGCCCCGCTGCTCAATAGTGCTAATCGTCTGCATTACTGCTGTGCCCAGAGGCCCGGGCTGAGACCAGGGCTCCCGCTGTGCCTCTTATCTGCAAAACTGCAACCAGGCGAAACCCCTGCCCAAATGTTTAATTAACTTGGACAGTCAAGGCATTGGGGGGAACGGATATTCCCTCTCCATAGAGGGAGGTTTCAAGGCACAGAGGCATGGGAGAAGAGCACCCAGGTGACCACGTGCTCGTGTTTGGTGACAGGGATGTCCTTAGCTTGTAGGGAAAAATACAGCTCCTCCTGGCTGATCCCAAGGGTGAAGGAGCGTCCCTGCAGAGGAAGCTATGGCCATAATAGTCAGAAAGTTGTGCATAGCTGGAAGTGAAAGGGGATGAAGGGATTGTTTAAGATATAGGTGGGAAATGAAGAAAATATTCATTCCTTCTGCTTAAACCTGAGCTGGATACGCTCTTTGGATTGCCGTCTTTGAATTGCCATTAAATGGCTGTAGTCGTGCAATTGCTTTCCTCTGCAACCAGTAAAGATAGATTGCTATCCATTTAAAAATAGAAGTGCTGAAAGACATTTTACAGCTTAGAAGTAGGGAAGTTCTTCCTCCCTTCCTCAACACATGTATGCCATAACGTGAGGAGATACGGCAAAGTGCAACTGTATGGCACATGCTGAACCTGAAATCTGTCTGGTCTTCTACCCTGAGACTGAGTTTGAAAAGGACTCATGAAAAGTTAAAATAACTCACCTCTGTGTGGGAATTTGTATTTATAGTTACCAGTTTACCTTAAAAATGAGAGCATTTTATGGATAAGGAATAAGAATGAATAAGAAATTCTTTGTAAGCCTGGTCTACAGGTGGCCATAGATCAGGTCCTGGTGGTCATTAAAAGATTGAGGAATAGATGACTATCATGGAGGGGTGTAAGTACCTGGAGTATGTAGAATACATATAATATTTTCAGATATGTCTGATTCTGGGAATCTTTGACAGATGTGGTCCAGCCTTTCACTCTGTGGAGATGCTGCAATTTCACTTGTCCCAGCTCTGGGGAGAAAAGTGGCTGATCACCAAGAAAATGGGGATTTTGTTCCAGTAAGGCTGGTGGGAATGCCAGCTGGGTTCAACAAGGTCCCCAGCCTTGCTGAATTCAGGGGGAGTCTTTCAAACGGGAACAGGCTTTATTTGGTAAAGCGATTCCTAGTTAACTTTGGGCAGCGTTCTCCAAACGCACTCAATTAGGCCATTGCTAGAGCTGCTGCATCTTTCACAGCCCTTCTCTAGGACAGCTCTGCTGAGATCCAGGCGGAGAGCTGCCTACGCAGCCACCCCCAGCACCAGCTGAGCTGCTGGCTTTACCGCAAAAGGGCAAATATGCTCGCTGACAAGTGCTAATAATGGCTAATGAGAAGTATAAATAAATAAGATGCATAAAATTATGCAGACTGTAGTCCTTTTAGATGGATGAATTCATTCAGTACCAGGAAACAAAGTTTTACAATTTCTCCTGGAAATGTGGGTGCATTTAATGGGTAAATGGTATTAATGATTTATTCAAAAAGGTTAATGCCATCATATCACAGAGTCCCCCACGAGTCCAAAGAGCACATCTATTAATGAACTTTCTTACGATTAAAACATGCTGAGCAAAACAATAGTTAATTGAGCAATGGAAGAAAAAACACAAAGGAAGATTTTATCTTTCATGGAAGCAGACTTATACAATTTAGTCTCTGACTAAAATTGTCTTTGAGGTGCGTAGGATCGTGATTGCAATCAGAGAATGTCATCGCCTGTTGGACAGGACACAGGAACTGGCCACTGTGGGATTTTTGCCATCCCAGATTAACTGCTGAACATCTGACATGGAGGAGCGTCAGCATCTCCTCCCATTTTACCACGGCAATATCTATGCCAGCATGTTGCTTCAAAGGGCCATTTGAGGGCTACTGCAGTAAAAGGAGACAGAAAAAGCAACACTCACAAATATCAAATGTCTGTACCATTTGATAACGCCCACAGTAAGAAATCCACGGGGTGGTTAACTGAAGGCAAGTTTGGGTATTGCAGAACATGAGCAAGGCCTGAGAGCTGCTTGTCTGCTTGCTCCTGCACCGCGGGAGAACGGGGCCACCTTGTCCATGAGGGGCTCTGCAGACCCCAGCTGCAGGGACCATTCCCAGGAGGAGATTGGGGCTGTGAGTCCTGGGTATGCAGAGGAACCAGCTGCCCTGTTGCTACAAGGTACCTGTGTGGGGAAAGATGCAGGCAAAAAGGCTTTTTGGCCTTTGCCAATGTCCCCTTGTCAAGTGACTATGTAGGGACCTGATGGTGAAGTCTCACAGCAAGGGGGACATGTTTCTGTCTGTGGCTGCATGCTTGGCTCAAAGGGCCTGGAGGGTCCCTGGACCCCTTCAGGTCTGTGTCTCTGGTCTGTTTTCCCATGTTAGGTGTCCAAACAACACAACAGGGGAGAGCAGTGATGAACTTCCCCCATCAGACAGTTGTTTCTATGAGGAAGTTGGATGACCTGTGTTTATGCAATGCTATTCGAGGCAAGAACTTTTTTTTTTTTTCTGGGATCTTTCAATTCCTTTTATGAGTAACAGCCTGGCAAGAGCTCTCCTTCAACAAGCTACCTCAAGAAGCAGTGTAAAATTTTACTGAAAAACTTCTGAAATCTCCAGGCCTGTCCTAACCTGCAGCTTCTCAGGTAGTTTCTGTTATTTCAAGAGCAAAGTGGCTGTACTGAAAATCTTCTCTCAGGCTTAATTCCCAGAAGCCAGCAGAAACACTTGGATGGAAGCACAGCTTTGGTCCTCTTGTCTTTGGGACCCTGCTGCCAGATCAGGGCTAGCTACTGCCTTGATCAGCCCCAGGGCCAAAAGCAGGGGGGCCAGAGCCGAGGATGTCCATCTCTCCATCAGAATGGGTCTTTGGGAGCAGAGCTTTGCTGGGAATACCGATTCCCAAGGCTCTTGCTGACTCCATGCCTGGTCATCTGCCATGCTGTCCACTCGAGGTCACCTTCTTTCTCGGTGCTATCAACCTGGGGAAGTTTCATCTCATACCTCAGCCACTTCATTGCAATCTTCTGTGTCTTGGCCCAAGCATTTAGTGACTGTGGGTAGCATCGTGCACCCCTTCCTCCTGCATAGGCAAAAATTCTGTATCTCATTTCCTAACTCATGCCCTCCTATCCCTTACAGGCCACATTATACATGGCTTTTCCTTTAAAAAAGACTACCTTCCCCCAACAATACACATCTTCCTCCCTCCATCCTCTGTACGTGCCAAACTACGCTTGTGCTCCCTGTGTATTTTAATCTTTGTCAAGCCCTGCCTTGGCACTGCGGTCGGACACCTCATTCTGCGGGAGTCAGTGTGATCTCACTCTGGTCACAGTCATTTTCTTCCTGCTGGAAAAAGAACATTTGGGCTATTAGCAAAGAGGAAGCTCGCAGTGTCAGGCAAGTTTACATTGAACAATTGTTGTACCAAAAGTGCTGGAAAAACAATTTTTTCAAGCACCACTATATCATTTCCGATTTTTTTAAACAAAAGCTCAACAAGCTGTAAAAAAATGGACAGTGGATTAACTCTTTATGTTGCTTATAGCTAGCTAAACAATAACTGGTGGTTTAGCCCCAGAACCGTATCTCTAAACCTCCATGCTGGATCTTTATCTAAAAGTTGTGATTCAAAATAAGCTGTAATAAAAATTAAGCACCAGCCAAGGCAGGAAATAAAATACTTGCCCTACCCTTTCTATCTTGTTCCCCATGATTACAGGCCTATTGAGCGTAAACAATAGAATGAGATTAAATAATAAATGGAAGCAATGCATCAGTCATATACTCCTTTAGCCTGAAGTAACTTTCACCCTCATTTTCTAACCATAAGGCCATGCACAGAACAACACATATTACCCAAGAGATAAAGCAAAAAATGTCTGAGCAGCAGAATTCACTGTCCCAGGATAGCAAAGCGGTAAGTGATGAAGTCTCAGTTGATTTTGCAGGCATAGTGAGGATTTGCCCAAAGTAAAGCCAAAGCTAATCTTAAAAGACATCTCGGCGCCCCCAAAAGACAGGGGTGCAAATGGGGAACTAGGTTAAGAACTGGATATTCACGTAGCCCAAAAGCAAAATTTGTGAATATTAGACCTCTTGCCTGGAGGGGGGGTCCCTGATGTTTTGGAGCACAAACCAGCCTTTAACTAAAGGGCAGAGGAAGGATATCTCCCTCCCCGGCCATGGCATTGCGTAACTCCCCACTGGGGACGTGACACTTCATCTGAAGCAGCAGGTATTGGCCAGCGATCAGACAAACCTTGGGCCTGCTCTGAGCTTTCAGCTCCTATTTCACTTCTCCTCTGAGCTAAAGCAAAGCAGGGGGATCCTTCCAAGGGCAATGCTCCCAGACGACCCAGCAAAGAAGGCCGTTATTAAGAGCTTTGCTCTGGAGGGGTCTTGGAGCAAGCCCATGGCTACCAGCTGGGGCAGTGGGAAGGAGCATTTTAATGAATTCATCATCTGACATGAGGAGCTCAAATGTGTTTTAGCTTTTGGATTGTCATCTGTGAGGTACCAGGTATTTGTCCATATAGAATTATTGATTTTAGGGGAGTAAAATAAGTGGCTGCAAGGTTTCCACCACCCAGCCAGCTCCATGGCATAGGGGCATCCAAGCAGGGCTTCTTACTCCTGGTGTTAGGTTTGTGTTTGAAACAGCTGCTGGAGTAGTAAGTCTGTTTGTTTGTTTGTTTGTTTGTTTGTTTGTTTGTTTGTTTTTTTAATGGCACCATTTGCTCTTGCAGTCCATTTAAAACCCCCAAACCGGCTTTTGGAGAAATTTTTGTCTCCTGTCGTATGAAGGCTTCTAGTCCGATACCTGTCTCTCACCATTGCTAGTGCCAGATATTTTAGAGAAAGATACTCATAGCTCCAGGACTCAGTTATGACATAACCCGTTTGCAGGAAAAGCAACCCCATTGATTAGTGGTTTGATTAATCCCCAAAGTATAAGATTTTATAGCTTCTGCAAAGCACTTTTTTTCCCCTTTTGTTTCTTTTGCTGTCGTAATTCCTAACCTTCTTGTTATTCTTGTACATGGTCATTGCTCTGGGGAATTTGGTGACATTTTCTCACACAGGGCGTGCACAATGGAAACAAAAGTACCCAGAAATTGTGACAGCTGCACATCATCCAAATATGCTTTCTACCCAGGATTTGCTATAGTCACACGCTGGTAATCAAATTACAAATTAATTATTTTATTCCTTCTCAGTACAACCTCACCACTTCTGAAGGAAGCCATAAAATCTATTGCTTAAAAAGCTCTGGCTGAACATAGTAGATTTTCTGCAAAGAACACACCAGCTGTGATTGAGGTCCACTGATCTCACTACTGGGCAGAAGCAAAATGCCCTCACATGTTTTTCATCCCAATTAATCTTTGATGAATTTAGTTTGCTGACATCTGGGCTCTGTATTGGTCCCCAAAGAATTGCCCTAATGTGCTAACCCCAAATTTGGGTTACTCCAAAATTATGAGATGAAAAGACCTATGCTGAGATTTTATCTTATCACTGGTTTATTTCCTGTAGTCTAGTGACAAACTGGTTGGTAGTCACAGTGCATAAAAGAGAAATGAATTACGTGGTGTAAGCACATTTATTCTGTCTTTTGATGCTAAACAAATTATGTCTTATAATGAACTCCTACAGAAAAAAAGAAAATTCAAAAAAATACAGGAGGGTGTCTCTTAAGAAATTATTTATCTTTTTGGAAAAGTTGCAGTATTGTAATGTAAGTTTAGTTTTGGAAACACAACTTTACTGCAAATCCCTCATTAGACTAGTAACCTAAAGGTTAATAACACAGGGTGGAATACCATTTTGTCTGTGAAATGTTTAGCAAAAGCTAAATATCCTTAAATTACACTCATGGCAGAATAAATGTTTTGACTTCTTTTGCAATCACAGTTTTGTTAAGCAGCAGAATTACTTGTGTTGAACTTGTAAACTTTCCAGTATAGACTTGCTTTTGTTGACAGCATTTTTGCAGTGTTTTCAAGATAAAAAACTATTTTGATGATCAGAAGAACCTGGCACTTAGTTATAAGAAAATTAGGACCAAATGTTGACTTAAACATTATTTATTGTTTTATTGTGGTAGGAACTTGCAGGGGATAAAACCCATTCATGAATGGGAGCTGATGAGGCATGAAGTTAATAAGAACAATGTAAGTACATAAGTAGATAATTGCCTGGACAGCTGCATGTAGTTAGAGGTTCAAGCAGTCATCTGCATTTATTGACTGGTCCATAAGCATCCCCCTCTGTGGGGCATTCCTAGTTAAGAGAGAAGAAAGGCTGTGGAGAAATTTTGGTGCTAGGCCCTGCAGAAAAGTATGAATTTGGGACTAAACTTGGACTGACAAGGAGCGTTTCAGTGTGTCCTGCCTTTAATTTAAGGCTGATTCTGCCAGGTTTCAAGGGGAAGATCTGGTTCAGGCCGTTTGGGGTTGGATCCCTTCTCTGAAACTTCATGAAACAAAACCATTGCCATGACCCTCCATTAGTAACAGCCATCTCCATGTGGCTTCTTGTTTTCTAAATGACTGTGGATTCAGCTGCTGGAGCATGTAACAGTTGGTAGCCCCTTGCTGTGTATTTTGGAGAGGATGAAATAAATGCTCACAGCCTGCATGCAGAATGAGGGAAGTGATACAAAAGCAGAGGGTAAAAGAAAGAGAGGCAGGCAGGAAATATTTCAAAAAAAAATCCATGAGAAAATGGATTTTGTGGTGTATTTAACCATTGCTAGGGGGTGTCTGTGCAATGAGAAAGTTTATTTGCTTGCTTGTAGAGTGTATTTGTTTTTTAAAGATTCCTTCAAAAAGAGCAGAAGAAATGGAGCAAAAAGTCAAGTTTCTCCTCAGCTGGCGATTCAGATGGCTCAAGCTGAGAGCAGCTCTGTAATTTCTCACTAAGTAGCACGTAGCTCTCCCCAGCTTCGGTGCAGAGACCCTCTTGAAAGACCATTTGGACCAGCTACAGTTTATGACAGTGTATAAAGCTAGTAAGCAGATGGGTTTTTATTGGAAGAAGAATACCCTGAATGAAAACAGGATTAGCTTTGTGGAAAATCACCTGTGTTAGAAACTAGTTCACGCCAGGGACTGATGTAGTGGTAGCTAATGGAAGAAGCCAAACATCTGTTTCTCTAGATCCATGTGAAATATTTCCCTCATCCTTTCATACTGCCAAACTTACAAGTATTCCGAGATCAAAGAGTTACACTTCCTGAGCTTTTTTTATATTTAGCAAGTACCTGAATGAAGCACCGACCTTTTTCAGTAGGAGATGAGTTGGCAACTGAACTCTCTGGTTCCTACACATGTGCACAGTTTTCTTCCAGGTAATCAGCCTGCTCATGAGAGCCACGCTTACGCGTCCTCTTAACATTGAGCTCATCTGGTGCGAGGCCTTCCATCTGCTAATTAGGAATGTACAGCACCAGAATCTCCTGTACTGAAGATGCTGTTCATCTGGGATGTGTAAGATCACAGGAGGGCAAGGTCTGGGTTTCCATCCTGTGTAAATTGCCAAAATTTGGATGTTTTTAGCTTGAAACCTTCTTCTGGCACTTAGCGCAGACTAGTTGAAATCTTCCACTTTGATCATTTCTAAACCATTTATTTATGAAAGTATCATTATTTTGCACATATTTTTTATGAATATATGCTGTAGCATATATATGTGTGTATATTTTATTAATTGCAGGTTTCAAGAAGAAATAATATTAGCAAATAGAACACTCCCTCTTCCCCAATCCTCCTTCCCCGCCACCCCGCATTGGAAAGGTAGAAATGGGGCATTTTTGCAATTTGGAAGCTGACATTCTTCCCAAAACATTTTTTTTTTTTTTTTTGCAGTGTCATTGGAGAAGTTCCCACCAGTTCTATAATGAAGCTATTCAAAATAGACTAAACAGGCAAAGAACCTAGACTACAGTATTCCAAATGGCAGCAGTTACAGGCCGAGGCACTGGAACACGCCACGTGCTTTTTGACACCACTTAGTTCTTCGGTACAGTATGTATTTAAAAACTGTTTCTCTCTTTTCCTGAATGCTCTTTTTGGAGGATGTGGAGCTTTATGATCCGACTCTTGGAACAATCTTGCTCTCCAAGTGCTGTCAGCTCAAGGACTATTATGGTAGCAAAAGTTGGATTATTTGCCTTTTTGTTAAGTAATGTCAATATACCATATCTTGTTTTTAAATAATCGCATGATACTTGATGGGTTTTATATACATAGTTTTTCCTGTTAATAAAGCTTTGATTACATTTTAAAGAACAAGAAAGTGGAAGCCATCTGTACTCATGAGCTGCTTCCAAGAGAGCTTACATAGGCTGCAAAAAGCTGACTGAAATGGATAATTTTTGTTTTCTCGAAGTTTTCTCCCTTTTCCCTGTCTCATATTCATACTGACATGATTGCCATTTTAATTACATAATATTGCACTTTGTCAAATGACATTTTCTTGTTGCAGATGTAGTAACTGTTCTCCCATCAAGATGCATGAAAGTGTATACAGTTGTGGATGGGGGAAGGAATTATATATATTTATATATGTGTGTGTGTATATATATATGTATGCAGAACTCATCTATACCTCATCTATACTTAAAAATGAGCCAATTTCCATGTGGAAACAGATTTGGCCTCCTTTAAAAACTGGCCGACTTCCCTGGAAAATGTTTCCCTTTCGGCCAACAACACTCTAAACCAACAGAACTTTCTTTGCGAACATTGTGAACCCAAAGCGCAGCACAGAAATCTTTTCAGGATGAGTTTGTTTGCTGTTTTATATGACTGCAGTTGTCACCCAGCTATGAAATTGGCTCGATCTCATGGTGAGTAGCTTCAGTCTTTTCAGAAGTGCAAAACAGCAGTTACGGCCATGAGCAATTGAAAACCTGGGTTTATCCTCTCATCTGGAGCGTGGTATCAGCCACAATATAGAGCTCCTTAGTGCCATGCTGGGATATTCATTCCATATTTACAGAGAGGGAGGCCAGCCCAAGCCAAACCCCAAACCAGCCTTGACCCAAACCCACCTCAAGGTCTAAAATGGCCTGGGCAAATTATCCAGGCACACTGAAAATAGAGGAGGGGGAAAAAAATCTCCTTACACTGTTAATGTGAATCTGTGCAAGCAAATTCCTGGGCACCATGCTAAGGCTCTTCTGTGGAGTTTGATTTGTGCCAAGGATGGATTTCAGTATGTGGCTATAATCTTGCAGATGCCTTTGCTTCTAGAAATGCCAGACCACTGAGGGATGACTATGGTTTTGCATGGTGTCTTCAGTGCACACACTAACAAATCTGAAAGTCTGTTTTGTTAGTTCAGGATGGGGAATGAACAGCCCCGTAGCCTGATCCCCATCTTCATTTTTTAATTATAAACTGTCTTCTTGCCTGACCGTAGTCCCAGTTCTTGGTCAAGCCCGATCGGCAAGTCTTGGAGCACGGCAGGTCCTGCTGAGCCCCTATCTCCTCGCCCATCGCAGTCCCCAGATACATTCCCATGCTTCAGGNGAGGGATGACTATGGTTTTGCATGGTGTCTTCAGTGCACACACTAACAAATCCGAAAGTCCGTTTTGTTAGTTCAGGCTGGGGAATGAACAGCCCAGTAGCCTGATCCCCATCTTCATTTTTTAATTATAAACTGTCTTCTTGCCTGACCGTAGTCCCAGTTCTTGATCAAGCCCAATCGGCAAGTCTTGGAGCACGGCAGGTCCTGCTGAGCTGTAGGCACCTTCCTTGAGGCATCACGCTCTAACCAAGGCCCCTGTCTCCTTGCCCATCGCTGTCCCCAGATACATTCCCGTGCTTCAGGTGCCACCTGCCACCATGCAGGATGTAGGATCTCCCAGGGCCTGGATCTGGGACCTGGGACCTCTCTTCAGTCCAAGAGCAGCTCAGAGATGAAAGCAATGGAGTTCAAGTGGGTTGCTCTAGATCACCCAACGAGTGAATGGGGCAACCACTCTTACAGCAAATTCCTCTTGGTTTAATGCACACAATTTAATAACCACTCTTTAGCTGCCTAAATAAAGAAAAAAATCTGCTAGGGTTCCTATTTTCACAGTGGGTTTTAACATGCCATTGAATCATTCCTGTTTGTAATGTATATTTAAAACTCCGGAACCAATTATTTTTGCCAATGACATTGTTATAAGAAGAATATTATTGTCTTTCAGGTTGCTCACATGCTATATGGGTTGCCATAGCAATAATATATGATTACCCTGTTCAATTTTTATTTAGGAAGTGCATTCAAGCTTAAGACTTGAACTGAATTAACCAGTTTTCTGAAGTGATCAGTATTATCCTTTGAACAACAACAGACTTGAATGAAAATAAATGATCAGTTCAGGTAATCTTCCATCTTTCTGATAATTTTATACCTTTTTCTTGAGTTTTCTTTCCTTAATAGAGATATTCTGAAGACAGTTCAGCTAATCAATATATTTATGTAACAGGCAGAAGCCTGCCATATGGTGACATTCTTCTCTGAGTCTGTTCCTGACTCCTGACTGGGTCTATTCCTGGATTTACTGAGAATCCTCTGAGAATAACAGCTGGGTGTAAAATGATAGCCCGAGGGTGCTGTCCAACACACACTTCAGATTTCTGATTATTTATATATTTAGGCAGATAGTGGTAAAGTGGAGCTTGCTATGCTTATAGCTTCTGCTTAGAGGAAGCAGGTTTCTGTACAGACCCAGCAAATGCCCTGCAACTTAGGCTGGGCTACTGCTTCCCAGAGGAAAGTGCTCTTGGTATAGGCACATGTATAAAATTAAGCCACTTTAAACATGTAATTGCAGGTTTAAGGAGATGGCTGTCTCTAATGCTATTTGCTATTGTAAATATTGAGGCTGCTGGAAAACCCTGGAGACTTTGATGGTGGATTGGGCTTTATTATTTAGCCAAGGGGAGCCCTGGGGGAGATGGTATGAGCTCCTGCCCCTCTCTTGAGTTGGAGTTACACTTGCTCGTGCTTCTCAGGTTTATTGCTGTGTACTTTTGGGGTACTATATTGGTACCATGGCCATTTCTGCAGGTAGGCAGAGCAGCAAAGCACAAGGCAATTCTCTGCTGTGTTCGACTAAACCTGGAAACCTCTTATTTCCTGATCCTACTACCATCATCCATGTCACTTCCCTTCAGGACTATGGTCAAAGCCAATCAAAGGCACCCCTCATGCAGTTTGCCTTCTTTCAGCCCATGTTAGGCCTCTATTTCATAGAAAGTGAACTGTTTTTCAATATGCTTCAAGATGCAAGTCAGGCTGTGGGGTTTGTTCCCCCTCTGCATGCAAGTCCAGCCTCTGTGCTGGAGGTCTGTGGCCCATTTGAATGGGCACTCACAAATGTTGGCCTTTAATATGGGAAAGGGAGATGTCTGCCTGCAGCTTATATTGCAAAAGATACTGAATAGCCCAGAATTATTCACCTTTGGAAAACTTCAAAGAACCCTCAAATTAAGGCAGTCTTGAAGTGGATGGGTTGTACAGGGTGTGAGGATGTGGAGCAATGAGGAAGAGGAGGAATGAGGTTTTATAAAGAGGACTGGATTAGTCTCCATGATCAGACATCACAAATTGCTTGGTGTGCAATAGTTGAGCAGCTCATGTGTATTTTTCAAGAAGATGAGGAAAATGTGCACCGTGGAGCAAATATCTGTTATTTCNGTCTGCCTGCAGCTTATATTGCAAAAGATACTGAATAGCCCAGAATTATTCACCTTTGGAAAACTTCAAAGAACCCTCAAATTAAGGCAGTCTTGAAGTGGATGGGTTGTACAGGGTGTGAGGATGTGGAGCAATGAGGAAGAGGAGGAATGAGGTTTTATAAAGAGGACTGGATTAGTCTCCATGATCAGACATCACAAATTGCTTGGTGTGCAATATTGAGCAGCTCATGTGTATTTTTCAAGAAGATGAGGAAAATGTGCACCGTGGAACAAATACTGGTTGTTATTTCAAAACCCTGAGAAATCCTACTGAATTGGGAGCATTTGCAAGGATTGATATGGCTACCCAAACCAGCCTACAGGTTTCAGGGGCAAGTACAGCTTCTGGGCACCCTGAGCTTTGCCCTCTTCCTGAAAGGCTGGCTGAGGTGGCCTGTCACCACTGCCATAGGAATGCCATGGTCTTGCAGAATGTGGTCACTACTGCTGGCTGCGCTGGGACACTTGGGATGAACACAGCAGTATTGGCAGGAGCTGGATTTCTGCCCATGATAAATGTATGTCTGGTGCTATAGTGTCTGGTGCCACTTGATCTGCTTCATTTATTTATACTGCTGCCCCATTTCAGGCTAGGACCTTCTCACATTTGTAATTGTTTTCAAGACTGAAGCTATAGCACCACCCATAAATGATTCACATTTCTAAAGGCAATTGTTCTCATAAAAGAATGAGTTATATTTTGTACGTAGGAGTGAATGACCCTATGGAGGGTAGGATATTTTCCTAACTAGCTTATTTCTATGCAGGAAAACACTGCTCCAAGATTAACTCATCCAAGGGTTTCCAGATACAACTTCCAATTAACTTTGCAAGTAAGATAGATCAGGCAGAGCCTGATGAATATTTCAACCTGACCAGTCCTGCTAACAGAAAGATGTGTAGGAGTTGATTAGAAAATGACCTGTGATATGTCACGATATGACTTAATAGTATGGTGCTGTACTATACCGTTAGTGGGAATAAATGCCTGAAATTAAGTAGCATATATGCCATTTCCCATACTTGATGGTGCAGAAGGCAGAGAGAAAGAGGAGACAGTTTAAATACAGTTTCATGCAGACCTTTGAAGATTTATGCTGGAAAGCGTTTTGACATTTATGAGGCGTATTTAATCACCTCAGGTGGTGTTGGGTAGATACTTTACTGCTGACACCAAGAAATTGCAGGAAATATTTGAATGTGGTCACGGTATAATGGGAGGTGTTGCAAGGCTATGCAACCCAGTCATTAGTTCTCAAACATGCTCTTAGTGTTACCCCAAGAACAGAGACATGGGGGCTGAGCTGGGTGTTTTATTTTAGTCCTCTGTCCCCATAACCCTGTGGCATGGAGGAATGATTTTACCTCCTGCCCCTTGCAAATAATGCAGCTGCAAGGGAGTGTAGGTCAGGGCCAGATCAAGTACCTGGTTAATATAGTGATAACTGTTACCAGAGAATCTTAGACCCTTTACCTAGGCCCTAGTAGCAGTAACTTCCTACTATTGTGCTTCCTACTCATGTATATAAGCAAGCAGAATAAAAACCAACAGCGTGCAGTTGGTTCAGGTCTCGTGAATTTGTCAATCATAAGGTGAAGCCCATTCATTTTTTTCTAAGAAGGCACTGAGCTGACCCCCGTCTCTGCCTTCCATCCATCCACTAAATTAGCCATTCTCGGGGTGGTTTCTGACTAGAGATAGGGCCTATTGGTGCCATCAGGGTCCTGAAACTCTGTGCTGTTTCCTTTAGGTTTCTTAGATCATCTTCACTGGATGAAGGGATGTGGAGCAGCAGCTTGGCAAGGTCAGCAGGAATGTACATTGAGAGGTGTCAGTGTGTTAAAGGCTTCTCTGAGCTTAGCAGCCCTTGGGGGAGGCAACCAAGGAAGAGAAATGATTGAACTGAGCCAGTGTCCTAGGAGTTCTCTGCTGTGCTTAGAGGTTTATGGGCCTTGTTTAGTCTCCAAGAAAGCAACCTGTAAGTTCTGCAGTTGATTTCAGCAAGTGTAAGGTTAGACTGTGTGTTTGAGGGCTTCTATTAAGAAAAATATTTTGCAATTCCCTTTAAAAACTGAAACTTAATGCAATGAGAACCCTACTAGTCCTCTAGTTATTGAATTAATAGTTACTTCAGAACAACAACAACAGGTATTTTAGAATATATACACTGTACCAGTACAGCTGATCCACATAAGAGGGTCTGTCCTTAGCTGTTTCATGGCTAAAATCCAAATGTAGCTTCATCTCATAAATATGCCCATAAAAACACAGGCACCTTGCTGATGTGCACGTTTGGAATGAATTTGCCATAGGCTCTATTTATAATAAGGGGAGGTAGAGGGGAATCTGTGATTCAGATCTTGGTGAGTTGAACTAATATGGAGAGGGAGAAGAAGCCTTTCATTGCTCAGACTTGCTGTTTGTGTGTGTGTCCCACATGAGTTAAGGCTACAAGGAGGCTTCTGCAGTAGACCCAAGTGTGACAAAGCACCAGCTGACTGCCTTGTGCCATGTGCCACTTCTCCCCTTCATTCGGGGTATCTCTATATACCAGCTATTGCAGCATTATTAAGCCGGTTCTTCTCGTCTTTCTTCCCCACCTATGGAACTAATCATAATACGATCTTCTCTACTCAGGCAGCCCTTAATCTGGAAGGGAATGTTTTACTAGTTTCCAAATATCTGTGGCATAATTCTGTTCTACCTACAGGGCAGCATATAGCACCTATCCTTTTAAGTTAGGTTAGTTAAGTTTAGGTAGAATGGAATGCTAAGCCTGTATTTTTCCAAAGTGGACACTGTGGCAGAAGCATTCTTGAAACAGTTCATCCCCTCCTGGGGATGCTTACCGACTGGAGAGTCAAGGGTTGTGAAGAGACGTGGGGTTTTAAAATGTTAACTCTGTGTGTGTGAGTATAAACTGTGTTACAGAGACTTTTAAAAAGATGGTTCAGCTTCCCATTAGTGCATAAAAATTCTTAGTAAAACAAATTGATCTTAGAGGCAAGATGATCAGCACAACATTATTTTTTTTTCCTGTTTGCTCATTCACAGCGTGTTTCTAAGAACTCCCTCAGGGCCCAACTATTTTATCGCCTAGAGGGCTTTAATTCAGGGTTGCCAAGGGGCCTTTGGGCCATGGAACAGAACTGTAGCAACTGGCTCTGCTGATGTGCCTGGATTAATAACACTGATGGGGAGACACCAGCCAGGGAGAAATGCTGGCCTTGGGTGGGTAATATGAGCCAAAACCCTATAGCTGTTATCAGTGCAGGTGTTTAACCTGGGCAAAAATGTATGTGGAGAAGTGATCTTGTGCTGCCTTCTGGATATAGGACCCTCAATGGGGAGTCCTAGGTGAAATACTGCACAACCTTGTTCAGCGTCTAACCGAGTCTATTACTGCACTTCAACAATAAATGGGGAAATTAGTTTCCTTGTCCTCAACATACCATGCCTATATGAAAGCCATGATATTTATGCCTGTTTTGAAATGTACATAAAAGTGACATACTGTACTGGCTGTTATCTTGGTGAGAATGAGGCAAAAACACTCTTCCCCTCCAAAGGTGTGTTTTCTTCTATGCCAGCTCATGCAATGAAGCAAATTTCCCTACTGGCAGCAAAACGAGATGCTGTAATTTCCGAAGGGCTAGATTGGATTAAAGGGCTCGGCAGACAGAGGAAACATTAAAAGCTGGAGGACAGAAAGCTGCTTGGCTGCATAGTCCCTCTTTGTACCCCCATGTACCGTCCAGATCTGACCTTGCTCCCAGGGAAGCCAGTGGAAGTCTGGCCATCCTTCTCCATGGGAAAAACTGCAGCCAGAAGTGGAAAAACATCTGCACTGAGCCCAGCCATTGACAGTTGCCAGTCTGAAAGATTCCAGTCGAAAATGAAAAGCCGCAGCCAACATCCTGTACTTTTTGGTCAGCCTTTTCATATGGACTGCATTGGGTCTACTGCTTTAACACAGGAGGATCTGTATTCTACCTGACAGCCACTGAGCAACTGTCAAATGCAAAACGCAGAAGCAAAAGAGGGGTCTCACTGGCCTCCATTTCACTAGGAAGGGATCGACATTTCGCTGCTGGGTCACTTCTGCCACTGTCCTTGTCTTAATGCCAGTGGACACTATGGCTGCTTTACCAGGATCTAACTGCTGATCAAGGTTACAGTTAGGTCCAATGTAGATACATGGTGGGAAAGAGCCTGGTTTCTGATAATGCTGCCTGCAAGGCAAATCTAAATAGTCATTTCAGATTGCCATTCTGAAAGATCCCACCTCTGCCTGGATGGATGCAACCCATCCGAAGTCAACGGTGTAGAAGTCAGAGAAGCTGCACAGATTTCTGCCCACAGAAGATATGGCTAAGCAACATGTTCTAGCAAGTAACAGAAAATGCCACTATCCTCATGCTAGACTTCCCAATGTGAAAACTGTTGAAGACATCACTGTTCTCTGCAGTTCAGCATGTTTCTGAGCCCGTGCATAGAGTGCTAAAGCGTCTCTGCAGGCTGAGTGAGCATGAGTAGTCCAGCGCTCAGGCAGGACCCTTGGGGAGACTCAGACTAGATTACAGCTTGCAAATGTGAATCTATGAATCACTAAAGAGCACAGCTCTTATTTATTTAGTAATTAATCAGCAGACAGAGTGCCCCAGGGAGAGAAATCATCTTGCTATGTGTGTGCGTACATATGCACATGTGTTGCTTTCTCTTTCTCATTATACACATGTACAGTTATTTTAGTCATATAAGGCATGTATACAGCTAAATTTAGCCTTCTGTGAGTCTGATTTGCTCCCCAAGCAGACAGAAGGTCTCAGGCTGTGGAGAGTGGAACATCTGCAACCTCCTTCCCTCAATGCTTTGCCAGGTGGCCTGGTGTGAGTAGACACGACTTAGAGTCAGCTCTTGGTATCCAAGGAAAAGTGGGTCCTAGGCATCTAAAAGATGCACTAAAGCCAACTGTTTCCAAATCTACTTTTGCAGTTAGGCCTTTTTGGACTCTGTAAGAAGGTGAAGGCACTGGTATTAATGTTGTCAACTTTTTCTGGATAAGAACCCGCATTATACAGACTGAAGCAACTCTCATGAACTATCCAAAGCATAGAATGGTGATGCAGATTTTGGGTAACTTTAATGCCGTTACAGAAGGAAGGCAGATGCAGAACTTGCTTCATCATTGTTAGTAGAATGGTTAGTCCCAATATAAGGCACATACCATAATGTTTTGCAAAGATTTTAAAAATACGTGAAAGTATTGAGAAATAAACTGAAATCACTAGGAAAATTACACTAAAAACCCTCAAAGTCTTCATATTTGTTCATGTCTAGACAGTCATACTTTGCAATCAAGTGTTTCTGATTTCTAACAAACAGAACTGTGAATATATTTCTTTGATGTTATCCTGAGGACCAGAGTGAAAATCCCAGTTTTTGCTGGAATCATTGAGAATTATGGGTGCGCAGCAGTTAGTTAGTGCACTACAGAGTATAAGAATTGCCTCACACTTACAGTTATATGAAGGTCATTGTCAATGGCAGATTACTGAAAAGGGTGTTTTTGTAAAGGAAAGCCATGCAAGTGCTTGTCAGTAATTTTATCAGTGAAATAGGAGGAAAAATCTCAAACTATTCCTGGTAAGATCTATGCAAAATGCAGAAACTGGTAGTGCATCCAGGAATAAGAATTGCATAGTCAATCAGAAGTTGAGTATCTTGACAAAACAGGTTTTAATGCAGCTGAATGCAGTATGCCCAGAAACAAGGACAGCAAAAATTAATTCAGAATTATCTAGGGGTCACTGTGGTTAAATGAAATAAAACAAGTCCCCACTGTCATAGTTTAATCAAGAAGTCAATATTAATGAAAATAATAAGAAAAAAAAAGATTTTAATATGTAGATAATTCTGTCCGGACAATGAAAGATTACACTTGACAGAAACACCATTACAATGATTTAAGTGTTAAAGACTGTGCTTTCGGGACTCGAAGAATTCTCTATGTTTAACCAGTTTAAAGGAAATGAAATAGGTGAATTGGCTACAAAATCCAAATACCTCCAAGTGGGGAAAGTACCAGCTTTAAAAATGTTCTTTCAGTTTGTGGAGAAAGCTATAAAAAGAATGATGGTCTACATAGCGGAGCTAGACACATTCAAACTGGAAGTGAAGCGTGAGTTTTAACAGTGATGATCATTCACTTTTGAAATAAATAACTGTTAAAGGAAACAGCTGGTTCTCCATCTCGGATTGTCTTCAAATTGAGATTGGTGGCCTCTCTAGAGGAGCAACGGACTTTAGTTTTGCACAAGAGAAAATTTTTAGTCCCGTATCAGGTAACTGGGAGAAATGTAGTGTCCTGGGGTAAGTGAAAGGTTATGTTAATTGGTTAAAAGGTGCTTTTCTGCTTTAAAAACTTAAAAGTAGAATTTCACTTTGCACTAATTCAAGATGGACCATTTAAGCACCCCTCCAGAACACTCTGAGCCAACAAGTT
Source organism: Crypturellus undulatus (assembly GCA_013389825.1). NCBI lineage: Eukaryota > Metazoa > Chordata > Aves > Tinamiformes > Tinamidae > Crypturellus > Crypturellus undulatus. The sequence goes on along the minus strand of VWPW01017923.1, from coordinate 79,604 downwards.
TTCCCAAATTCCATCTGCTAGACAGTGGCAACTAGTGGAGAGGAGTCGAGGGGCACATCTCGGTTACGCAGATACCCCTTGCTGTGTGCAGAGCACTCGCATGCCTGTTGGCTGGCCAGAGCCCATCGAGATGGGCATCGGCCCATGAGATGCATTGGAGGAATCCAAATTGCCAATGTGCCCAGATGTAATCACTAGCAATATCCAGGATAAACCTCTAATCAAGTCACTACTAACCAAATATTATTATGGAAACCCACTAATCACGATCTGTGTTTTCTTTAACTGTAGATGTTGGTGGATATGTCAGGTGTTGCAGAATATCCTTCATTAGAGCTGTAAAGGAAGCTGCAATAGTGAATTAATATGCATATATTCATTTTCCATCTATGTTCCTGTTTGGACTGCTTCAGTTTAGTTTTCCATTTCAGTTTCTGAAAAACAAAACAAAACCCACAAACTTTTGAATGCAATATTTTAAGCACTGAGTTTTACAAGCTTATAAGACACCCTCCCCAACCCAAACAGTATTTTCTGTGGGACCACAAAATGTTTTTTTTGTTTCTTATTCTTTCTTTTAGATGTCTGGCTCAAACCAAAGATGACCTCTCATTGCTTTCCAAACAGTATCCATCTTCTGGCTGACCAACTGGCCTGGATGTCCAACAAAACAGCAGGAGCCTCTCCTGGCTCAGCAACAAAAAAAACAAGTGGGATCCTGGAGAAAGCAGGGAGGACTCAGGAGATCAGCGAAGGGGCAGGAGTGCGGGAGGTATCCCATGGGAAAGGCAGTGAGCATGCATTCCACATGGATAGGAGGCGGGAGAGTCGGGAGCAAGACAAAGGACATGGTGGAGCATTGGTTTTGCATGGGGACAGTTGCAAGGGACAAAGCAGATGTAACTACAATATCTCCTGCGCGCTGAGCTCCGACCGGCTGCACAGCAATGCTTCAAATAAGGGCACTGAATATTTAGCACCTTCCCCTAGCGAGGCCCTCACTACTGATCCCTGAATATCTTTTCTACCCAGCCAGGTCAGCTTGTGCTTGGAGAGATTTAATATCAAACACAGTGTGAAATTCAATCTCTCCTGTTAGACGAGCTCTGACAATGGAGCTGCCATGTGCTTGGTGGGTCATGTCAGCATTAATTTACTGCCCCTGGGTGCTGTGGAAATGTCTCAAGACTGTCACACTCCCACACTGCTGAGCTTTTGGCTTGCGAACAGTGACCAGGCAGAAGGTGATTGCAGAGATGGGGCCTTTTAAAGGGAGAAAAAAAAAATTCAAAAGCTGCTACAGAAACCCTCCAGTACTATTAGACTTGTTTAAATGGATGTGGACTGGAACATTATTGATGACACAGAAAGCCACGAAATGATAGAGATTTGGCTTGGTAAAAGACAAATGTGTGGGGATTCTCAGGAAAATGGGGAGGAGGGAAGAAATACTATCATTATAACCAGGAGGGATTGAGAGTTTAAGAAGTTCCAAATCCACTGCAACAAAGTTCAGCTCATCTTTGTGGTACATGAAGCATACACAAACCTGTTATGTTTTTTTATGGGAATAATAATTAAAAAAATAGCTAATAGCATATTTCAGTCAAGCGATCTTGAGTGGAGCTGGGGTTTTCTCATGTCCTCTCTCAGGAGTGATCACTGCTGTTTTTTCAGACTGCTTTTGCTACAGCACACAAACTTAGAGCACGTATAAGGTTAATTCTGCAATTTTGATTCTATTTTGCCCTGCATATTTTGTTTTATACATTTCAAACAGTGCAAGCAATGAAGCACTGTATTTTACCTATAGAAACAGAGCATGGAGAAATCAGAACCAAAGTAGTTAAGACACTGTCATTAAAGAGGAAATATTGATATTATATGGAGTGAGTAGTTTAACAGACAGCCTGAGTGGACAGGGTTAAACTCTCCTCCACTGTGTAAGCTCAAGGGTCCAAGTGGATTTGCTGTCCCCAGGCTGCCCCTCTGCTGCAGTTCAGAGATACCTTGTTTTGTGCTCAGCGCTTTGGCATTGCATGAAAGTGTATGTACTCCTTTATCTCAGCTTAGCCGTCTGAAAGGGAAGTCAGGTTTAAATAGTTTAAAGACAGAGGAAATCTTTCTTTCTAAATAAATACTACAAAGGCCACATACTCATTAAAATACTGTTTGTGTAGGAAAGAGGCCAGTAAAATCATGCATAAGGGTGATGAGGCACAGGGAGCTTATTGAGTTGTCTGAGCTGGGCTCTCTTGGCAGCTGCTGGTTCACGCTCCCTTGGTGAGAGCCAGGCCTTTCTTTGGCAACCCATACCCCAGGGAGGGCAATCACTGTCTTTGCAAAGGATGTCCCAGGTGGGTTTGCCAGAAATCCAGTTTCTGCATTCTGCCGTGGACTGTTGATCGAGCCATTGAGGTCTAGCTCACAGGGATCCAGCTGGTATGTGGTGGTTCTTCTCATCACACCCAGTCTTTCCATGCAAAACACATTTTTGCCCTAGGATGCAGATTCTCTGCCTCCACCCAAGTAATATCCTAACCCCTGTGCCTCTGATTGCCTCTGCTCACATAAATGTTGTGAGCCCCATGAACCATGGGTCTCAAAACCAGCCCTGACTCTGAGCAGCCTGACACTCGCGGATGATGTGGGATCTGGGGCTTGAACTCCCTCAAGCAGAGCTGGGAGTTGAAGCCAAAGCTCCCTGTGAATGCAAGGCACAGGTCCTTTAAAGAACAGGGACATCACCACATCCTTGAGGAGAGTGTCGCTGCATCTCAGAGGTGAAGCAGGACTGTGCAGCTGACATGATAACTGTGAAAGCAACGTGGCTTTAGCCCTGATCTCATTAACATGAGTTTCCCAGGGTTGCGAGGAAAACCCGTGGCCCTAAGGGCTCCATTCAGGGGTGGAGTCTTACGTCAGCCTCCAGTTTTGCTTGAAACCTCATCAAAAATCATGCAGCACCCTGATCACTCTTGATGTGAAGTCGGACTGCTACAGCCCCAGGTTGGAAATTATCTCACCGCCCTTTGCACATCTTCAATCCAACCCAGTCATGTAGGGTCTTGCTATGTCCAGTAGAGACAGACACTTGCAGACAACAAGCCGTCCTATTCTAAGAGAGATGTCTAAGCAGCTACCCGTAGCAGTCTCTTCGCATGATCAACCCATGGACTAGATGCCCCGTTCAAGCTAGATGGCTAAGGGTGAACAAATTAAATCCCAGTCTAAGTCATAGCATCTTAGTCTTCCAAGCAGAGCTTTGGCCAGATGAAAATGGCATTTTTTTCAACACAGGTGCTGATGGTGGTTCTGGGAAGCCCTGAGACTTCTCTGAGCTCAAGCAACCCTTAGACATGAAGGCTGTAGCCAAAGCTGCTGTTTCAAGTTCTCTGTTCTCTGCTGAGAAGTTGTACGTTTTATGTGAGTCTATTGTAGTTGTTTTCTGGGCCCCATCACTGGGGGAAAGGTGTATGGAAAAGGTGTGTCTATCTCTCATTTGGCACCAGGCACCATCAGGCTTGGGAACGGTCTGATCTTTATTATCAAAGTGTTCCCTGGCCTCAAAATTACCAGGTAAAAGTCTATCACTCATAAAGAAAGTCAGACTAAACCATCATAATGGTCCCTCCTGGGTATTCAAGATCTTATTCTTCCCCACATTAGTTTTACACCTGTTTGATGCCTCTAATGTTATATAATTACGAGGGGGTATTGAACTTTCTTAATATCCCTGTGCAGATAGTGGGAACCACTTCTCATGAGGATTTACTCAAGGATCAGCGTACAATGAGTACAAGTCCTTTCTGTACATGAGAAAGATAATCACAGATGATATCTGTGGAAAAAAAATTAACGCAGGCTCTGAATCTAGCAGGGACTGCTGTTCCCTGTGTTGTCCACAAAACCACTTCCCAACACAAGTGCCTCAACCCTCCGTTTTTCTGCTGGCCTTACAATGATACATTTTTTTCCCTAATTTTGTCATCGCTGCAGTTCAAATCCCACCACCCCCATGTGGCACTTTCTAAACGTACAATTCACAGCTGAATGCGAGGTGAAGTCACAACCCAGGTCTCAGAGAGTTGACTCACGATGCTCCCCGCATCTCTCCAAACACCTTCTCCTCTCCCCAGGAGCCCTCCCTGCTTGCTGCATGTGGAATGGTGTTGCCATATTCGCAGGCAGGAAGGAAGCGAAGGGAGCAGGGCCAGGAGCCATCGCTGCCACCTGCTTGGATGTTCACACCAAAGGGCAGCCCAGCAAAACCCCAAAATCTCCCCGATGTGCATCTGCCCAAGCCGGGTCCCTCGCTGGCTCCTGCACAAAATGTTCATCCTCTCTTGGGTCTCATACATTTGGCAGGGGAACAGGACCTTCTGGGCAGCGTCCCACACGGGAGCCCCAGATGACGGTGGCAATAGGATGCTCTAGGATGGCCAACCTTGTGCGGGATGAGCTCTGTGCCCCACGGCGTCTGCAGCATGCCCTCCTGCCCACATGCATTGCTGTACCCACCCTGTTATGAAAGAGGCCTTGGCTGCCTGCCTTAGTACTCCAAAATTTGCATCTTTATCCTGAATTAAACTCAGGTCCAAAATCTGGTAATATTTTTCTTATTACTGCTGTTTGAAAGAAGCGGTCCTTAATAGCTTAATACCCTGGAAATACAGCAAGATGGAGGTGGGCTTGCCAGTCCTCCCTCAATCTAGCTCAGGCGAGTTAGAACCAGCAGTGCAAACGCTACCACAGAGACATTAACTCATGATAACAACCACAGCACTAAGCCAGGCTCTCTGGAAGTTTTGTTTTCTGGCTACATTCATGTGCTAATGTCCGGGCCATGTATGTCATGGTGCAAAGCCAGATTTTCCGAAGCAAAGGATCACTTGCAAGGAAAAGGGAGGAGAAGCTGCTTGTGGGGGTGCCTGGAAGCCAAGGGGTGAAGGGCTCTGGGTCATGCACAGGGTGTGAGAAGGAAATGAAAAAGGTGCCCGTGTCACTCATGGGAGAGGGCAGGGTGAGCTCCTGAGGTTAAAAGAAATGCAAACAAAATGCCAGGTGCTTGTGTGTGCAATTCACATCTTTCTTTTACCACGCATTTTATATATATATATATATATATATATTTTTCTTTTTTCTTTCAGTCACTGTTACTACCTTTGCATGGACAATCTAACCTAACTCTGAGGCCCAGCGGGGCATTTAGATGGAGTTCAGCAATTTACTGCATGAGAATATTGGCCCTTGTGAATGCAGCATTGTACCCAGTGCCCTTATGGGTATGACTTCACATTGGTCAACACTGGATCTGTATTATTAAATCAAAGCATGGAGGAAATGAGAACTGGAAAACAAAACACCCTCTTTAAATGTTAACTCCTGCACATGTTCAAGAAAGCAGAAAGATGGCTGTTGTCAACCCTGTGTAGGGGCTAAATACAACCAAAAATATTGTTTTGTTGTCTTGTGAGTATTTTAAGCACTAGGGCCAAATAGTATGTTACTGGCAGACTCCCCTCCTGGGACATGTTACTCATTGAGTAACTGCTCCTTACCATGGTCTGGAGAGCGAGAAGCAGGTGACCAAGGCATGTAAATCAGATACAACCTTTTTTCACCGTACCTGCAAACCAGATGCATTCAAAACTCAAGCAAGGTACTGAGTGTTGAGGAGGAGCCACATGGTAACCTGGGGGCGAGTGAGTGCTGTGTGAGCAAACAGTAAAGCACCCTGTGTCATGTGAAAGGACGATAGATTTATAGAAGTTTGTTTGCATTAACTGAGTGTGTTTTAGTTACAAGATGCATCATTTGGCTCTGGATCTAAAGGTAATTTTTATTGCATTTTTTATGACCATTTACAAAATGATTTGAGGAAAATGAAATAAAAAACATATTGTCTATCCTGGGGTCTTTAGTCTGTTAACTTGTTTTGTTTTTCATTGTTTATACTAAAGATCTAACTAAGGTTTCAGCTGAGTCCAGGCTGCCTTACAGAAGGTGCTGTCTCCGTGTTTAAAAATGGGACAGGTGTTGTCTTGAGCTCAAATACAAAAGGATCGGGAGGGACTGGCTAACTCTGTGAGCAGAGATTCTTATGGACTTGTAAACTGAGCCTCTACTCCTAATTCTGCTGCAAATTTCTTGTGTGGTCATGGTCAGTCTTTTAGGGTTAAGTATTTGAAGATACCTATACACAGACACACAGGAAGAGCCGTTTATGCTCTTGGTTCCAAGAGGAACTTGGTCCTTAGGTGGAGGACACAGATCCACTGTTGATTTCAGTGCCATAAAATTGAGCTTAATTTTTAAGTAGATTGTATATAGTATATATTATAGCACTGTGAGAAGACACCTGGAAGCAGTTGAACTGGGTCAGTGTGGATGTCCTTGCCTTGGTAGTTCAGGTTGTGCTATAGAGCATTGCTCTGTGTGAGGTGAATGTCCCCCAGTACTTCTCACCCACTGGCATCTGCAACCTTGAGTTAGTCTTTCTCTGAGTCTGATTTAACCCAGAACTGAGCTCAGTGCTGAGCAAAGGATGGTGTTTGATTGATGCTGAAAGGCTTGCTTGATAACCAATGCTACTGAAACATCATTCACGTCAGCAGAAGGAGAGAGGTGAGATGTTTGTGTGTAAGGAACAGAACCACTAAAATTCTGGACTGTGCTCGCAGCTGTTCTGCAGACTTCCCTCACTACTGGGAGGGAGTTAGTTAATCTCTTGGTACACCAGTTCACCATTTGATAACAATCCTTCCCTCCTCCTACTCTTTGTGCTGTCTATTTAGCTTGTAAAGTCTCCAAGGCAGGAAATGTCCCTGTGATTTGCCTTGGCTGGTACCAAAGGCCCTTGTCAGGCAAGGAACATTTTGGTGTGCCTGTGTTGGAAATGGCTCAAAGATGTGGTAGCCAGAACCAGAACCTTTGTCAAGCAGAGAGAGGAGAGGAACCAGAGCTTGAATGGGCAGGGAGACTAAAGTCATCGCGCAGAGAAGTGCTGCCCTGAGGCAAGGTGGGGGAATTGTAAGGGAACTTGCCTTGCCAATGCTCATGCTCTACCTGTTCACAAAAGATTATATATCATGCTCCAGGGCTGGCATGCCAGGACTTATGTATTTAAAAATTAGTTCTGATAGAGACTGGATGCCATTTCTATGCCTCAGGCTGTTGTAACCTATTCTCCTTCAGCACCAATTCTCATAGAATCCAAATCCAGGGTACGGTTCTTGTCATGCGGAGATGCAGGATCCATTGCAAAATCGGCAGGCAACCATGCTGGCAGCTTAGGAGTTGCCTCTGGGCCTGGCGTGTGCTTAAACTACTCATGAGCTATCTGGGCTCCTCAGCAAGATTTCCATCCCTGTTTGACTCATCTTTTATTTCAAGAATTGTTTGCATTTTCATGACTCTGAGACTAGGTCCCGTGGGAATCCTTCCCAAACTCTGCATTGACCTCCTGTATTTCCAGCACGTAACCCCTTCTCAGAAGAGGTCATTTGATTCTCCACTATAAATACATGAATCAACACCTTATGCTTTCATGGCAGTTTTCCTGAATCTCTCTTGCTAAAAGCAGTATAGAAAGCTACAGTTTTCATTATGTGTTAGCGCTGGACTTGAACAGAGTAGCCATGCATCAGAGTCAGACAGTTGCCTTCAAAGGATCAGGGTATTAGCTGAGTCTTACCTCAGAGGAGACTTTACAACCTAGATCAAGCTCAACACCCCTGAAGACTTCATTTAGATCATGGAAGACTCCCAAGGCAATCTTACTTTGCTTATAGGGCTATATAAGGGTCAAAAACCAAAATGTTTTGCCAGGAGCGTTGCAAGAAGTTCTCTGCTATGCATGAGAGACGGACAGTGAACAAGCTGTGTTCAGATCAGAAGAACATTTTCATAAAGCTAAGCAAGTTCCCTAGTTAAGTCATCAAACAGTTAGTTTCAGGTGATAGTTAGCTTTAACCCAGCTAGTTAACACTATGTTAAAGACATCTAATCTAACCAAGTAGTCTAGAGAAAGAAATAACTCAGAGTAGCATGGATAAGTAACATAGGAAAGGGTGAAATGCCTTCTGAAGGTACAGTTAATGTCCCCTGGCCCTGCTGGGAAGACAGGCAGCTCTCTCAGAGAGGGTGAATAACTTCTACATGCCTAAAATATTGCCTTAAGTACAGTAAGGGAGGCTGTGAAATACAGAGGCATGTCTATATATACTTAGACGAGTACCTGCAAATCCAAACATATTACTCTAAGCATAGGAATTCATAACTAGTATCCACCAAAGCTCATTTTGACTTATCTGCAGTTTTGAAATAAACCATGCAGCCATGTATGTGCATGCACACTACTAATCACGTTCCTGAAAATAATCCAGTGTAATTTTAAATAAGAATCCACAATGTCACTGGCCTTTCAGTGGAAAGGTAGATGCAAGTTGCTCACATTCCTCATTCATTATACTTTCTGGGTAGATGCTACTTCCTATGGCTACAAGCCAAGGAAAAGATAACAATACTTATAAATATATAACTAATTCAAAGATATTAAAGCCCTTTTTGCTTGTATGTTATCCACTAAACCACCTGTGTGTTAATATGTCTGTAAATTATTATTCAAGTCAGCTTTCTGGGTGCATAGGACAATCATCAAAGAATGCACATGCCTCCCAAAATATCTCGAAGAAATTATGATTCCAGTAAATTGCAGTGAAAATAATATACACAACTGAAGTATTCCTTCTGCACCTCTGACTCCTGACTTTTCCTGTGACACTCTTGTCCTTTGAGTTACTCAGGTACCTTCATCCATGAAATGTATGGAAGAAAACATGCTTACAATGCCGGGCCATTGAGCAGCCAAATTAGCCAACGTTGGCAAAGACAATTGGAAAGTCCTCGGACAGGCCCTGTGAAAGCAGTGAAATGCAAGGTGCTGGGGAGCCCAGTGCCCACGCTGGCCTTCCTGCTCCCTCCTGGCTACATGAACTGTCCTGCGCACTTGTCCACCTCGGCTGAGGGAGCGCAAGAGCCTCCCCAAGGAGAACCAGGCCCAGCTTTTCACACGTGCTGATGCTCCTCAGCTTCTGGAGGAGCAGAGCAGCTCCGGTGGGAAAGGAAGGCTGCTCGGGGCTGCTTCCTGGGAAAGGAAGGACCATGAGGCACCACCTCCCGCTCCTTGGCTAAAACCAGTGTCTCATGCTTGCTTCTGATGTGGTTTGCACTTGCTGCAGAAATGCTGCAGCTGCTGGACCCAGAGAACAGCCACAGCTCTACACTGTAGGGCAAGAAAACGTAGCTCAGTCTTGCTGATTTGCAATAATGTTGCTCCATCCTGGGTGTTATCCTGAGAAACTGAAATTCCTCAGTCCCTTAGGGCTTGTGGTGAAGTGAATGGCAAAGCCTCAATCACTTCAAGAGGAACAAAATTGTGCTTTTATTCAGGTAGGTATTTTTTTTCCCCTCCCGTAAATGCTATAAGGTCATATCCTCCACTGAAATCACACAGTATCTTTTGTACTTGTCAATCATAATTTCCGTGCCCCCACAATACACAAACCTGCACACACACGCACACGCACAGAGTCAAAGCAAAGAAAAAAAAAACTTTTTCTGAAATCACTTTGGCCACTCTCTTTTTATTTAATAGGAAAATTGTGATACAGTGCAACAATACAGCATGCATGCCAGAACAAGAAGAATGCCACTTTTGTGTAGGTAGGGAAATAGTTGTGATGCACTAAGGAGATAGATATTGTTTTTCCATCGCTGTAGCCAAACTTTACACTTAGCCTCTCATGTAGAGCGAGGGTGTGACAGTAGATAGGATGTAGACTTTGAAACTCCATCTCTGCAGAGAAAAGACAGATGGGATCCAGCTGGCGGATATCACACACATTTCTGTTCTCCTTGATATCTGCGGATCTGATAAACATGGAAGAATAACAAGCCTTTATAGAATGCAGATGAACAGAGGAGTCTGTATGTAAAAGAGATGGGCCTCAGTCTGCTGTATACTTATTTCTGCTAAATGAAATTAAACTCCCACAATCTCATAAAAACAGAATCTACCTATTCAAAGTACATATCTGATTATACACCACACAAATTTATTGACCTCCCATGCCTGCTATTATCCTGGTCTTATTTAACATCATGTCATGTCAGACTCATATCAATAGCAAGGAGGGGGAGGATGCTCAGACTGAGCTCACCAGGTTGTGTGACTGTGTCTGCAAAAGCCTGACTGGTAGTCTGTGATCAGCCAAAACCTGCACTCTGTTTTTAAAATAAAATCTTAGAAACCTGGGAATAATGTGCTAAGACAAGTGATGGGAACCAGGAAATGGTAGCTGCGAATACCTGAGTCTATGCATGACTCATCCAGCAACCTCCTTTGCCTTAGCTGTGTCCTCCTGTAACCTCTTCATCTTCCCTGCCTCAGACAGCGTTGTAAGGCTCTGTTACTCCTGGCATTTTGTGATGTGATTTTGTGCTCCCCAGCTAAAATGCAGCTATTAATAGGAGAAGAGACCTAATTCAAGATCTGTTGTTTCACAGGGTGTTACTGTTGGTTTCACCTGCACAGATACTGGGTCAGAATCTAATATGGTTTTGATTAATACAGAGTGAATTTTGATCTTTTACCCAGTAGGACAGCACTGTCTTCTGGCTACCAGATTTCAAACCAAGACGACAGTCCCAGAATAGTTAAATACCTAAAACCAGAGGGACTTCTAAGAAGATTTGCCTGAAGCCATCTGTGCAGAATAGGAAATAATCTACTGATAACATTTACCAAACTACTTTCTTTCCCCCTCCTATATATTTTTACCTTACTCTTCAAACTGAAATTCTGGTTTTTTAACCTTTAGATCTGATGCTGGCAGACAGATACATATATATATATACACAGCTGGAATCATGTGAGTAGTTCTACTGAAGTCAAATTTTTTGCTTGAAGTAAAGCATGGTATGTGTTTTGTTGAATCTAGGCCTAAATTCCCCAATGCCTTTGCCTCCTGTGCACTCTAGTGCACATTAGAAACACCTCCTGACTTCCAGCTCTGCTTTTTCTGCTCAGGACAGCAAGCATCTGCTGTATTTTTCCACCTGACATCTAACAAAGAAACAGACCAGGAGATAACTGCTTCCCCCTTGAACAATAAACAGGGTTTTGCAGATGATAGGTTTCATCTGTTTGATAGCAAGATAAGAGTAAAAGCAAAACTTTGTTAAGAAATATCTCTTTTTAGGGGAATTGTTTCCTATGTCCTTTATTCTGTGTTTCCCAAAGTCAGTTAATAACCTTTCGAATGTTATTTCCATGTTTTCACTCCCAAAAGATCATGTAGGTTATAGCATGTCCAGATAATACAGTATATTGAGGTTTCATATGGTTCTTTTCCCTGTTTTCCTGTTGAAGTTTCAAGGGCACTTGGTCTATCTCATTTTTTTAATCTTTTTTTTTTTTTTTTTAACCAAGTTTGATTTAGATTTAAAAGGTTCTGGGAAAGAGAAGGACAAAAAAAGGCCACATCAGTATTACCTCTTAATGCATGGAAGGGTTCCCGAGCAACACGTGCATTACAGAGGATTTCCTGTTTTATTGCTTTAAATAGAATTCATGTATCATTCGGGATGCCTGAATTCTAAATGTCAGTTCTGTACAAGCAAACAGTATGGAAAAAAAAAAGGAAAAACGGACCCAAACCTGTAAGAGCAAAAATTGAATCTGGCATTTAAGAAGAACCAGGACTGAATGGTGGCACATTCACCACAGAATTCACCACTCTTTTTGTACAAAAGAGTAAAGATTTAGTAACTTTCTTAGCTCAGGTTCTGTAAAGCACCAGCTTCAACTGTTGAAACCTTCAAGTCAAAATTATTTGAAGAATGAAGGTGAGAAATGCCACATTGCTATAGCCAATGGTTGGGCTGTTTCCCCAAGGAAATAACTGGCTGAAGTTTTGCCTTCCCAGCCCACTCCTCTGGGGCTTGCAGTTTGCACTTGCAGCTGTGACAGCATCCAGAGCAGGTAACATCTGAGAAGCCTTCCCCTAAATCTCAGTTTTGTCCCAGACTTGTAATCTCTACAAGTACGTGCCCCTCGCCACAGCTTGAAAATACCAAAGAAAAGAGTAGCAGAACAAAAACAAAACATATTAAAGTCCTGAATGGTCTGAGAAAAGTTTATCTTGTTCGTGTGCAGTACCCAAGTTGTAGATTCACCAATCGTGGCACCTTGAACTATAATGGTTGTTGACAGTGGAAATATCAGGCTCTGCAACAAACGATCGAGAAGCAAAATGAAGGAACAGTGTGAAAACAAGGGAACCTCATCTCAGAGTGAAAATTATCTTACTGTTTAAGGATGGGTTTTTTTTCCATGTTTTGTTGCATTCTCTCTGTAGAGTCTGAATGTTTCCGCTGCTGGTGGACAGCTGTTACACGGTCCTCTGGTTTGGTCCCAGCTGGGATGTACTGGCCTGAGTCACGTGCTCTGCAAACCAGGAGTTGATCCCTTGGGGTCGGTGAGTCCGTCAAGTCTGGGAAGAGCTGGAGCTGTGTCCATGGGGTGAAACGCAGGCTGCAAAGGACATTTAACACAGAGAATAAATAAACTTTTGAAGGAAGTGCTGTTGGAGCAAGTCACAAGAAAGATAAAAAGGAATAAGGTCTGGCAGGTCAAATAGGCTCTAACAGACTCTAATCCACATTTCCATTTCATTAGGGAGGGCTAGTAAATAATCCTCACATTTTGGGGGCACTTTCTTTAGGTGTCTTTTAAGGGTTTGAAAGACTTATCAGCACACAACCATTATTTATTACTAAAATACATAGCAAGGGCTTGGGCTTAGCTTACTATTAGGCTGGGTATTAATTCTTTTAACACCTGCCCTGCACTGAACCCCTCAGTGAGTCTCTCCTGGCTCCGCAGCTGTCAATCAGGTGGGGAAATGTTGGTGTCTTTTTTTCTCAGGGCAGGCTGAGGCTTGATCTTGCTGCTCTTCTGCTTCTTTCTCCTTTCTGCATCTTCTCTTAGGGTTTTGCATCTTTTGATGTTTCTGCCCTTTTCTCTGAAGCTTTGAAGATTTCCCATCTTCGTTTTTAACTGTTGTTAATTAGTATTGACTCATCCATCCCACCGTTGTGCTCTGCTTTCACACCTTGCGATTCTTAGTGCTCTCTCACCCACAGACTGAGACGATCAGGCTCGCACAGCTCATCATGGTCCTTTAGCAGCAGCGAGTGGGCTTGGGGGCCTGGTTAGAGCGGAGGATTTCCTTCCAAGCTGTAGATCGGAGCTGTGCTCTGGATGGAATAAGGGGACTCAGACTGTGTGGACACCAACCACATACTGTCACCTCTGCTTAGATAACACCCATTCTAGAAAAAGGGTCCTTTCAATATCCTAAGCACTTGCACATCTGCTTTACCAACAAGCTACAATTTATGATTCAGTTCCTACAGCTTTTCAACTTCACAGATCTTTCTGACATCTTTCTCACTATGTGTTTTATACTGCTCCAAATGACACTCATTTNACAATTTATGATTCAGTTCCTACAGCTTTTCAACTTCACAGATCTTTCTGACATCTTTCTCACTATTGCAGTGCAGTGTTTTATACTGCTCCAAATGCCACTCATTTGATCCCCACCAATGGTACACCACAAATCTAGGCTTCAGGAGCTGGGGAAAGGAGAACTGTAGTCCTGGGACTTTCTTCTTAGCAGAAATAGTCCAACACATATTCCGTGCCCCAGCATGGGAAGGCTCAGCCTCATCACAACAGGGCTGGAGTCTCTCGGGATCCTGTAGCAGATATTTTAGTGGTGTTCCCCATTTGCAGTTCAACAGTACAGAATTATACCAGGCAAAGACAAGTTTTAAATGGTACCACTCTAAATATAAATGAGAGCAGAATCTGGCATCGATTCACTTGCTTTGGCTACAGAGTTCTTACTGCACCGGAAAGAAGAATAAAGAATATTGTTTGGTAACTTCCTTCTTTTATCCTCCACTTGGTCTTCTTTAAAGCTTTCTAATTATTGCATTGTGGAAAAGGAGGGGAAATGCCAGACAGACACAAGGTGAAAAAAAAAAATCCCTGGGATTCAGCAGCAAGTAACTTGTCAACCTGACTGCTTTTACCAGAGACATGAAAACACTGTCGGTGAGGGGAGAGGAAGAAAATACAGATAGTGAAGGGCCCTTTAATCTAGCAGAAAAGAGGCATCACAGGGATGAAATTAAAGCCAGACTCATTCATATGAAAAATAAGTTAGCAACAAGGATGATTAACCATTGGAACAAAGTACAGAGGGAAGTGGTAAAATTATTCCCCATGTTCTGATGTCTTAAAATCAAGACTGTATTCTATCCCGCAAAATATGCTTTGATCAAAGAAATTCTTGGACAAGACACAAGAGAAGGTCAGAGTAGATAAGGTGTTCATTCCTCTGACCTTAAAACTCTACAAATATGTACCCCCTGAGAGAAAGGCCAGACTGTGGTTACAGTCTGGCACACGGACACCAGAAATTTCGGTTCAAGGCCTGGCTCTGTTACAGATTTCCAGCACAACCACAAGTTATGTACTTTATCTGTACCTCTTTTACGCATCTGTGAAGTCTGAAACCTCACCCATTTAGTTTGCTGTATATTTGGGACAAGAAAAGCAACTTAGGAGGTGTGTTCAGGCCTTTCCTAAAGGAAAGTCTGTGAGCATCACTGCAAAGCACATGTTCCCTCCCAGAAGGAAACCTTGAAGATGCAGAAGGAAAATCAGTGGGAAAGCAAGGAAATGCTTAGCTTTCATCAGCAGCCTCCTGAGTGCAGTAAAATGACAACACATCAGAGTACAAGGATGGTCACTGAGCCAGAGAGTTATGATTTCATCCCAGGATGCTTCTGAATGCAAATAGCATCCAAGGCCTCCTCATGAGGGAGCCTTTCACTTCCTCCAGCAGCATTTGTAACATTGCACTTATTTGTGTTCTGAGCAACAATAATCAAATAACCAGTGTCTGTCTCCAGCCATGCACAATGAAGACTTGTGCTCTCTTTGCTTAGCTAAGAAACTTTGTGAGCTTCTGCCAAGAATAGAAAGATCATCTTGAATGGCTGGAACAAATTCAAACCATGTTCCAGAGAGCTGGAAAGCTCGCAGCCCTGTCCCCTGCCCAGCTGCTCCTCCCTTCCTTAGATCTTCATTGTGGGGTCCGGCAGGCCGTAGAGCTGCAGGACCTGAATTAACAGAGGGCTCCACCTGCCACCTAGACACGCGTCTAGCTGTGTGCTCTGCCCCTCACCAGAGCTGAAATACGCATTGTCTTTCATGGACGTAGGAAGTACATTTTAGGAAATGATCTGAGCAGGAGCTGGGCTCCCACTCAGCCAGGGAGAAAAGGACTGGATCCCAGCTGGAACCTCCTGGTAACATTTCAGCGACTTTGTATGTGCACTGCTATTATTTACATCTGCTCCGGAGAGGTTGGGCTTTTATGCAGCAATTTGCTGCTAGGCTTGCAAGTACCACCTAGGTCCTCTTTGCTCCAGAGACTTCTGCTTTGGTCTTTGATGATGACAACATAATCTTGTATATATAAAAAAATATATCTAGTATGTAAAAGACATAACATCTGACATATATATATAACATATACATGTGTTATATATTATGTGTGTGTATACATATATAGCATATACAGTAGCACCTTGATATATGTCTTATTTAAAGAGAGAAAGCAGCTTAGGAAAGAGCCAACAGAAGAAAGCAATAGCCACAACACACATGTTTTCTAGAGCTATCCTAGGGATTACAAGGGGAGTATAGGTGAATATTGTTCACGTAATAAAGAATATTGCCACGCTATTTCTCATAAACCTCATAAACCCACAGGTGGGACCAGTGACAGAATGAGGCAGAAGGTTAGAAAAGGTAAGGAAAAACACAGCTGGTGGGATGAGTGGAGAACCACAGCAGAAACACAGTGAGCCACAGTTCTGCAGAGCTAAAGATGCACTTACGTCACCCCGCTGATGCCGCCTTGGCACAATGTCCCTGTATGTGATCCTCTTAGTCTATCACTGCTCCTCTGTGATATGTGTCTATCTGGTTTCTCATGGCTGCAATAAACCCTTCTACCGAACTAATCTCATTTAACAGTTCCACTGACTTGAAAAGAACTCTAGTAAGATTGCTGTGCAGTTTCTGCTGGCATTATTATGGCTGTATCACTTGTCAGTTTTTGTAAACAAGATAAATATAGTTAAACTTAAAGCATCAGATATGAAGAAATTTGGCATGTTACAGCAGCCCAACAGAAATATTTCTTGACAACTACCTCATAAAAGAAGGAAACAAGAGGAAGCCAGAGAGGATAACAACTACAAGATTTTCTTTTGCAAAATCATGTTTTTGCCCAAAGAGGCTGCACAAACTTAATGTTTGCTACCATGCCCTTTTAGCACCATATCTAATTCTGCTGTCGCATAATGCAGCTCGTATCTCGACTGGCTTCCCTAAAGCAGTGGGTTTTGGTATCAGTGTCAGTATCTTCCAGTGCTTCTCATCTCAAAGTGCATCAGAGACCACTGGAATCCAGCTCCCTTGAGGCGGGAGGATAAAAGGCAAGAGGCGGGTGGCATGCAAAGCTGCAAGGGAGGGGGGAAATGTTCCTGATGATAGGGCACAGGGAAAGCCCCTGAGCACAATTGATTCTGAACGTGTTTGCACAACAAGAGGACACCCCATTGGAAGGGTTGGTGTGAAAGAGCATCCCCCACTCTTCCCCACACAAGTGGTTGGTTTGTGCCTGCAGCTACTGGAGCTCGGAAGAAGACAAGGATCTCCCCTCTAGCACCGGCATGAAAAGACCCAGCCCAACAAATCTCCCCACGCCCAGGAAGTACCCACACTCCCTTATCAGCTCTGGGAGCATCCCACCTGGGAAGGCGGGATGAGGGAAGGTATATTCACAGCCCTGCATATGGTGACCAAGGAGGATGAGCAGGAGTCTCCGTGATCTTCATACTGAAGGGTGCTGCAGGCTAGAGGCATGGAGAATTGACATTCCCAAGTGCAGGCCATGGGGTAACTACAGGTCCCCCCACTTGCTGCAGAGCCCCAAGCCCTCTCAGACCACATGGAGGTCAGTCCAAAAGACAAAAAGTACGAGTCAGCCATGCTGAGACCTGAACTGCTCTTCCAGGGAGTGTGGGTACCTCCTGACACTGGCCTGGCCTCTTGAAGATTCTGTGAATTCTGTGATTCAGAGTGCCAAAAGCCACAGGAGAGACTGCATTAGCTCCCAGACAGCAAGGAAAAAGCAGCCCTTCCTGTCTTCCATAGCACCAGTAAAAATTGCTAGATTACTAGTACCAGAGGTCACACCATTAATGCTGAGATGATAAAATGGTTGGTTTTTGCAATAGGTTGAGTACTATACAGTCAATTAGGAATTCCAGTACACAACTCTTTTCTTTTGTGCTACTGGAAAATGTAATGGGATGGGTTTTCAGCATTAAGAGTCTGGGAAACTTATTAATCCAATCCAATTTAATAATCCACGCTTTTGTTTTGTTCTGTGCACACAGAAATGGTGGATATCAGAGATACACCAGAGATTCTTGGGAGGGCTACTGACAACTGAGGATGACAAGGTAACAAATTCGGCAGGCAGATTACGGTAAGATGGATCAGTAAAAGGTCTTTGTGTTAGAACATGTTGCTTTTGCTGAACTAAATTTTTTATCTCTCTGTATTCTAACAGAGGGAATATTTCAGAATTGCTTCTGCTGTTGCAGTGAAGAGTAAAAAACATGCAACTTTTGCAATGAATTCAGGTAGAAAAATAGTTTCTCAGCTTAGGTTGGAATAACCTAGCATTATGTTATCTTCAACAATTTCCTTCAAAGAAATAATGAAAAATTCTTACTAGAGCTTTAAGTGTCTAACCACAGTTTGAGATGTATGAATTTGAGTCTCAGTCTGGACTCATCCTGATAGCCACTTTCAGTTAAATCTTGTGTAAATTGGTATCTTCTCCTCCAGGACAGGAAGACAGGAGCAGGATGATGTCTGCTATTGCACTTCTTTCTAGACTGCAGGTTATGAAGCCAGTGCACATAAGCACCTTTGGTTTTACCATGTTTACTCTAAACAAGTCATGGGCAAAGAAACATCTGCAGCCTCATATGAGTCAGGACAAAAATAATTCTGGCACTCCAAACTGTTTGATGCTCAAAAGCAATCAGGGAAAACAGGCAAGAGAGAAGCTTCTAGCTAAATTGAGCTCACCACTTCTCTTATCACCTGGGCTGTATCAGGCTTCCTCTCTATCAGACTATCTGAGTATGGTTATAATGGGCAGTATATGCATGCAGAAACAGCATTTCCTACTGCCAACATTATTTGATTAAATTCTCTTGCACTAATTTCAGGAAACATCAATAAACAGCCTTAAAAATATGTTTTAGTATCTTAGCATATGAAAACAGATGTGATCTTTTGTGTATCAGCCAGTCATTATTGATTAGAATATTAATTTTTTAAATTTATGTACTTCTGAACATTTACAACCTTCTTTTAGGTAATTAGAAGACCCTATTTATAACAGACAATAATTTACTTTCTAGACAATTTAGTCCCGGGACTACTGGTCATCAAATAGCCATGATCCTTTGGCGTTTACAAAGAGATATTTCCAGTTCTTTAGGGACTATATAACAAATCTAAGTAATTGATTGTGTGCATTGGAATGATCAGAAAACGTCCTCATTGGCTTTTGGCTACTTTAATAAGTCATATTTCAAATATCTCCTCACTAAAGGAACAAGGGAAGAAGCACTGGTGTAATTCTCTTAGGAGATCAACCTTCACTGTTTTCTCATACACTTGGGGTATTGGTAATGATCATCTTCAGATGAGTGCTGCTATTACTCCAAGTTGTCCTGAGGCCCTTGAACTGGAGCCATGGGGAGCAAACAGGATTTAAACCAGTTTTGCTTTTCTCGGCTTCTGACCTCCTGTGTGAAATACAGCTGGGCTGGGCCTGAGCTGGTCTCTGGTGGGACAGCGTCAGCTGCTCTGAAGTTACTGCACTGTCAATGACAACGAGTTGTAAGTGAGAGAGACGATGGTATGAGTTGAGGAATATTATGTCAAGAATACATTAAAAAGTGCAATCAGGGGCTGGTGGATAAGGAAGTACTTTCACTGTCAGGCACACCTTAAATCCCAGCTACAACAATATGCTGTGTGTATCCCCATTTCTCAGCCCATGGTGCAGCAGTCCCGATGACTCTTTTGTTTGTAGTTACCAGAACAGCTCCTGTGCTGTGCAGGATCCTGCTCATTCTGGTTTTCACCACCTGCAGCAAGTGGACATGAACCCACAACATCCTTAACTGCATTCCTTTCCAACCAAAACACAAAAGCTAATCATACAGTTACAAAGTCCTTTGGCTGCCTCAGAAGGAAAGATTTACGTCCTCCAAGACTTGGCTAGGCCATTATTGCTCATTCATTGTGTTTGCCTACAAGTTATGACTGTTCTTCCCATTTAATTTGTAATGCTGCTATGGCCTTACCTCACTAAGCTCTGCTGAAACTGTAAAGGCACTGGCTGTTATTAGGAGCTCACAATCTCTCAGCAAAAGCAGCATGTGCAAGCAGTTTCCTTATTGCACGATAGTTCAGAAGACCTTACTCTGACTTTTATGCAAGACCACATTCTCCTTTAAAGCAAGGGTATAATTTTAATTGGCTCCCATCAGAAGCTTGAGCCAGAGAAAATATTAAAATTTCCCAGACGTATGAATAAGAATTCAGTGAACATGTCTGAATCACGCACTACGAGTCTAGATGTGGTTTACTGTTATTCACAAAGCTCATTGATGTTCTTACCTAGCTTTTCTCTTCTGTTTCATTTTTGTGGAGTGTTCATCACCTCGGTATCAGAAGTCTAAATCCTGTGGGGAACTTTGGTATTTCTGTTCCTTAGATTTTAAACCGAAATCAGCTGTTATTACTGTGAAAGTGATTTTGGTGACTTAAGCTGTCTACATGCCTGTGTAGAGACCACCATCCAACCACAAATAAAATTTCAAACAGAGGCAGGAGATAGTCTATTCACTGCCATCAGCAGAACCTGATGGCATAGTGTGTAGATGCCCATGCGGAACACCAAAATAAGTCTCTCAGGGCCCAGGATTCATCCCAAATGCAGGAGATGCCTTCAGTCCTCTGAGCCATCAAAGATTTTCCAAAGGAACCAGAGGTGCTTGATGCTTTCTAAGAAGAGGCAAGAGTGAAGAGGTGCTACTGCAAATCCACGTGACCCTGGTTCAATTTCCTTCTTTCCCATCCAGTTGCTTCAGGTCTAGTGGCTGCAGCATTTCTGGTAAAGTGCAGACCACATCAGAGGAGAGCATGAGACACCAGTTCTAGCCAAGGAGCAGGTGGTGGTGCCTCACCGTTCTTCCTTTCTCAGCAAGCAGCCCCAAGCAGCCTTCCCTTCCCACCAGAGCCATTCTGCTCCTCCTGAAGCTGCGGAGCTCCGACATGGGAAAAGCTGGGCCTGGATCCCCTTGCAGAGCCTCCTCGCACTCTCTGGGGTGAGGCAGCTTCTGGAATCAGGAGGGAGCAAGGAGGCCTGTGTTTGGTCTAGCTCTTGCATCTAGATGGACAAGGTTGGTCCATTCAGAGGACACTTGGGTCTAGGCCTCTCCAGGCCATTTAAGATTGCAGAGGGATCCCTGCTTGCAGCAGAACCCGTGGGGACAGCACCAGCCTTCCGGAGCTGGAAGGATGACGAGCCAGACCCTGCAGCACCATCCCCATCTCCATGCCTCCCTTCCCACGTGAAGGCACTGCGAAGCCGGGAGTGACTCAAACACGTGAGGAATCCCCCAGTGCGGCAAGTGGGAGCAAGGAACCTGCTGCCCGTGTCACCCCGCAGGGCCAGCGCCGGTGGGGAGGAGCCCCTGGTTGNAGGTTGGTCCATTCAGAGGACACTTGGGTCTAGGCCTCTCCAGGCCATTTAAGATTGCAGAGGGATCCCTGCTTGCAGCAGAACCCGTGGGGACAGCACCAGCCTTCCGGAGCTGGAAGGATGACGAGCCAGACCCTGCCCTGACCTGCAGCACCATCCCCACCTCCATGCCTCCCTTCCCACATGAAGGCGCTGCGAAGCCGGCAGTGACTCAAACACGTGAGGAATCCCTGAGTGCGGCAAATGGGAGCAAGGAACCTCCTGCCCGTGTCACCCCGCAGGGCCCGCGCCGGTGGGGAGGACACCCTGGTTGCTTCCACTGCTGAACATTCACGCTGGGGCTGGTGGCCCCAGGAGAGCACAGCAAACGCAGCCTGAATTCATCCTTCCTTCTCCATGCCTGCCAGCGCTACGCCAAGCGCTTGGTGACGTTCCCCCTCTTTGGGCATCAGTGTTCACCCACCCTGGCCAGGAAAGGCTGCTGCAGTCACCTAGCCTGACACCTTCCCTCACGGAGCCTGCAAAACTTGAGCATGGAGCACAAAACTTGCATGAAACCTTAAATTGTGTTTGGAGCAAGAGCAGACCCTTCACCATCCGCATGCTCCACAGCCATCTCATGGGGTTGTATGGATACATTAGAGTCCAGTTGGACCTAGCAGGCTTCAGTGTTTCCTTCTTTGCAGTTCCTCTCCATGGCAGCAAACCCGTGGAAGAATAATNATCCGCATGCTCCACAGCCATCTCATGGGGTTGTATGGATACATTAGAGTCCAGTTGGACCTAGCAAGCTTCAGTGTTTCCCTTCATGCTTTCTGTTTGCAGTTCTTCTCCATGGCAGGAAACCTGTGAAAGAATAATTTTAACAACTAGGTTTGCCCAGGTAATAGAAAGAAAAAAAAATAATCAGATGAGGTTTGCGGTTGATAATCTGGAGGTCATAGAACAAAATCAGTGTACCCAAGAAAAATGAAAATATAATTCCATTGTTTATCAAACAAATTAATAAGGTTTTTATGCATCATAGAATATGCATTATGAAATAAACTGGAAAATTAAGTGAACTTAAATAGCTTGGCTCTGTCCACATAGTGGTGGTGAAGCATGGCTTTCATTCTTTATTACCTCTTACAAATAAATAGCCTGGCACAAAAATTTTCCATTGAAATAATTTTCATGGTCATAAATACTTTTTTTTTTTGGCAAAATGAATTTCCTCATGACAGCTGTCCATTTTCTAGGGAGAAAAAAATCACTTTTATGTCAAAAAACAACCTTTTCAAGGTGTAGGATATAGTTAAGATTAAAGGTGGATGTCCAGGCCAGGCATCTAAAAGGAATATTTGAAAAACACTTAAGTCTACTTATTTGTTCATTAAAAGAAAGCTGTACTTTAAAACTACAACAAAGAAAGCGAAGTCATCTTTCAAAACACTGAGCACTTTCAATATTGTTTTAGAAAAGTGGAGCAGCAGGTATTCTGGACCTGCAAATAGCCCTGCGTAACTACTTCAGGTGTGGAAATTTTTAACGGTGAAATGATTGAAGCATTTCCTTTGCTTGGCAAGTCCGAACTGCAGGATAGTTGCTGCTGATGTAGAGTCCAGGGAGGCGCTCCCCTTGCCATCTGGCACAGCTGGGCACCCGAGGCTTGCAAGCCCTACAGATTCGATAGAGCTTTGGTGATTTTCAGAGTTTGCCCTGTCTGCCCTCTCTCCAGATGAGATCCACTTGCTGTGCTGACTGTGGACCAGGAATAGCTGAAGGAGACGGAACCCAGCGTGCTGGAGCAAGTCCCAGAGGGCAGCAAATCCGACCGGTTGTCTACTACCACCTTGTAAGCTCTCCACCGGCTGTGCACAGCACTTGCATGGAGGAAGGATGGGAAAGAGGTAGAGCATGACATGCTTGTGTCTGGAAAGACAAATATTGATGTCGTCATGTAGATTCAGTATTGTTCATGTGCAGAGAACCTAAAACGTTGTGAGGCATTTCCCAGTATTTATTATAGCCTCTACTTGTGGCATCATTATGTTTCCTCAGTGAGCAATTACTGTGAAACAAATTGAATTCTAAGAGATAATTTTGCCTTGGGATTGGCTATATCCTGGGCATTAATCCTCTAAAACTACTGTGTATATGCTAATTGACAATGCATTACTCTTAAAAATAAAGGCCACTATATACTTATATATTTATTTCCATTTTCCATTTTTTAGATTACAACATTGTGGTAACAGCTCCAGCAGAGGCTGTCTCCTAAGTGACAGGCTGAGGTTAATGGCTTTGACTTCACCTCTGGCCATACAAACTCCTCCCAGCTAGTCATTAATTCCTGAAAAATCATCTCTTTCAAATGTTATTGGTTTAAACCTGATTTTAATTCCATGCCAACTGCTGGGAGTGGTGTCTCTTGTATTATAAAGACAATCTGGTGAGTAATGGCTTTATGCACCCTCACTGTATTCGGCCTAGCTTGTCTCTAAAGTCAAACAGAGAGTGAACTTACTCTGCAATAATTTGATAATGAATATGGCTGTAAAGGCAATAAGGCAGAGGTGGGGACCCAAACCCACTATGGTGTAAGGATGTATTCCCAAGAAGTGAAACAAGAGTGGAGATTGCAAAAGGCATGAGAAGCACATAAAGCTCAAGCAGTTTCCTGGTTTCCCCTGGAACTCCTTGTGCCTACATGGAGCAGTGCAGTGTTGTTGAACTGCTTGACTCAGGGGAATGCTCTGTTAGGTCCTGTGGCTAAGTGATTAGACAGGGAGGAGGAAGATCTTGCTTCTATTACCAGTTATTCTGCTAGGCAACTTGGGAGAAATGGTTTAGGGATGTTCCCTGACTTCCTCCAGGTTGCAGCCTAATGCAAAGTTCAATCAGTCAAGCTAAGACAGAATCTCTTCCAGAACCATCGTGTGTTTGACACTAAGAGCTACTGATAAGAGTGTAGTACTAGGACTACACTCCTATCAGTGTAGTATACTGATCGGAGTGTAGTACTGTTTGTGCAGTACTAGAGCAAAGTGTCTTTCTTTCCACACGTTTACTTCTTAAGCTAGAGTTTTTGCTGCTGTTGATGATGATTGCCTATCAAATGAAACTTGTATGCTTATTCAAATTCCCATTTAAAATGCCTTTCCCTGGCACCTTTTTCAGCTACCCATTCCCCAAGCACAGTAGTCAGCGCTGCACAAAAATAAGCCGGATTTGCAAACACTTCCCATACTTTGTAATGCAGGATTGCTACAAGTGCATCTGCAGTTGCAGTGTCTCTGTAGTGATGCTCAGAGTGAGCTGACTTTTAAATGTCATCCACTTTGTAGCTAATGTGTCATGGAAACATGATGGAGCACTTTGCACCTCTTCCAGTGTCCTCGGACCAGCAGCCCTCAGAGTCATTTAGTCATCTCTGCCAGCCACACAGGAAAGGATGCCAACGCGTTGTAGTGGAATGAGACAGCAAGGAAACACACACTGGAATGAAGGAAGACTCCATCATTGGATGAATTAGAAACAGGATTAGAACTTACAAACTCCACACTCATGAAATTTTACATGTTTAAGAGCAGGGTGCATGATGTTGGGGGAGGTGGGGACTTCTGAATATCAAAAAAAAAAACAAACAAACAAACAAAAAAACCCACTGAAACTATCAATAGTAGAAGTATCTATATATTACCGAACAAAAAACAAATAAACAAATCCTATGTTGATATTTTTAAGTTGCCGAATCACTCTGGAATTTCCTTGACTTTACTCTTTCATTTTCTGACGCATATCTTGGGTGCTGGAAGGATAAAAGTAAGCAGCTTTGTTTGATTATGCTATATTTATAGACAAATATGTATTTGTCATTTTGCTTTGAGGAATAGGCTGGCTAGACCAAATTTGTCTTGACAAAAGCTTGCAGGGGTACTTACTAAACAGCTAATTTCCCCGTTTTCGGCAAGAAAACACATGCATTGTTCCTGCGTAAGTCAGCTATTGCATATTGTTGTCACTTGTACTGCAGTAGCAACCAAAGCTCTCAGTCACGATCAAAGACTTGTTCAAGACAGTGTAGAAACATGTCTAAAAATACAGTCCATTATCTGCTTCCATGAGCCCTTTTCTTTTGTTTTCCCTGTCTCCATGAAAGCACTTCTAACTTCAGGACCTGAGCTGATAATTTTCAGTGGGTATTGAATGGCTTCCCCAAAAGAAGAGATATTTGGAGGGGGACAGGAAGAGCAGAGGAAGAGGGTATCCTAGCAAGCCACGGTGCTAACACGTAGCAGTATTTCTGTTCATGGGAGTTCCGCAGCAGCCAATAAACTTCTGCAGCTTTAGTCTTTCATGAATTGCTAGAAATGGAAATGATGGGATCACTGGCATAGATGGGCTTTGGACTACTGCGAGGTGCTACAAAGTAGGGGAATTTCAGCAGTTAAGTAGAAAAAAGGATGTTCTTTTGGCCTCAGAAGAGTGGGCGGGAGGCAGTGTAATAAAAACACCTATGCTGAAAGTTGCTGTTAAAAAAAAGTGCTAGTGAATTTATCATGAATGCTAAAATTTAGAGCCAACTTTCTCATGAGTTTTGTTCATTAGAAAGGTAAAACTGTACTAGTCAGAAGAACGTTAGACAGCTTCTTACTTGGCACATATATGTATAGTCCATATATTAACATTTTATACCTATCTGTATTTTTACAGATGTCTGCAGCATCTTCTGTTGTGATGTGAGCAGGCAGGAAGGTTCATCTTAGAGGGAAGGGGACCTTAAATGTTGGATGCTGAACCAGAAACATCTTGTTGGAGTAGCTGGGTGGCATCTGCTGTGAAAATTTCATGGTGAATAAGCATTTTGGATCCAAAGACTGAGAATGCAGAGTTGAAAGGTCTCCTTCAAGCCCAGACAGAGATGTACAGGACTTGATTTAATCCATCTCTCTTAAGAATTAAAGGGTATCTGTTGTCTCCATTCCTAAGATATTATCCTTCTTTTCACACCAGATTATTCCTTGCTCCATGAAGGATTCTACTGAAGTCTGTGAAACTTTCTCATGTCCAGTGAAGTTGGCTCGTCATGATTCTCTAAAACAAGTGCCAGATTTCCAAAGAACTTCAGAACTAAACATTGTTATTGCAAGCATCTTCTTATATCTATGTTAACCACAGCTGCTCGTTGGCTTTCACTCATACTTACATTGGCAGTGACTCTCCCTCTATCAAATCTCACCTCCTTAACCGTGATCTCAGCAGAGTTCACCTGCACTAGGGGAAAGCTCACTCCTACTGTGAGAATAACTAGATAATTTTTATAATTCACATCAGCTAGGATATAATACAAGATAATCATCATTTCCCCTTCTGACCCTACAAATTTCTAGATCTGTTTGAATTCAGGGATGAAACTGCATCCTTCATAGCAAGTCCATATGAGCAAAGTCATCTGTCCAATAAGAATCTAGTGATGAGGCATGATAAAATACGAGTTTATGGTCTGACAGAAACAATGTCGTATCAAGACACAGAGTAAGCAGTGTTTACTTTTACAGGATTCTCTTACAGATACTTAACCATTTACTTAGCTATTGCTTGGTAAAATGTCCTTTTTGATGCAATTACATCAAATGACAAGTCTATATCCCTTGACATATTTACGTGATTCAATAGCCTTAGCATTAATTTGTTTTGAAACATTGTTTCCAGCTCTCTTTAGAGTGATTGCCTCAGATGACACGAACAGTGTCAATTCATGAAAATTTGTCATTTTTAGCTTGTATAAATTTCTGTTTAAAGATTATGTGAAATGTTGAATATTCATAGCTCTAGTCTGTGGCAAGCGCACAGCTGATTTTTCTCTTTTTTCCATCAGACTCTATAGAAGCTCTCTGTAGTGGGATGTGGTTGTTCCCATGAGACTTTCAAGCCCTTTGTTAGACCATTTCTGAGGTGGGATTAGAGCACTGTTTCTTTTCTATGCTTTTCCTGTGTTTCCTGTGTTATCTGTCCCTCTCCAACATTCCTCCCCAGGAGGACAAACCCTGTACACATCATGGGAGTTACAGGCTAATGCAATCAACATCACTGAGTCTGTTCTTGAGGCTTTTGAACTTTACCCAGTAATGCCTATTGTGGAAGGAGTTGTGAACTGTGTATAAGCCACATATTTTTGGTGCCTGTAGAAATCTCCCAGAAGAACCTGTGACTGCTTTATCTTGTGAAACACTCAGAAATAGTAGAAGTTCCCAAGGTTCAGGGTAGCAATGTTTAGCACGTGATGGATTAAGACATTGTAAGAAGTCCAGAAAAGTCATTATGCCATATAAGATCATCCCAGACTAGACATGCAAATCCCAAGAACAGCCTTCCTTTTAGCATTTCAGTACTTTTGCTTCCAGATCCAAATGACATCAAAAAACAGAGAATATGCAATTACAATTAAAAATACTGTTCCCTGGCATCCAGAGTTTTGCTTTGGTTTTCTAGGGAGAGGAATCAAGTCCTCAGAAGAGACTTCCAGACTGGGATTGGCTTGAGTCTTCTGCTCTGGCTGAATCAAGGTGCTTGATCAAGTCTTTCACCCATCCCTAGACACAAGGAACTTGCTCTTGGGCCACTGAAAGCCTTGTGTAGAAGCAGAGCCACAGACTGTATGTAGGGCTGAAAGGTGCTCTACACCTTTCAGTCATCTCATAAATATTAGAAGGAAGACTTCTCCCCACAGCTACACTGACCCAAGGATCCCAACTCGGGGTCTGCATAAGATTTTACTGGTTTGTTCCAGCCATGGATACATATGGATATATTTGCATTGCTGCTGCTGAACCCCCATAGACTGCCTGAAATTCATGGCTGTTTGTGACATGGATTTACACACCAGGTTTTTCTATGGTGCCTAATAAAGTGAGCACAGCTTCACTGAGGGAATTATGCCAATTTACATCATTTAAAATTCTTATCCTTACAGATATGAAATTAGAAGTATATACTTGAATCAGTTGTCATTAATAATCATTATTTTGCCTGTTTTAATTTATGAGAATAGAATTCTAGATGAGTTTCATTTTGTGCCTTATCCCCAGATGTCTGCATACTGAAGCCATAACACTATCCTGGCTCTCTCTAGGAAAATATTAAAACTGTTTAAGCCCCATTTTTTATATATAAGTACTGATACCAGCAACAAAATCCACTTATGGATCAATTCAGCAGCCAGATCTCCTGTTCTTTCTGGTTGTCACTTTGATAATGCAATGCAATCACATGGGCTTGCAGCCCTGTCTGTTTGGTGTGCCATCATTTATAACACATTATCAGAGTGACAGCTGGCAGTAGCAAGAGGCCAAGCGCCAGATACGCACAGTGCATCTTGCTGAAAAATATTTCCCTTTTAAAAAGCAGATAGGTTGATTAAGAAGTGAGGGAATTCCTCCCACTTTCCCCAGATGGCTGAGATGATTCATTGGAAACTAACTCAGACACAGTTTCACAGTGCTCTGGCAAAAATCCATGCTCCACCTTACATCCCCTATTCAGGTTATATCCCATGGGCTTCATGGGCAGAATTTTCTCTGACAAGGAATGAAAACAGCGTTCTGTGAGCGATGAGGAATTACATCTCCATTTGCTTTAATTAGGAAGGACAAAAAACAAGCTCAAAATGTATTTTTTGCATGAGTATACCCTGAAGAGTATCGTGTTTGCACTTCACTGGCTTTGTGTTTGACCAGCCTGCTTTCACCATGGCCCCATTTAAATTCACGCACAAACAATGCGCTCTCAAAGCCTCCCAGTCGCCATAAATCCTTGTCTCCTTCTTCACTGAGACACCTCCTTAGGCATCATCCCAGGGGATTCCAACTGCCCTTCCCTGATCCAGTCTGACCTGATCAGCAATATTATTGAAGAATTACCCCTTTGAGTTTCATGAAGCTATTAAGTCCTCCTTTTAGCTTCACTCAATAGTCCTGTGACCCCCCTTAAAGCTACTCAGAGGACAATGCAGGAGTTGTATCCCCCCAGCACAGGATGCTAATCAGGAAGATACAGTGAGTTAAAGGAAGAAGGTTACAGAAGAACGCTTTATAATAAAGAAGTGATAGAGTTAACTGATTGCTGTTTCATTATTATGCCAGCTGACTGTACAGGACTCCACAATGTTCTCATGGATGTGGGGAGCGGTGTGTGTTCCCTGGCAGAAACCCAAGATCTAGATTAAAATCTCCCAGAGTTAATTTAGGAAAACAATAATATTTAAAGTTGGAAGTTTTTTTTAGGCTATATCCAGCCATGAAACATGTGATCCCAGGGCCTCTTTCTTGTCCACATAGACAAGAACTCTCCTAGTTCCATCAAACACCTAGCCCCAGATTTTCAAATGAGGAAGCTTAACAGTAAGTATATAAATTAATATTTTAGCATTCAAATAAATGTTCTGTTTTTAATAAGTGTTGAATAACAGCAGATCCCACTGAAATAATTGTTACAACTCCCAATCCTTAGTAAATTTACTATCCTTAGTTATTCTGTTTGTACAGTAAGTCCAGTATTAATACTGCCCTTGAGTCTCTGTAGTTTGTTGCATTTTCCTATAACTCGTCCACTGATGTAGAATTCCTTCCCTTTCTAGTCTCTGTCTCCCAGATGGAGGATGGCAGGACACCTTGCAAAGTGCGGTGGGACCTGAACACTTCTGAAGTCTGTTGCTCAGATCTCAAAACCCTACAGATGCCATCCTGCCCCTTGGCCACCACAGTAGTGTCATGATAGGGGTGGTGGATTAGCCGGGGTTCCAGCTGACTGGTTTTCTCTTGTAAACAGTTACTGGTACCCTGTGGTGGCACTGAGGGTATGTTGGAGCAGACACTCATACGAGGAACCCAACTTTGCCCTGGAAGGTGTCTTCCCGGTGCAGTCCGACCACAGGGAAACAAGATAAATGGGCTGTTTTCTCTGGTGTTGTGCTGGGGGTCAGGGCTACAGCAAATCCCCAAGCTGTACTTTTTGTTTGCCAAGCTTTCAGTTAGTTACTTCTCCTGGCCACATTCAATACTTACTTAAATGAAGTTTCTCCAACTCTCTTAGCAGGTAAAATCTTGGCATCCTTCGTCATCTTGCTGGGTGCTAAGAAAAGATAAGTTCCCTTGATCAAAGGCCACTTTGTTTCAGTGGTCTTCATAGACCTTAACTACCCTCCTAGAGGCAGAAGAGGTAGGGTGATAAACCAGTCTGGGACAGAAGGCAGTAGGACTACCAGGAACCTTAGTTTCAAGGTTTTAAGTCCTTTCTGTTTGAATCAGGAATGTGACATGTGAAAGAGAAGACGTCACCATTCGTAACCCAGTACAATGCAGCTTTGTCCCAGTGTCATCACAGCTGTCCACTGCGTGTTATTTTCAACTCAGTTCTACAATATATACTGTGGCTGGCTGACTGCATGATAGGAACATTTCAGGGAAAAAAAGGGACTCTTTATCCACTGTAGTAGAGGGAGATTTTCAAATCTCCTTAATTTTATGACCGCAATTTCTTTTCAGGTGCGTTCCTGCATGTTGCAATCTTCTTTTCAGAGTGTGTGCTCCATGCTGAACATCATCTGTAGTATGGCTCTCCCCCAAACAAGCACTGAAGCACTTTTGGAAATCCCATTTAGTGATGTGTATCTTTAGGTACCTACATCTGTTCAATACCTGTTCCTAAGCTCCATTTTCAAAAGTGTCTTTCAGTGGGGTAGATGACTGCACTACACATAGGTTTGGTATAGGGGTTCCTGGGAAACGTTGATTTTGTTTCCTAGTCAAGGTAGTCCCTGCTCCAGAGCAGGCACGTTTGCACTAGCCTGCAAGTGGCAACAACTGCTTCTCTTCTTTTTTAAAGTAAAACTGACCTGACAGCATTGTAACTGCACGCAAAATTGGGTGTACCCTGGTTTCCCCATCGGCACAGTCTTAGTACACGGCCAGAACTTTAACAGACACTTAAGTCATTCATAAAAGCAAGACTTGAAATGTGTTCTAAGAAATTCACGTAATGAATGTAATCACTTAAGAGTGATTACATTTGGGAAAAAGATGGTGAAAGGTTTCATGACTCTGCAAGCATCCCTTTGTAAAGCAACTTTTTGTAGGAATACATTTCCCTTAAGGTAGCTGGAGATGCATTTCTGAGCTGTAAAGAAGCAATTCTGTTCTGCCATCACTCTTAAATCTTCACTTTTAGCAGCTACTCTAGCATTTAGTGAACCCACATTTGTGCTTTGGCTTTCCTCTATAAATATCAAAGTGATTTGAAACTCTTTCTCCTCCTTTCTCTAATTAAATCAGCACAACAATTAAAATGACCTCACTGCTTCAAGAGGACATTGATGAATATGTTCTGAGCACTGCAGCCAATAGATTTTGATCAGAAACCCTGATGATACATGTTGTTTTCAGAATGCAAGATCTGGCACAGACTTTTGAATGTTTTAATATGAAATTATTGCTTCAGTGCAGCAAACTGCTTGAAGGTATCAGAAAAATAAAATATTTAAATACATCGTTCCGTAGCATTCTTACTTCTAAACTAAATGTTGAATTGAAAGTCCATTGATTTAGCTCTCTTTAGACACTGATTGCTAATATTGTAGTGGATTAAAATCAGCATGATTATTTTTTCACTTACAAATTCTTATCTCCTGCTGTTGACAGCAACTAGCCAAATTTTGTGGGTTTTGCTGGCTTGTTTCCAAGTCAAATTCACCAGATCCTTCTGTTGAATACAGCTATGTAAATCAGGAATAGCTCCAATCAAGTCCATTAAAATTACATCAGTGAAATATTAGTGTGAGAAGAGATTTAAGCCTTTCAATTTCAACTAGAATTTACACAAATGAAGAAAGAATAAGGACATACAGAAACTAACCACTATTTTTGCCTTACATATTCTGTCAGAACATTTATTTCCAAGGAAACATGGCTGAAATAATTTCCAGTGAATAATTAAGCAGTTGAATGGATTGATTCAAATGTAGACAAAAGTAGCTAAAGAGAAGATTTGGGGGAGAACAGCTTGATTTTGAATTGACCTAAAGTTGGCATCAAAAATTAAAGCCTTTGCTAGCTATTTGAGCTATCATATAAGACGATACTGTTATCCAGTAAAAGTTGTACAATGCTACAGACTCCAACCCATAACGTAACTCTAGTAATGTGCTTCATGCCATTTTACTGCTGCAGGAACAGAATGGTCAGACAGAAGTATTAGAAGAGGAGGATCATACAGAAGAAGAACTGGCAGAGACTCTTCAGAGCAGCAACAACAAGGGTATAATTAAGAGTAAGGACCTTAAGGGAAAAAAACTACACAATGAATACCTGAAAGCAGGCAGGGAAACTGTGACATCTTCTGTCCCAAGATTTGTCTCCAATGCATTCTTCTGCTTCTTCCTGCATAGCTAGAAAGGATTGCAGTTGGGGAAATGGGTTACCAGTAAATTCAATCAGTGATATGGAACAAAGCTCTCAAAGGTATCTTTGTGTCTAATTCCTATTACAATCCATTTCAAAAGCAACTTTAAATTTCAGGTCTTGGCTCCTGTCCAGATGTGTTTAGGTCAGTGTGGGTCTGTTAGGTTCTAACTTGTGCCCATTTTAAACAATTGCTATTGTTGTATATTTTTTCCTTACTGTGTCAATATTTACTCTAGCTTATAGCCCTTTGGAGCAGCGGTCCGATAGACACCGGCTTTTTTTAATGTCCTGTCTTGGTCCTTACATGCCTTTCTTTCCAGTCTTTGAACCAGAACAGCAAATACAGATTAATGAGTTATTAACTACTGCAGAGGAAAATAAAAGCAAGTCTCTTCCCCCGTTTGCCATGTAAGCACTGGGCAGAAATGTTTTACCTTGATCCTTTTTAATATACCATTATTAGCATGAGTGTCTGTGTTCTGTGGATTTTTCAGCTTTTCATTTTTTTGGTGTTGAATTACATCCTCCTTTTTCATTAATATTATGCTCTCCTGTTTGATCTTTGGGGGGAAAAAAGTTAAAAACCCTTAAACGGTTAGTAGATGCTCTCTTAGAAGCCCTTAGAGGTAACCGCCTGTCAGTTGATCACTGAAGAAGAAAAAATGCCCCTGGAATAAGAATTTATTAAGAGAGTGAATAAATTGTTTCTCTGTTCCTTTGTCATGGCATTTTCTTTACCCTTTGGCATTCACTGCACTTGGAAATTCCTCCAAGTCTTTGTGTTCCTGAGCTTTGAGATTTCAGAAAACACTCCCTTGGCCCCTACTCCCTGCCAAGGTTACTACTTTCATACTCCTTTTCCTGTGGATTACAAAACAGGATATTATTGTAAAAACAAATAGAAATTGCTGTTTTCACTGCTGCTAATCTTGAAGCGAAAGCCCTGCAATTCCTCCTTTATTAAGCAATTCAGACTGAGGACGGCTTCTGTTCTGCTACTGTCAGGTGAAGATCAAACGCTTTTCATTGCTAATCACCAAAGGACTCAGTAGATAACTCTGCAATTTGCTGCCCCTCCTTTGAAATTTTAATGATTGAGAAGTGAATTTAGGCCTTAAACCTACCCAATATGATTTATGGCAAAGAAGGGATCTTTTGTAAACCAAAGGCAACTATAATTGTTTCTCTGTTCTGTATATTGTTGCAAAGTGTTTTGGCACTGAGCTGGAACGCTGCTGTATGAGGTTTTCTTGTCTTTCTCCTGTGGGTGATGTAGAAGGTGTTAAAAAACATGTGTTTGCCCTTCTGCAACTGTGAACCAAGAATATCCTATCGTCTTGTTCGAATATATATATATATGATTCTGCAAACCCGAACTCATGCCTTAATCATGTAACTCAGTGATNAACCTACCCAATATGATTTATGGCAAAGAAGGGATCTTTTGTAAACCAAAGGCAATTATAATTGTTTCTCTGTTCTGTATATTGTTGCAAAGTGTTTCGGCACTGAGCTGGAACGCTGCTGTATGAGGTTTTCTTGTCTTTCTCCTGTGGGTGATGTAGAAGGTGTTAAAAAACATGTGTTTGCCCTTCTGCAACTGTGAACCAAGAATATCCTATCGTCTTGTTCGAAAATATATATATATAACCCGAACTCATGCCTTAATCATGTATCTCAGTGATGGGAGTCCCCATGATGTTACTGCAAGGAACACAGGCGTGAAAAGTCATCTTTTTTTTATTTAGCCTCTTCCCCAAAGTGCCGATCCCACCTCATCAGGAAGGGATTTTCTCCCCACAGATCTCTTGCAGGATTAGAAAGTGTGAGTTCTATTTTTGACTGATGGACACTGGGGTAAATTAGATTGCTTGCTGCTGCTTGCGTAGGCAGAGCTGGGAACAGAGGTTGGGCCTTCTGTGTGGAGCTGCAACAAATATAGCCAGCTCCAAATATAACATTGACCCTACTGGCTTTGGCCATGGAGTGATGTACTAAACCTAGCAGTGTTTTACGCCCCCAGACAGGCTCATTCGGCATCTGCCGTGGGCCAAAGGGTGTCCTGTAGTTTCAGCGGTGCCGTGGAGCCAAGCATCACGTTCCTGAGGACAGCACCAGGTCAGGTCTCAAATGGCAACGTGGGCTACCTTCATGGCCTGTGAGCGACCAGCTGCTCCTTTGCCTACCTGAATTAGCTGGGTCTTCACTTTCAGTGCACAGGGTTATAGCCAGCACATGCTGTTCCCATTTGCAAAATGTAATCCAGTGGGTTCAGGTCAGCTACTCCAGACAGGTCCCTGGAGCCATCTGCGATGCCCTCGGGTATCCCAGGAGGATATAGGTGTCTCACAGGTCCTGTGTCGGGAATGTGGCCATCTCAGACAATTCAAGATGTCTCAGAGAGCACCTGGGTTAGGCCGAACGGAGCTGAAGGTATCTGCATTCCTCCGTGCAGGAATGCAGATACTCCTTCTGCTGAGGCGCTGGAAAGGAGACTGGGAAGCTGGGTTTGAAAACAACAAACGAAGAGAACTGGAGCGCGGTGATTGCTGGGCGTGCGCTCTTGGGAGAGGCGCGCAGAGTGTGGGCAGTGAGTAAGAGGCTGCTCAAGGGCTTTTGGGATCAGGATCCTGATAACACGGAGGTGGTTCCCAAGCTCCGGCAGTAGATGCGTGCCAGTGGATGTTTAAATAGCAGATGTGCCTTAAGTTGGATCTTTCCTTTGGTTTATTAACGGTCAGGAGAGCTTTGCTCTCAAACTCCATGATGTGTGGTGGCCTGGTAGATCGGTCTGACGGCCTTTGAAAAGCTGTGGTCTCAGAGGTATAAGTTCTGGTATTTTTATTAATCTTTGTGCTCCTTTGGACACTGAGCAAGAACAATAATAAAAATTGAGGACACTTTCTTGAGGATATTTTATGGCCACTTCCGACAGAGAGACATTAAAACCTTAATGAGCACAAAATTCAAAGACAAGTTTCTAAATACTGAGGAATGTGATGGACAAATCAACATTTCAACTATTATTACTATTCCTTTGCTATCCGTGAACAGAGGATTTCAGGGCTGTTTGTTCATTACCTTTTGCATGCCCTGAAATTGCCACACTTGGACTAAACTAAAAATATTAAGGAAAGAAAGGATCAGAAACCAGACATAAATCAAGTGTTCTTTGACAACAAACCCTGCCTGGGAGAGGTAAGCAGCTCATAGGAGACAAATGACTACAAATCTAAGACTAGGTGATATTAAGATTTATATTAGGTGTGTCATGTCACTAAAACCCGTGTGTGTGGTTCCCAGGAAAAAAAACAGCTTGCACTGCTAGAGTGCTTAACATTTTACATTACTGACAAACAATTAGAAATCTGGTATGATGTTTCCTATCCTTTAAGAGTACAGAAATATTTCATCAAAAATGCTTGAAACTGCTGTTAGAATTTTTCATGGGCTTAACATTCCATAGACATTGTTAAAATGTCATTCTAAGCCCATTTTCTTACTTTTCCCTATAAAAGGATTAACTTGTCCTTAGAATGTTAAAAATTCTTAAATTAGTGAATATAAGATAAGAAGGTTTAGTGTGGGCTCAAGGAAAGTCGGAGAATTTATTAAGAAAATATGTACACTTTCTTTTGCTTGGTTGGCAGAAGTCAACCTCTTTATGGAAAGGATCAGGCTGGGTAATTAGAGTGCAGGTCACTTGAAGTCCACTTGCCAGGTACTACGAGCAGTCAAAGACAGATTCAAACCCCAGAGTGGAGATCCCTACGGCAAATTCAAGTCCCAGTGGCAAATTTGGTTGGAGCCCACTGCCGTGCATGAGTGACATGAA
Organism: Crypturellus undulatus; assembly: GCA_013389825.1. NCBI lineage: Eukaryota > Metazoa > Chordata > Aves > Tinamiformes > Tinamidae > Crypturellus > Crypturellus undulatus. The sequence goes on along the minus strand of VWPW01017923.1, from coordinate 43,317 downwards.
ACCAGCCGCCTTCTCTGTGTGTCCAATATTGATGCCCCCTTGTTATCTGCTGCATGACGCCAAGTACTGCTTTGCAAGTATGTTTGGAAGTATATTGCAGCAGCAATGCTGCAGACAGCAGGTACTGCCTGCAGCAGTGGTGGTGATGTACCCTTCATTCCAAAGGACTGAACAGCTGTCAGCATGGCCCAGCCAGTGGTCCAGAAAACACGTCCATCCCGTCTGTCCCCTTCCCTGCAGAGGAGACAGGGAATGACTGGTTTTGCATCGGTGATCAGACACGTGGAAGCCGCCTTTTGGCCTTGTGTCCAGGCAAGCATTTGGAACACGAATCATCATCCACACGAGAGAAGGTGCAGAGCTGGCGACACAACTCCTCTTCCTTGTGCAAGTGACCCAAGCCATGTGGCTCATCTTGAGCAGCATCACATTGCAGGAGCGGAATGTAACCGAGGATGGAAGAACAACAGTTTAAATGTACTGCATGGAGGGCAGGGATCACTGCAACAAGGAGAGAAAAATAAGTGATGAAAAGAAACTACTGACTTCTGCAGGGTGATGCCTGTAAGATGGCCTAGCAGCATCAACTTCTAGATGTTAGATCTATCTCTCAGTGTCTATAGACAATTAAGGTAAACTGGAAATGAAAGTTTCCTGAAATGGAGATGGCTGGAGGTGGAGATTGCTTTTGGTATGTATTTCCTAGCAGAATTTTTGTTTTTGTGCAAGAAACAAACAAACTTCATCAGAAAATTCCCTAAAAGAAGATGCTTTTGAAATGTTAAGACTAAGTAACTTGCTTAACAACACACAGAAAATCCACAAGAAAGGTATAATCAGAGCACNTTCCTAGTAGAATAGTTGTTTTTGTGTGAGAAACATACAAACTTCATCAGAAAATTCCCTAAAAGATGATGCTTTTCAGAATGTTAAGACTAACTTGCTTAACAACACACAGAAATTCCACAAGAAAGGTATACTCAGAGCACAAGTTTCCTGGCTCACTTATGAAGCTCCCTCTGTCAAATCATAGTGATATTAAAAGCCCATTCATCTCATGTTCAGCTTTAGCAAGGATCCAAGAATGAAAGAAAACATGTAATTCCTTCACCTAAGCTCAAAACTCCTTTTGCTCCATCCTAATATGTTAGAGATGACTATGTCTATATGTTACAGAACGGGCTCTGTCCAGTATATCTGTGACAGATATATCTGCACTTTTAATAAGGATGAGCCAGGTGGAATTCACCCTACGTTTATCCAGAATTGCACAAATACAAGGGTCAGATTCAGTCTGTCTGTATCTCACTCATCTTTCGACCATTTTTCCTTAGTGTGTGTTGCAGTAGACAAATCTGCAAGTGCAACTTCTGGTTCTCATCCCACAGGGTTGCTGGGAAGCTTGTCCTGCCAGGGTCATGCTCACCACCTCTTATTTTTGGAGCATCTTATACGATCGCTGTAGTTGGTCCAACGGTTGACAAAAATGACACATGAAATTCACTTTTGCATCCTGATTTTGTGAAAGATCCTGGTTAACTCAGAAGAGCAACTTCATCTCTGTGGCTACGCCAGCTTTGCTATCCCCATCTTATTTCAAGCAACTAAGTTCTGCTGATGCAATGAGAAAAAAGTCCACAAGTGGACTAAACAAGGGACCTTCCTTGCTTTCCAACTCCTTCATGGAAACCAGGCACACTGGCTCTTACCCAGGAAATAATTACTGGCAAAGGCAAGGGCAGTCTCTTAGCTGATGACGTCTATGGGCATTGGCACATGTAGTTTGCACATCCCGCACAAGCTGAGGGTGAGGAATAACTAGGTAATTGCTCTTTAAAACCAAGGTCCTCACCGTGCCCAGAAGCTATCAGTCCTGTTTGTTATTTACTACTTCCTCTCTCGACTGCCCTTTCATTTCAGGCTTGCTTTTTCAACAGGCTGATTGATTCGCCCAATTTATGCCATTCTTTCAGCAGAGCTCCCGGATTAAAAATAAACCTCCTAAATTGCCACTACCTGTTTGGTGACCATTGTGCTGCATGGCACCTCCTGCACACTCAGAAAAAAATACTTCCTCCTTCTCTCAGGGTTGTATAGCTGGAAAAGACAGATAACTTCCTGTGCTAAATGGTGGGGTTGTCTATTAAGCTGGACCTGGGTTGACAAAACCAACCTGCCAAGAATGAATCAGGAGGTAGATGTAACACTGCAAAACCCTGAGGATTCCCCCACCCTGAAAGTCGTTAAAAACATTACCGAGAAAGGAAGGGTATGCCAAGCCTAAGATTAACAGCAGTTATGACTGTGAAAATCATACTGGGAACACTCCTACGGGCAGGCTCCAGTCTGAAAAGGCTGCATTATCTTCACTTGGCACCAACGTGCATGTCCAAGCGATAATTCTCTGCAGGGCTCACGTCAGCAGAGAGAGCACAGGGCCTTGCTGCAAAAGGGCAAATAGCCCTTAAAAGCAAAAAGAATTTCTCAGAAGTGAGCTGCATGAGTCAAAACAAATCAATGGTATGCATGGAAAGGACATGAGAAAAGAGTCTCTTAAAGCCACTGAAGGGAGCAAGTCTTAAGCAAGGGAACAAGCTTTAAGAAGCAGAAGAGGAAGAGTTAAAGCTGTGGTTCCAGCAGTCCTTGTTTTGAGAAAACAAGATCTCATCAGTGACTCATTCTGCCCATCTTATGGCATTTTCAGACACCCATCCAGATAACCATGAACCTGATTTTCAAAAGTGCTTGGAGACAATTTTCAAGTGTTAAATACACAAAGATCTTGAAAGATCTCAGTCCCAGATACCTGCTGCAAGGAAGATACAGGGACTGAAGCTCTCGACTTTTTGGTGAGGCTGAAGCTGTTGGATGACGGCAGGAGAAGGGGAGCTCACTACTGGCAAGTGTGGTAAAAGTCCCATACCTAAACCAAGATAACAACCAGCAGGAAGTAATCCTTAAAAGATAACAGCAACTTTTATATCTTATTATTGTTTTTTAAAAAATGTTGGTTTGTTTTTGCTCATCAGAAAACACAGACCAGGAAAGGAAGTCTTATGGTTTCAGTAGTTCAATTAAGCAGAGACTATAAATCTCAAAGAAACAGCAAAACGCAGATGGTGGTAGCAAAACACGCTCTCAAAAGAGGTGTCTGAGCCGTTGGAGAGGTGAACTGAGGGCAGCAGCCACCTCCACCAGCCTGGTTGGCTGCGCTGGGAAAAGCCCTGCAGCTTTCTTCTCTCCCACCTTTCTTCTTCTCAGATTCCTCGCTGATAGACAGGTGTGACCCCATCTGGGGGCGGCCGAAAGGAGGCAGCTCGGCAAGGCAAGATGCCCCATTTCGACTCAGAAAGCGCCTGCCACAAGTATGCTGAGCCTGCCTGATGCCTAAAGCCCCAGCCTGGCCCTCGTTGCTCAGCTCTGCAGCAGCAACCAGCACTGCCACGAATGGGTCAGATCCAACTCGTGTCAGGCAATTTTCAAATGAAATATCAGTGTTTCTTTTCTTTTTTTTCAGCGTATACCCGCACTACTGGCCTCAAGCAGAGCCCAGCCTGGGAAAAGGGGCTACGCACATGTCCCATGGACTTCTGACTGCTGCAAAGGCCCTTGGAGACCAGGAGTAGTCAGTATCGTTTAACCCAGAAATACTTTTGCTGGACTCAATATTATTGGACTAAATGGCTCTCAGAAGATTTCCACCATAATTTTTTACAGAGACAAAAAGTATATCCTAAACTTGGGAGGAAGATATTTTATGTATTCTCAGAACAAGACGTTTTGGTAAAACTCAAAGGAGGTTTTCTGTGGCTAATGCAAAACATAAGTAAATTCACACCTGCTAACAAATGACAAAAAGGAAAAAAAAACCCTACAAAACAATGCATTTATTTATCTACATTAGGCTAAATTCTATAAAGGGTCTATATCGTTTGCGTTGGTACCTGATCTTTTTTTTCTGTTTAAAGGGGTCCATCATTCAAAGCAATAGAATAACGGCCCTGTTAGTGTGAAAGCAAAATGGTAACTATGTTACTGGATATTTTTAAGCACTGAGATTTGATTAAAGAAACATTCAAAGGCAAAATAAAGCATCAGTCATCAAATGTTTGTGGATAAATGTACCAGCTTACTGCACTGAGCAATGAAATGGTTTTGAGGGAAAAATTTGCAAGTGAGTAATGGCTTCTTTAACACTAACGTGGCTTAATTCTGAATTAAATCCTTGTCCTGCAGACAGAGGCTGTCATAGAGATCAGTATTACTTCATCTCCTTTTTTTTCTTCAGTTAATACCATTACAGAAAGCCTAGTACTCCAGAAACATTTGCTGTTACCCAGCATGTATGTATTAACAATAACCACTTTATGCTCCTTTGAAAGAATGACCACTGCGCCTAGAAAGTACATTAAAATATAAAATAGGGAAATTTTATAATATGCCATTGGATCTAACAAAAGAACAGAACAGTAATAACAACTTAGAGCTGAAACTTGGGCTTTAGAAGTGGCTGAACTCTCTTTAGAGAGAAAATATCCTAAACTCTAAAGATAATTTCGAGATATATTAAAATTTCATTTTGGTCTAGAGACTCAAAACAATATAAAAAGTTCCCATTTCTACATTACATATAGTGCTAGTAAGGAAGACAATACTGTAGGCCATGACAACCAAGTAACACAAAACACAAATAGACTTGTTAAAAGTTGTAACAATTCAGGTTCCTTTACATCACATCCATAGCTGAACTCGTGACTTTAAATATATTGGAGTAGATTGCAGGAAAGAGACTCATTAAGCTGGGCAGTGAATGGACATAAAGAGCTTAGTTGAAAGTTGAGTCCCGACTATTTTTTCTGTGTATTTCCTGGTTTTGTTGTAAGAAAGTGCTAGTGATAGCTCACTTTCTATCTCTATCAAAGTGACTACTTTTAGCTTTAACTCTTTCACCTATGGTATGAAACAGCATGGAAAAAGGATACTGCATACATAATGGTAAGAACCAGTGGATATTTGTGTCTGAGAAAACCATTAAAGGAAGAATAAATACCAGAGAGCCTGAGTTTGCAAAAGGAGTTGAAGTGGGGTTGAACTAGAAGGTTGCTAGCTGAGTTATGCTGGGATTCTGCGGGCTGTCTGGATATACCCATGCAACCATCTCATAGCTTCTCATAGCTTCTTCCAAAGCTTCCCTGAAGCCACTTAACACAATCAGGGAAGAAAAAAGGAAAAAAGAAAGAAAGAAAAAAAGATTAATCTAGAGACGGAGGCCATCATCAAGCAGAAAATTAATTGCCACAAAACATCTTCTAAGAGCTCTTGGCAATGGATGAAATCCCCATTGATTCAGTAAGGACGCTTGCTCAAAGCAACGGTTTGTGACTGGAGCTGGTTGCACTTACCAGAATGGTCTCCTCATCCATAGCTAAAATGATTTACCAACATACTGGTGATGTATTTTATAATGAAGTCCAGCAAATGTGAATAGGATCTGACGCAAACTAGTACCTGAGATATTCTGTACCTTTAAGCAAAATGGAAGGCTGGATATGGGTACAATGTTTAAAAATTAAGAAAATACATAATTAAAAATGACATAGAAATACTTTAAAAAGAAGCAGCTGACCTATCTGTTAGTCATTTTTTTTTTAATTTAGCTGAAATTTCATCTTTTTAAGATGAAAATTCTAAATGTGAATTTTCTAGTTCTATCTCAGCATTTTCTCTCATCTCCCTATTTTACTACTGAAGAAATGTGAGGGAAAAAAAAGGAACAAGAATAAGAAAATAAATTACAAAAATATCAAGGTTTTCAAATTAAGATGAAAAATCCTGGCAGTTTCAATCTCCTCAAATGTAACGATATATTGGTTTTCAATCTAAAAGTTAGGCTTTTTCCTCCCATGAAAATCTGGCTCAAATTATCATAACTGCCTCTTTGAAACAGGTAACATGTGTCTTTTTTTTTCAGGATCAAGAGCATGCTTGATGCTGCCTGACCCAAGCATTTCTTTTAAAATGCTATCTAAGATGTTCCTGAAGAGGATCCCTGTGGGCTTCATCCCTAAGGGACGTGCCAACAGCTTTTTTCAGTGAGTCTCCGCTCAAAGGCCACCTCTCCTTCACTCTCCTTTGCCAGTTAGAGGATGACAAGTCCACAGTGTTGCTCACAACCTGGTATTCCTTCAACAAAGTATTTTGTCCTTTCATCAGAAAACTCAAGCAGATTCTTCTCTGCCTGATGTTGCTTTGATTCCTGCAAATGCCAGAAGTGTAGCTAGAATCCACCTTACCTTCTCCTGGAAGAAATATAAACTACCTTATGAGAAAGAGGTTATAATTTACTGCCAAGTGAGAGAGTAAGGATTAACCAGAGTAACCTGATTGATCTCTGTGTGAGGTTTTTGCCATGAACCTCTGGTTGTTTTCCACTGCAACAAGCTGTAAACCAAGGTAACTTGCAGGGTTCACTCAGGGAAAAGTTTGTCTAAGGGCCTTTCCATTCAGGATAAAAAGATCCTTACAGTGTCCTAGATTGGAGGCATGGTAGTATGTTAAAGGAAGATTGTTGGCGAATTCTTTAAAAAGAGTAGCAAAAATACATGAGCAGATACTATTTCTAGGCTTTAATCTCAGCCGCAACACAAGACCAAGAGCTGTGTGTGTCTGCTTGTATAAGAGCACAGCGTGGTCATAGTGTTGTTAGAAGAAAGTGACCCTGCTTGAGCAGAGGGGTTTGGACTAGAAGCTCCCCAGACGTCCCTTATAACCTCAGTCACTCTGTGATCCTGTGATTCTGCCTACCAGGTCTTCCTGAAAGATATTATACACGGTCCCCCAAATCCCCTGATAAATCTGCAAAGAGCTGGCACAGATGCTGTGGGGTCTGGTTAGGATCCACTATCTACTGGATGGCTGAAAACCTCCCTTGCTGCTTGGGATTAGATGTTTGCCTTAAGTTCTAGTTGTAAACTGTTGTAGAGCATGTTTGTGTTTTATTTTGATTATCATGAAAATGACACCCTGGGGGTATCTGCAGTGCGGTTCTCCTTACATTTCACCAGAGATGAATGAAATCATCTCTGGCAGCCCTGTTCATACAGCAATTGCTTAAGCACTACATAAAGAGGATCCTTTTTATTTACGTCAGTTGCATCAAACCAAAATTCATTCAGAGGATTTGCATGTTCACAGGCCTAATCATGTTAGCCCGGCGCACATTTGCAAAGCTGGAATCAGTCGCTGGAATCTGGAGATCTGCTGGAGACATCAGCAAGGGCTGGAGGCAGCGGGCGAGCAGGTAGGGCTGCAGCGGAGGGTGAGCAGAGGTGCCAGCACCGGCTGAATAGCAACCAACGTCAGCTCATCTATTATTCCTCATTAAGTAAATAGGACCAGTTTCCTGCCCCTCCGCGACCTGTACATGTGAACAGAGGCTTAATGCACCCCAGGTTTTATTGCTTCATTGTTGTGCTTCCATGTTTGGACTTGCACAAAGTGCTTAAATCTGGGAACAATAGTGAGGGACATATTTTCAGGAGGGTTGAGCTCTCACTGAAGTAAGGAGTAGGACTCAAAATTCTCCTGGGACTCACACATCTCTTGCCTCGAAATGATAGGCAGAGTTTCAAAATAACACCAGATTTGCTGAAGTCTGCTGAAAGTCTGCTAAAGTCTTTGCTGCACGCCATAGGAGGTTCTCACCTTAATGTCCTCCCAAACATACCCTTCTTACCTGAATCCAGTAGATCCTTTTGCCAAAACTAATTGATTCACCTAGAGTTTGGTGTTAGCTCCCCAGTTCCACTCCCTGGCTGCTGACCTTACACAACCTGTGCAAATAATTTAGTATTTGAATGCTGATGACCCACCTAAAATCCCTTCCATGCCCCAGGGAAACCGTGCACGTTCCCCCAGAATTCATTAAGGAGCAATCACAGTGCAGCGGTGCAGCAGGCTTGGTAGGTGGGCAGGGAAGGAGGCAGGATCAGCACGGAGCGTGCGATCTCCTGCCGAGCCCCATCACACCTGAGTCTGAGCTCAGGGGGAGCAGAAAGATCCACTTTCACATGCGTTTCTGAAGGAAAATCTTAGCTTGTGGGGGATTTCATTCCTGAAGTGCCAAAAAAGGCTAATATTAAACAGGCTCTAATAAGCTCTTTTCTCTAGGTTTTTATATTATCCCCCCACCTTTGCATGGTTTTGCACGGATTTTAGGTAGCATTTGGGGCAGAGCCTGGAATATTGTTTCTTTTTCTTCTAGATTGTCTTGGAGAAGATGGGGGCAAGCTACTCAGCTTTATTTAGCTGTGTGTTTTTGCATCCTATATGATGGTTAATTCATCGTTTAACATGAAGCTTTAATTCATTTGCTTTTATCAGAGGAGCTACTTTGTGTCCATATGGCTAATAAGTATTATTCTGAATTCAAACTAATGGGAAAAGGGAAAGTATTTTAACAGTGCAGCTGATCTAACAAAAAACACATCTGAGGAGTATTAACATTTCAAAGGAACTATTTGCTCAAGTGAGCTGTCTTTATTATGAACTAAAGAAGGAGGGGAGAGACTGAAGAAGAAACCTTGAGTAACATTTGCATTATGGTAGCATAGATACTGAAAGTGAAATAGACCCAACTGTATTATAAAAGCTCCTTGTACTTGAGCTCGAAGATAATTAAAACTATTTCACCATGTGTCAATGATAACAACTGAAAACTGGTAGAGATGAAGAATAATACAGAACTGCAAATGCTTTCTGGCAAACAAAAATATTGCTCGCTTTAACTGTGGCCTCTAAAAAAATGATTTACCAGAAAGCGCAAAGAGCAGGCTGAACTGTATCAGTATGTTTTTATGGAAGACATATGGCTTATTCTCACTTCTCAGAAATGTGTGGCTCTAGTACTAGGCAATTGTTTTACTCCAGAAATACTAGCACAACTTTCTCTTTAATTTAGATGTTAAACTTGTCATGTTTCCAAAGCCAGACAGGGTTTTTTTTTTTCTTTTAAATCTCTGTTTCTCTGGTCTTTTTAGCCTTGCTCCATTTACAGCTGTTCCTTCGCTCTCCGCATCTGACGGGGAGGGGAAGCAAGCACCTGCTTGCGCAGTGAAAGCCAGCATTGCTTCTCCTGAGCCAGCTGGCCAGGGTGCCATGCAGGGTATGTACTCCTTCCTCTCTGGAGATCAAATGCACTGTGAGAACCGACTTTGCCATCCCAGGATCCAGGGTCCAGCTTTCTGCAAATCCACAGCTGCAGAGTCTGGCTGGGAAGTTGTCTCTCCGCTGAAGAAATCATCAACTTTGCTCGTAGGAGTGGAAAGAATCACTCTTAGTGTGGAGATCTAGAGTACAAAGCATTAGGGCTTTACAGACTGCACTGTGTGTGCCAGAGTATTACAGTGAAGAAAGATCTCAGGGCTTGGACTCATCAATGTAAAGCTTATTTCAGTTACTTGAGCCCTTCTGCAGAGTGCATACGACACGGACAGGCTGATCGGGGATATGTGCAGCAACAGTGTCCCTTCCAGGTAGCTACACCATTAGGGCCACACTCTTTGTCAAATCTTACACATTCACCTCAGATTCTGTCAACTCCATGGAGCTCCTGATGCAAGTATCAGAGCATATTAAATCTTCAGGTGGTTTTTGAGAGCTATTGTGTTGTGAAGTCAACAACAGTCCATGAGTCATATGGTTAATGCAATCTCATAAGCAGGATCAGTTGGTCTTGAGCTACTCAGTGGCTCATTTGACAAACATCTCTGAGGAGCTGAACATATTATTGATTTCCCCATGAGTGGCACTATTGACTGAGCTAACTCCTTTGCACGACAGGAGCAGAGGAAAGAGATGGTGTCTTTGTTCATGCAGGTCGGTACATTTGTACCAGGGACTCAAATGTCATTGCATCAGAACCTGCTCTCCTCTTTGCTGAAGGACAGAGAGTGGCTTTCTAGGGCATATGGCTGTTTTACTGATGCTGAAGAGAAGTCCTAGAGTATGAAGGAAGATATCTCCTTGCCATTATAGTAATTGCAATCTTTCTATGGGTAGAAGTAAGGGTCTTGTCTCTCATATATCTCTGGTGGCTTAAGGCTTGGCTGTTCTTCATGAAAACTATGGACAAGGTGCTTTTGTTCATTCCTGGGGTAACGGATACCTCATGTAATATCTATGTTCAAGACTTATCTGTGGCTTCCCCCAAATATCAACTAATTACTGATTATCCAACATCCTATGAGTATATACGTACCAGAACAGTTGCAATAAGGAGGCTTAGGTTTGGATGGCAGCCATCCAGCTGAGCAGCTCTTGTGCCAGTGTTTTGGAGAAGGACTGGGACATGTTTAGGGGGACATGCAGTCACAGCCTCAGAAAGACGGAAGAGAGAGGGTCTGGCATTATGGAAGCACGTGTCCAACTAAAGGGATGGTGAGTCACTACCAACAGATCGAGGCCACTGCAATTACTGGTGATTTTTACCTTACCTTCATGGAAACTCTAGTAATCAAAAGTTTTTCATTGATCACATTTAGACTTAAGAATAAATTCTTGTCTCCATGTACTCTCCTGGCTGGGTCTCCATCTTCTATCCTGCCCACGGATTGGAAGCTACTGTAATCTGTGCACAGAGATCCTCTTCTGGGACTGCGTTTCCACAGGCTGTAACAGTAACAGGGGACATAACAAAAACAGCAACAGGAATCTGGAATTATAGTTTTTTTTAATGGCGTCTTCTCCATCATTCTCTAACATAACTAGGTTTTGACTGTTTGCAAAACATTTATTTATCCCCATTATTTATTATGTGAGCTCCCTCTTGTGTCTTATTTTGCACCTGTGCAAGCCTGTTGTTTGGCTTCAGGCCTTTTATTTTAGGTGAAATATCTCATTTTAATATCTGCTTTTAATGAATAATTCATCTTGCCATTTCTTTTCTCCCTTTCAAGACAATCTATTCTGATTCATTCAACTGATGAAAAATCCAAACAAAAAAAAAGCACTAAACATCTCAAAAAACCTAATAATTAACAGCAGAAAGATAATTTTGGCATCTCACGCTATTCTCTGGTTTTCCTAAAACCCCTGTTCCAGCTAGAGGCAATGACAGATACTGCATTCAGTTCAAAGAAGGCTCGATATGGAAGGGAGTTTCACCTATGATCCAGAAAACCCACACAGGGTATTTATGTAACTGAATTATAGAGAGCAAAGTTACACCATTAACCTTGCAACTGTCGGCATGTGAGCACAAGTGCCTTTCCACATGGAAACACTGGCAGGGCTGAGACCTTTCGGATTGTATTGCTCACCCATTCTCCCAAGGGGGAATTCATAAATGCTGGGAAAAAAGAGAAACCTTGGCATCGGCTGAAGTTTACATATGCCTATTGCTCTTCAGAATGACTAACTTTACCCCCAAAATGACTCATGCAGTCAGAGGCTTTGATGTGATTGCACTAATTATTATTGTTATTAACGATAATAACCATGCTGCAGTCGTGCCTCAAGGCGCCAGCTGAGATCAAGGCTCTGTTTTCATAGGCACTGAACATGCCAAGAAGAGGAGACAAACCTTGCCCTTAGGAGCTTACACCTGAGCTGAAGTAAACAGACAAAACACGGGGAAAAGGAAGTTGCAATGTCTTTGCTCTACCTTAAAACTGAGAGGTTAAAAGTGATTTGCCTAAGGTCAGGCAGAGACAGCAGGGGCTGTGCTCCAAGCCCCAGAGGTGGGTGCCAAAGGGGATGCAGCTGATCTGGCCTTGGCCACTGCTCCTCTGTCCCACTGGAAGATGGGAGAGGGGCTCTGACCCCAGCAAGACCAGGAGGACTGTAAGGACTGGACGATCGACTTGAGTGAGCACCCAGCTTGCACCCATCTTCTCTGCATCTCCATCGCTCTCGGGGTGTAAAGACACCAAAGCACCACGCAGGGATCTGAGCTGTGTCCTGCATCTCCCCTACCTTGCGCCTCGCGGTGCTCCAGCTGTGAGCACCAAAATGAGCTGAGAGCACCAGAACCAGCTCATGGGCTATCTCTGTGTTACCCCAAAGTCTTCAGCTCCAGCTGGAGCCAAGCAGTCGTTGCCAACACCTCGTCCCTTGCCTCCCCAGACTTCTCCCCGTTGCAGGACTGTAGCAGTTGTGTAGCTCCAGCCAGAACGGCCAGAGACCATCGTCAAAGGTGAAACTCTTCTCAACTATCATCAGTGGTTTTGGCCCCATCTTCTGGAAAAAAAAAAGTTTGAAATTAGACCCCTTTTGCTGAATTTTGGCACCTAAATAGGTGACCTGCTTTTGCAAACAGTACTGACAGCCGTTGGTATGGCAACTGTGATCCCTGGAAATTTCCAAGGGCTTGGCTTTTAGAAGGCTGGCCAGTTATTTGGGTGCCAGCATCCGGGTTTAGGAGACTGAATTTAGCCACTTTTTCATTTCTTCCACTCACAACTGTTTATTTATGAGACATTGATCATGAGTTTAGACATGTGCAAGACACAGGATGAAAACATGACCCACTCCAGCATCCAGCGCTTGTAACTGGGCAAAGATAAATTACGCTACAAAGACCCATTTAATTTACAGATTTTTTCATGGTCTTGAAAAAAAGATGTGAACACAAAAAGCTACCTGGAGTGCACTCAGAAAGGGCTGTTTATTTAAAAGCACTTTCATTCCAAATATCTGCTGATATCCCCTCAAAATAGCGAATTTCTGTCAGTGAGAGTTAACGGGCACCTGAACTGGGGACTAGCCAATTCACTGAGTTTAAGACCACTTCTCTGTAAGTCTATATAATCCTTTTTGGAGAGGGATCTTGAGATTTTGGTCGCTGCTAAGCCCCGAGGCCATGATTTGCAGAGTTTAATATGTGCTGTGTGAACAGGAGGGAGTCGGGATATTGTGCATAGACCCTGAACATCTGAATGTGCCAGAGCCAGCAGAGTATGGGGCTCTGTTAAGTGATACATCATGGGATTGGATCTAATGCCCCTGGTTATTCCTTTTCAAGTGAAATACCACTGATTTAAAAATATATTTCTTTTCTGATTGTTGAAATTAAATTCACTCTAAAATATTCACTCCCTTGGATTAGCTCTCCTTCAGCTTCCATTCAGAAGCATGGGAACCAACACCGAGCCCACTTAAGTCAGAATTCATAGAGTCTGTATTAACAAGTCAGAATTTGTCCTTTTGCTTTTATTCTTCTAACTAATTTTCTTGCATCTATGTAATCTTATTTAATCTCTGTTGCCATCTTGTTAAGAAATAATGCTTAGGTGATAGTCATACTACACATGTTCGTGAGCATGGATACATAAATGTATGTATGTATATGTAAACATGTATGAATACATATGTGTGAAATGAATGTGTTTAACTGTGTGTGTGTATGTGCAATATGCATTTGCCAGTTCCTTTTCCTCTCTCTGATTTGTCGTTCTTGGTCAGATACTTGAGCTTGGGTTTTGTGAGAAGTGGAGATTTGCTTTCATTTCCTAGAAATTTCAGGAGTCCAGACATCTTCAGTGAGCTGTTAAGTATCCAAACTGGTACAAAACAAGTTCGTTTTCTTTCCATTGGACATGAAATCAAAGCAATGACCTATTTTTCTCCAGCCCCCAAATTCCAGCACTTCTTAAAACAAAATGAAAAAATAATGGCAATTCCAGCATGGATCTGGCTGACAGAAGTTTCCTAGGCTCCAGGAGTTAATACAGAGGAAATGGGTACTTCGAGGATTTCCTTTATATTCTTCCAAGATATCCATAAACTATTATTTTCTCTGATTAGTTCTGTGCCAAAGAGCTAGAGAATATTGCCTGAAAATGAAGGAAATGAGAACAGGGGCTAGACTACATCTGCTTGACAAAAAGTAGACTCTTCATCTGGACTGAGAATTTTTTTTAACACAATTCCCCTTGTGTGTGTCATGTGTCTCTTATGGCAAGGGATGTAACTATTAGTTATTATTAAAGGGTTGTTTTAAAGGAGCAATTAAGTTCCTGGGCTGTGCTGCAGAAGACTGTGCACTTCTGTATTCCCTTACCCTTATCACAAGAAGAGGTTTCTGCTCTACCAAGAAGAAAATATCACTTGTAAGGGATGTTCTTGAACAATTTTATGACATAAATTATCACAATACAAAGTATTCCCAAAGTTCAGTATCTTAGGTAACATCTTCACTAACCATCGCTACGACCAAGTGGGAGGGGAGATGGTACAGCTCAATGAAGGAGATGCACTGCAGGGTGAGATACAGGGGGGAGTTTGCCCCGCTTTGGCCACCAGGGTCTTGAGAGACCTTTCACTTTTTTGATGCTTCAAAATCACTCTGTGAGGTTCTGAACAGTTTGTTTCTTTGTTCTTCTAAGTATAATGACCTAAAACGTCACAAGCACGGATTAATTTGAAGAGAAATCTATTTTCCTTTCAGTGTTCCTTTTAAGAAAGATTGTTTTAGTTCTGGCTTCACTAAAGCAGCCACACAGCACCAAAATAAATACCCCACACACCTGTCCCCCAAAGTAAATGAAACCAAAATATGTTTTAAAATATAGAAAAAAATAAATAGTCGCAGGTGCTATCTCTGAATCTAAACATCAAGCCAGTGCTAATTTCTTTGCAAAAACTCAATAAGAAGCAAATATTGAAATATCCATATGCATGGAGAAATCCAATATGTTCCTTATACTCCTGTTTGTTGTCTCTTCCTCTGCCACCTATTGGCTCTTCACATCTGCTGTGACTTTGAAAGATGGAAGTCATCAGACCTGATTTCTTTTTTAAAGAGGCTATTTCTAGCCCAGACCTTGGGCGCAGTTGCAGAAGGACCACGTGAAAGGGTCAGCTGGTGTCACACTGCCCAGGAACTGCTTTGGCCCTGGGACCTTAGGGAATTCCAGTATCGTGTTTGCTCTGCTTGCTCTCCCAGGAGGGAGGGAGTCGTGCCAGTGCTTCACTCGACACCGCTCATGCCCACCAGCACGCGGTGGGAATGGGGCTGGGGTGACGCGCGTCTTCCCTCATCTCCGCAGCTCACAAGCCAAACAGCACATGCCAGGGTGGGTGTCCGTGTGTCTGCTTGTGCAGAGAGGGGTGGCTGGGGACATGCTGTACACTCTCTTTTGCTGAGACGCCAACTTTCTAAAATGACCTGTTTCCACAGCAAGTCATCAATGTCGTCAGTGCTGGGCAATCACCATGCCTATCAGCAAGATCTCTTTAAAACAAGATCTACCCTCTCTTAAGGTCCTTTTCATTAAGACGGGCATTTACTGAAGTTCTAGAATCCTTAGCAGCCCTCTGACATCAAGTCGTATCTACTCTGTCAATTTAAATACCTAACTTCAGGTCTACATCTGCCTGTTGCAACTGTGTATTTAAGCTGTCCTCTGAGCTGCAGGGTTTAGCATCTACCAGTAAAAAGTTAAACACTGCAGATACTTATGGAAAGTAAATAGCTCTCTTGGTTGAGAACTCTTTTATTTCACTAGTGGAAAGATATCAAAGATTGAAAGTTGAGGTCAGAACAATTGAAAACAGAAATAGATTTTTTTAAATAAAGAGAGAAGATGAATATTTGAAGGTTTGGTATTTCAAATGAGGACTGGCTCACCTTTGTGGAAGACATGTGATGTTATATCAACTGAAAGTCACTGGTGCTCTGTCACATCGTCATGGTTTTATCCTTCCCATGCCCAAGGTCAGACTAGGGAGCTATAATAATCCACAGCCCAGCCTACATGAAGTGTGTGTTATACGGAGGAGAGGCATGTGTTGAACTAATCTCATGAAAAAAGAGCATTATAATGTGTGTTATGTTAAATACCCATCTATTGTAAAGGTTATCTATTATACAGTGATCTATTTTCCCCATTGGTTGGGTAGGACAGTAAATAATTCACTGCTTTGCTAGTCATCTTATGTATTAACAAGTAATATAGCTGTGTGGCTACTTGAATGTGCTCACACTTTAAAGTTCGCTTTTGATTTTCTCTTTCTTCCACTTTAGAAATTTCCTCCTTTCTCTGTTGTCTGTGTGGCCACTGAAAGTGCCTCAGTATAATACGATGCCAGGCTACAAATGTTGTGATACAAATACAATGGAGGAACATGAATGTGCACAGTACAACTACTTGTTTCAAGCATTCCTGCAAAATCTCTGTGGCTTGAAATCCAGCAATGAAGGCGGACTCACATGTAAAGGAAGGTACCTCTATTACTTATAGGACGGAGGTCCAGAAAGCTAAATCCCTCTAGGCATGTAAAAACATTCTTATCAAAGGAGCTGTTCATAGGCGCTCACACAGTGCTAGGACAACTTGGATTTTTCCATGATTAATGATAAGTTTGGAGGAATGCAAGCTACACTATACTCAGGGATTAGCTGTTTATCAAGCAAAATACAGTGGGAAATGGGCCAGCTGGAGGTGCTGAGCTACACACAGTCATTTGTTAGGCGCTCCCTTCCTCTCCGGTTTCAGAAGCAAATATAAAGGGCACGTGTATATGAACCCTAGCAAGCCCTCTTAAAGAATAACTATGCACAGCAGGTCTGTTTTGCCTTGAATGTAGTCTATCCTGTCTTCCAAAGCACTTGAGGTCAAGCTTTTATGAAAACATAATGTCTTATTTTTTTCTCCAGTGTAAACAGAGGCTGATAGGATAAACTGGTGCATTGCAACTGATATATTTTCACTTAAGGCCATTTACACTGCTATTATTGCCTGTCTCCGCTGCCATCCAGCTTCCTAGAGGTTATGCAAACTAGATGCATAACCCTCCCCCCCAATCAGATGTGGGATTATTTGGGTCAACAGTGGCTGTTCTATTAGAAAGCCTGTTTTTGAAAAGGTGAATTATGTACAAATCATGTGTGAAGAACCAAGCAGCTCTGACTGCAGTGCTACAGTCAGACTGTGTATTAAAATAGTGGAGTCAGACTTGTCAGGGCTATAAGTAGTACTGAGTTGAGTGGGACTGTGCTAACTTGGACAGCAAGAAGATGTGGACCAGATGCAAGTAGAGACTTGGGATGATAAGCAGATTTTCACTAAAGTTTTCAGATGAGCCATGAGCAAATGTCATTTGATTCCCAATACTTGGGCAAAGAAAAAAAGCAGATCTTGCCAAGAAATAGTGTTTATTTTGGGCAGTAATGCCATAAGAGAGAGATAGCCCATTCCAAAGCTGTGAGTAACCACTGCTTACACAGTACACAACAAGGAACATACTCTGGGCAGAATTTACTCTAATCAGTTTGACTTGCAGGGCTTGTCCCTAGGTACTGATTTTCCTTCAAGAATTTCACACCAAAAAGCCAGTTAATACCTTTTAGGAAATGAAGAAGCAATGAGTCAGGTATAATGTCAGGAAAGACACATAAATCACCAGACTTGGTTATTGCAATTCGTAGGAATGGCTGCCCACGAGGAGTCCTTGGTAGAAGAATTTGACTACATGACCTTTCTGAGTGTAACCCAATCCGTTAGGGCTTCTTCTGCTGAAATTACTGACAATGGTGACACCTGTGATGGTGGTTTTGTGGCTGGGACACCTGTCTGCTAGAAACTGGGTCAAGGCCTCATGACTCAGTTCTCAAAAGCCGCCCAGCAGCTGTCAGAGGGTGGCAGGGTTTTTATTTTTTGTCCTGGCTTTGCTGTGTGCTAAGTGCTGACATAGAGATATACAGACTGTGAGCCTCTACTGGGAGCCTCCAGGCTCTCCTCTCCCTTGAGCCCTCCTTTGTTTTGGTCACTAGAATAGTTGATGCAGTCGCTATTTATATAGCGAATATGCATTTTTAATATGGGTGTGTATTTGTGTGCAAGGACAATGTGAGATATTCTTGGTTGGAAATCCACAGTGAAAGAAGCTCCTGTGCACAACGCTGCCCACGCTCTCTGAGCTGCTTTGGACCGTGGGACATTTCAGTGGTTCTTCAGGAAAGGAGGTGAATACTGACTTATTAGGAGAGCAAAGAAGCCAGGGACTCTGATCCCAGGCTGGCCTTTATCACCAAGTAGTGGATTCTGCTGAGTTTTTGGAGATATCAGCAAATTCTCAAACTCTCCTAACGGGAATATCTTCGGCTATTTAAAGTTCAAGTGTTTGGTCTAACAACCATCTAGGCCTCCTCTGTTACCAGTGCAGATATACAGACTTCCCCAAAGGGCAATTCACTCAAAGATAGGCAGGTCTTTTGGACTATCTTTTCCCATTGACTAAAGAGACTCTGCGGGATCTGCAGTTTCATTTCCAGATGACTAAAGTGAAGTCTCAGTGAGACCTGCTTATGATATAGAGAGGACCAATAGCACTGGCAAGATGGGGTGACAGAAGAGCAAGAGAGGCAGCTGACACGAGGGTAACATTCCTTATTATCCGTCACATTTTTATATTCTTCTCTTCCAGCAAGCAAAAGCATGTGACTCCATCACAGCAATGCTGGAAGATTAGAGGAGCCCTTATGGGCCAGTTTCATCTCCAGGACCTATTTGGATGTTCACCCTTGCTGAGAGGGTGAGTAAGCCTCATCTCTGCAGCACAGAGGCTACAGGCTGCACTCGTGCAGCCATAGAATACATCAGTTTTAGAGCAAGGTTGCTCTTTCCCACGACTCTTTCAGACCAGCCTAACACCCTATTAATACTTACCACTGCTGTGTTTAATATAATAAATAATAAGGCCACGGACCCACCCAGCCCCAATGCTGGGGCCAGCAGACAAGGTGGGATGGACACGGGGTGGTATATTGCTACAATTACTCCACTACCTGCAGTTATAAATATATATACATTTATATAATATATATATATATATATACTATGCTGTAATTTGTTCCTGGGAGGATCAGAACAAATTGCAGTCTCCCTGGAAGCAGCACAGCAGGCATTGGCCTTGCAGAGGACATTTCTGAGTCAGTGTCCTCAGGGAATTGGCGAGTGACGCAATGAACTGCAAGGCTCTTGCTGCTACGCGCCCCTCCAGTCCTTCCAGTTTTTGGATGCCTGCAGGTGGAAAGAGGCATCCTTCACAGAGCAGGAAAAAAAAGGAAAATCAATGTCTTTTTTCAACATCTCAATCACTCCCCTCAGATTGTGCTGCTGCTGTACTCTGAAAGGTTTAAAGACTCTGAATTTCTTTCTTCTGAGCATTTCATGCTCAGGAGTTGATGCAGTTTCACATGTTACAACATTAACCATTTCAGGGCCAAAAGCTGCTCAGGATGCCAGAATGTCTGTTCTCTTATTCAGCTCTCTTTTACTTCTGGAGGGGAATAGACCACTTTTTACATGACTGAATGTGTATCATGAGTCTCTTTTATGAGTGAATCTGAATGAGGAACAAGTCTTGTGGGAAATCATGGGTTTCACAATTATGCAATACTTTTTTTTTTCTTTTTTAAAGTATGTTTCTAGATTTCTTCATCAAAGACAAGAACTTGAAAGCGTGGTCACAAATTGCTCAGAAGAAGAAAGTAATGAGAGAAACCCAATAGTTATTTATTTACTTATTTAACAGAATATGACTTTAAGGAAAATTTCAAGGTTTTGAAGGTCTAATTTAAAGCTTCAAAATGTTTGGTATTTACCACTGAGTTACATGAACACTGGATGGGGCAGTTCTGTTTCAAGACTATTTTATGTATCTGTGGGCTCTGTTTCAGGTCAGAATCATAGGTTTCCAGACTCTCATTTATTTTCGCACAGAAAGCCAACAGAGTTTAGTGCTTGCAGATTTTATAAACTCTGCAGGCTCATATGGAGCCAATTCTTCAGCCTTCCAAAGTACAAAGAAAACTCTGTGTAACAAAATCTATGAGCTGATAGAAAGGCCTCTATGTCCTGAGGAGCTGTAAAACCTCTGATTAAAATCTGCCCTTGCATTGAAAGCAGGACATGACATGAAGAAGGCGCATTTACGGAGAAAATACCCAGTTTGATTATTTTCATCAGATGTGAAGAACTTACTTTTGGTTGGGGACCGGGCAGAAGTACTGCTGGGCTGCAGTCACCTTGTGCCATGGAAATTGATAGTTTACTCAAATCTGTATCATCAGCCCTAAACAAAAGCTGCAGACTTCATCTTCTCTTCCCTCCTTCATGCTTGGAGGCTCTGATTTACTGTTTTCTCCCTTTCCACAAAGAAAGGGCCTTTTCATTCATGCCTCTACACAATGATGTTGTTTTTCAGATGGGCCATAACTCATTCGTATGAACCATGGCTTGGTTGCTGGCTTTATAAATTTTGGCTGTCTCACGATGCAAATTTGTTCTTCTCCTTGGGCTGCACGCTGGCAAACACGTTGACCTCTCATTCCTCGTCCATGTCACCACCTCTGTGGCAAACCCTGGACCGCTGTTTTCTATGAAACTTTTGGGAGCAGCCACAAAAATCCTCAAATTCGCAAGCCTAGTTCTCACTGCCCTGCTTTTGGATAATATTTCTTGTGAATGACTCTAACAGCATATTTTCCTGCTTGAGAATGGGCACTTTAATCCCAAAAGCACTGAGCGCTCCCTGAGTGCTCTCACTTCAGCTGAGTGTCCTCAACTGAGTTCATTCCTTCTCACTTATACCAGGGAAACACCAGGGATCTGTCAGGAGCAATCGAAGGCCAATTCACCAGCAGAAAGTAGGACCGAGCACATTACAGAAATGCAAGAGCCTGGTAAATACTATGAGCAAAGCACATATAGCAAATAGCAACTGAAACCTAGTGTAAACCTTCCTTGGGCCCTCAATGCCCCAGTCAATCCCTTATTCAATTAATAATTACTGTGCCTGAAGAAATAGGGGCAAACTTGGGATTATTTGAACATTACTGAAGGCAGCAAGAAACAAAGCTTATAGTGTTGACAGTCAAACAAGCAAATGACCTTTGAAAGGATTAGTCATTAGAGAGAGGTAAGCGGGAGTTAGCAGTGAGCTTATTTTTCATGTCTGCTCACTTTCTATCTAGGTTCAGGAGCTGACAGGCTTAAATAACAGTTTTCAATAAAGATCATCTCCCACTTGTGGCTGGGCCAAGGATTGCATGAAAGATTGCTCCTAAAATAAATACACTCAGTATAGACTGCTAAGCACAAAAGCTCAGATAATTTAGATAAAGTCTAGAGAATTATCCCATCTTCAGAGCTCTCAAATGCCGAATTCTGGCCCTCTACCTGCCAGCTGAGCTCATCTCTACCTACTTCTTGTCATTTATTAGCATTGCTTGCATAGAGACATTTGTTTGATATTTAAATTGACAGGTCAATTATCTTTTCAAATTTAGTGATATGACAAGGCAGAGTTTTTATCCCCTTACAATATTTCTAAGTGACAAAATTATTTTATCTCTCCTTGACAGTATTATTGACCTGTAATCAGCAGACGAATGGGAGAAACAGAGGTCATCTCAAAAGTAAAAAGCCAGTTAGAAAACTGTTTTGCCAATTATGTCAGTCATCTTGACTTAATCTCGCAGCCAAACAAGGAAAGATTTGTTGCTCCGAACCTTGGCCCAGCAAATCCTACACGGAAAGCTTTCCGCTCAGCTGGAGGGGGAGTCTCCTACATGTCACTTCTTGCAGTGAGGTCACGGGCCCCAGGGCTTGTTGGAGGATGAAAAATAGTGAGGGGTCAAGGTTTGTGAAGCAAATCAATTTTCTTAAAGAGAAGATTCTTCTTGAAATCAAGAACCCTGTGGCTATGTTATAGGTCAATTTTCCCAAGGTTACAGCTGCTGCTGAGCATCTGGGCTAGAAAGCTTTTTTGCCTATTAAATCTCGTAATCAAGTTGGTAAGTGTTTTTCTTTGAAAGCATGTTTGCTTAAAAAAGTACTCGGCTTTTTATTTATAAATCATAAATGGCTATCACACATGCTTCATCTATAAAACTGCCACTTTAACACAGCAACATTTGAGCCATCTGTGTGTTGCTTAATTGTTTTAGCAACATTTGTTTGCGGTGCTTCTGCTTAGCCGTGTCTTTAAGCTTCATTAAGAATAAAACATGCTGTAAATCAGAAAACAGAAATATGTTTAGAATCAATAACACAAACTTTTCTACCAACAGCTGAAGTGGCTTTAGATGAAGATCTTCCACATATTAGGCCTCTGAATGGGATATCAGAACCTTAGCAGAACAGCCTAGTACCTATTATTTGGCATCAAATAAAAGCTTTCACTGTGCTGGACAAGATGACTTCAGTGATTTCTCTGGTGTCCTGTAATGTGACTGAGGTTTTTGGTGATCACACGCGCAGCTGATCCAATCCCTCTCTTCAGTAACCTCATGAGGTCAGTCACGGTCTGATCTTCTCCATAGTGATGCACGTCATTGAGGCAACAGCCCCTGCAAGGTCAGGGTAACATGAGGCCGTCTCTCTTGATGTCTATGTGAGGTATCGGTGGAGGTAAATTTAGCCAAGCCCTTCAGGTTGCCCCTGCTGCAGGGTCCAAAGGGAAGAGATGCGGGTCCCTCTCAGAGGATGAGCCAGGAGCGGCAGCAGCTGGAGGAGCCCGAAGGCAGAAAGACAAATCAGATGACACAACGTTTCCCTGGAGCTCTGGCTTCTGCCGTGTTCATTCCTTTGTCTATTCATTTCCATTAGTGTAAGGTAGGGGGCCCAGAGCGCAGAAAAATAAGGAAATGCAGAGAAATAAGGAAATGAAAAAATACGGAGCCCATTTTTCAACAGCAAGGTTAGGAGAAGATGGGAACAGGCTGTGCACAGCAACCACATCAGTCCTCAGGATAAAGCACTTCTTACTTAAGGACACCTGACCCAGAAGCGAGCAAGCAAGGAAAAATTATCCGTTTGGAATAAAGACTGGAAGAGGAAGATCTGGGTCGCTATGCAGACTAAACTATTCACTCCTCAATACAAATTGAGGCCAGTTTTCCTTTGGGAGTTGAAAGTGATTTGAAAAAAAAAAAGTGTCACTTGCAGTAATTATTGTTATTGTGCACACTCCCCAGTGTTTGCTTTAAGAAGACCCTGTAAAAACAGAGTATGTCCCAAAGAGTCTGCCATACAAAATAAAAGTGATGGAAAAAAAGCAATGTTTTCCAATAGCTTGAACAGAGGAGCCAAAAACACCAGAAGTTTGGGCCATCTAGATTCTTATCCTTGCATTTTGCAATTCGCTTTGACCTAGAAAACACTTGATTCCTAGAAAAAAAAAAAAAAAAAAACACTCAGCAGGGATCTGGAAGCCTGTCTATATTTTTACAGCTCAGATTTTTCTTTATGTTGAACATAGCAGCAAGTACTTCATATTACCAGATATTCTGTCAAAACCAGAAAGCAATTCCACACAGCTTATGTGGAGTTAAATGTTTATTGGACAGACACAGAAATCTGCAACGCACAATATAAACCCTATGTCATAACTAGAAACATATTTTGAAAGTAATCCCTCCAGAAAGAATACTAGGCATGTCTTTTTTTTCCTTCCATTTTTTCTTTATAGAGATTTTTTGGGGGAATAACAATGTTAGATACTTAGAAATATAAACACATCATTTAAATATACAGCTAATGTATTTAAACATTTCTGTTCACCATCATTTAGCTTTATTATGCACCTTATTAAATATTTTTTGGACGGTAATACTTGTTCAAACAAAGTACACAGAAACATCGCAATAAACTGACGTGGAGTCCTCTGGTTACCTCAGTCCTGAGTAAACCATCCAAGCAAAAACCATCCGCTTGGTGGGCAGCCAGCGCATGGGATGTGTCCACAGGGCACACTCATCTGTTGGGTCATGACTTTTTGCCGGGCCTGTGTCTGAGTGTTTCCTGTTTGGCAGAGTTAAACAACGGGCTGTTTGAACACGGGGCGAGAGCCTGCAGTTAAATCAAAATCGGGTTTGATTCTCAAATTCCAGCTAAGAAGAAACTGTTCAGTGTCAACTGAAGTGAGGCAAAAACTCAAGTTTCCATTTCGGTGACCCCTGGGTTACTCAGAACTCATTAGACACAACAACAACAACGACAACAACGACAACAATTGACGACTTTACCAGTGCTTCAGCAAGAATTAGCTGAGTTTCAAGCCCGTAGCATTATCCTCCCACAAAGCTAGTTTGTCAGTTCAACATCTACAGCTTCCCACTTCACTGGGACACAGGTAGTACTCAGCTTTGCACCCAGCTCCTCAGCAGCTGGGCTGGGCTGAAGAAATTTTGCAAAATTCATAAAGAAAATGCTGAGGATTTCCCTTACTTGAAGGTGTCTCAAAAGAAATTTTTTCTAAAGAAATGAAATCTGTACCAAGGAAAGCTTTTTAGACAAAAGTTTCAGCTAGGTATAGAAAGTATAAGAAAATTGAATAGTCTGGGAGGTTAAGAAAAGCGTCTGAGCTGAATCCTCTGTTCCTTTNACAGCTTCCCACTTCACTGGGACACAGGCAGTACTCAGCTTTGGACTCCTCAGCAGCTGGGCTGGGCTGAAGAAATTAATTTTGCAAAATTCATAAAGAAAATGCTGAGGATTTCCCTTACTTGAAGGTGTCTCAAAAGAAATTTTTTCTAAAGAAATGAAATCTGTACCAAGGAAAGCTTTTTAGACAAAAGTTTTTTACTTTCTCTCTAGGTTGTCTTGCTATTTCCAGAAAACAGATATAGAATTTTACCTTAAATAAAACTAAATTAGGAAAAAAATAACTTGGAGAAGAGATGATCAGTCCCAGCCTAATTCATGACCTTTAGATGCTTGAGTTCAGATCAAAGCTAGTAAGAAGGAATGTTTAGCTTTCCTATTCCATAATATACAACATCCACATAATCTGGCACAATTAACAGAATGGAATCAATTAAGACATGAGTTTCAGCGAGGTATAGAAAGTATAAGAAAATTGAATAGTCTGGGAGGTTAAGAAAAGCGTCTCAGCTGAATCCTCTGTTCCTTTAAATTTCATTTACTGCTGGATATTAAGGCAATGGAGCAATCAGACATTAGATGGAGAGCTACAGCTTACCAGTTCATGGTAATACATAAAAACTTTTCCTTGGTCTCATGGAGCTTTATTGATATTTTTGGAAATGATTTTTACCGTACTCACAAATTATGATTGTTTCACACAAAAATGTAGGTCACCCCTCCAGTCAAAAAATTAGTAACAGCTGAAAATAGAATATTCAAGTCCAAATACATATTAAACAAGAGCAGCCAATGAATAAATTGCCGTGAGGTATTTCCTGCTATGTGACATTAGGTAATAGGGATCAGGACTTCTACAATTCAGAAAAAAAAAGTGAACTCAGGCAAAAAAGAAACACCACGTTGTGTTATTGTCTTATTATCACGCAGCATGAGTTAGTTTGCGAATGTCTGTCAGAGGTGTCCCCATCTCATTGAGCTTTTCTTTAAGGAAGAGATGCTCAGTGAGAGAGATGACAGGTGACACGGGGACGGTTTGATGCTCACCGTGGGCAGAACAGGGAACCAAGTGGCTTGACAGGAGGCGGTACCGCCTCATCCTGCTTGAGTCCCCTGGTTATGATTTCACCCCTTACATTGCCAAGGAGGCTGGGGAATGAAGGAATCTGGGGTATGTGTTTTTCTCTCTTTTTGCGGCAACAGACCAGAACATACATTATTTCCTTCAGTGCGCAAGAAACAGTTAATGCTGTCAGCAAACGATAATGTCAAGCTGCTTAATACAAACTCCAGATTCTAATCTGGACACAGCACTCTTTTCTGAAAATAGACCAAAACCAACAGAAACACTCTTGAACTTCAGCTCTTTCACAACAGTCCTAATCACCTCTTGGATCCTGGATCAAAATCTATTAATCAGTCAAGGACAGGTCCATAGGACACATTTTACATCCGCAGTTCCCATGCTTTCTCCACTGAGACTCACCAGACTTACACCTGCAAGGATGAACACCTTGAGAACCACAGAGGACCTGCTTGCTGCAGTTGGGATGGGGTGGGAATGGCAGTAACGGGCATGGGGCTTGGTGCCATGTGGTTGTGAGTGAGGGAACAGATGAAGGATGGAGGAGACACAGCATCTCCTCCCATATCACCTTCTGCAGCAGGACTTGCTTATAGGCATTTGCCAGGAGGTGGACTAGGCTGTGACTAATCTTGGGGCCTGGATGTGATTTTCATGAGAGTCCTACACTGTTCAGTGGTCTACTCTGCAGTGAGCAGGAAATTATCTCTGTCATGACAGACAGACCTAGATGCATCTCAGTCCATGTCCAATATTGCTCTGCAACAACTGTTTTTCCCATGCAGGGGTTGCAACATTTTTGGAAGTATAGACCCATTCCAACTGCCAAGAGTAAGTTTAGTTGCGTCAGATTTTTCTAGGCTCCTCGCTAACTTTGCTTAGTGAGGATGCATCTGTGTGTGCATGTGGAGAGGGAAAGAAGTGGAGCTGCTGCAAATGTCATGCTTAGAAAGTAAGGTTAGCGGGAGACCAAAGGATACAAGAGCATATGTGAAAGATTTGATCCTTGAAATGCAGAACAGCCAACTTTAAAGTGCTGCCGAGAGTGATGGGGCATGGAGGATCCTGCGTGGAGTTCCTTCAGCTGGGATCTCTTTTATAGGCTGCTTCAGAGGGAGCTGGAGAGCAAAAGGTCGCTGTTTTAAAGACACTGTACATTTCCATGACTGCAAAAATATGACAATCACACCATGTATCCTTTGGCTTTAGAAAATATCCCCAGACACTGAATAGGCAATCAGTTTGCCTTTTCGTGCTTCGGAGAAGGCTTGTTTTTCCTTCTTGAAGGGAGTCATGACCTGTCATTAGTTCCTTCCCCTGAAACACATCACATTGCTGACAGTAAAATGATGTTTTCATTCTAAGAATTCTGCAGGGGAAAAAAGGAGCAGCTTTTTTCTCAAGGAAATAACCTAACAAGACCACAGTGATTATAGCAATTGGCTGGAACATATCAGAAAAATAACTGCTATGGTTGCTCCAAAGCAAAAAAATCCAAGAAAGAAAATTTCAGCAGTTTATGTAGCAATATATTTTAAGGTCATTCATCAACAGTTTTTTTATGTATGGTTGATGAAGAAAATTACTTTTATATGTTTCCCAGAGAAATATATGGTAAATTTACATTAAAGATCCAAACCTAGTTTTGTAAAGATGGTAAAAAAGCTCAAGTCTAAAGGATTATATTACAGAGAATAATGTAACATCACATCACACAGAGCATAAGAAAACGTAAAATAACATAAAAGAGACCCACAATCTCCCCAAAGGCCAAAATTTCATCTCATGATGCATGAAAATCCTATTGATTTCAGCTAAGTTCCATTGATACTAGCCTGTAGGAAGAGAAAAATACTTCCTTTGAGCAGTGTTAGGCAAACCTGAACGAGGGATTTTGTTTAATTTGGAGAAGTTGCAAGTGAGCCATGCAATACTAGCTCTAAATACATAAAACAAACCTTTATAGCCCACTTCAGAAATATCTGAGGGATATTTGGGCCACTCAGAGTGTTACTTGGACCAAGAACTAAGAGTGAACCAGACAGATTCCAAAGGAGGCAAGATGAAGTTGCCCAGTGAATGTCATCTGTGTTACCCTGATTTGTGTTAGTTCAGTTTCTGGATCACTATCTCCACTGTATTTGAGAAAGGTAAAGGATCAGACTAGTAATCAGACAAAAAAATTCTAACCTTTTCAGAAAATTATCTGTGAAAGCAGTGGATGTTCACTTCATAATGCTTGCTATGCGATCACTTATATAACAAGCATCCATAAATGAAGGTATTTATATATCTTTTTTTTTTCAGATATGGGAAAAATCAAATCACACATTATATTTACTTCTCATTGTTGTTAAGTCATGGAAAAAAATATTCATGAGGGCCCAGAAATCAAACCTTGCTTGCTTTTGCCATGAGAAGCTTAGAAATGCTCACCTTTAGGCTTTTGAAGGCTAGACAACACTAAGTGTCATGAGTGAACAGGCAATTTATGGGTTTTCTTATTCAACATAAGCGATGGAAAAATGCCGGCTAAGAAAACAGACAACCTGAAATGAAACATTTCATCTTGTTTGGAAGGGATTTTTAATCTTAAACAAAGTAAATGCAGGTAGATTTCAATATGAAATACTGTTTTCAAAGAGAACATAATTGTTTCGCTTGCACCATGTCAAAAGCAAGCATTTGAGAAGTTTTTGATTGCTTTCAAATTTTCTTGGCAAGTCGTAAGTCAGGCAAGTTGTACATAAATTTGGAGACTGTTGCAGTTGTCTCGAGTGTTTTGCCGGAAGGAAAGATTTTCATCTGGTTCCTGTGCTGTCAGATTATGCCTTTCACAGGCTTTGTTCAGCACAGAGTGCTTACATATCTATACTACAAGCAGTTTGTACATAGTCGATAAAATGCAGTGTTAGCCCTTGTGAGTAAGAGAGCAAAAGCTACAGGGTTTTCTCTTGTGCAAAAGCAGGTATTTCTTGGACATCTGAAAAAAAAAACAGATATAACAACACCTCCACCTGCATTCTGTATGACTCACCTGCAGGAAAGCTTACAGGGCAATAAGTATGACTGTTTGGTCTGTAAACTTTCCCTTATCCTGAACATATCTGGCCGCACATTCCCATGTCCGTCTTTGAATTGAGTCTATCAGGAGCCACTAGTGTCCCAGGTGGATCTCCCCACCAGGGCTACCTGAATGAATCAAAAGCTCAAGGGATCACATAGCCTAGTTCACAGCCAAAACTATATGCAGCTTCTGCGAGTCTTACACACCCACCATGCTCCACAGGGAATGTAATTTATTCTAGTGGGACCACCACTGGGGAAGGCTACTGTGCAGGTCCACAAGGGGTGCCAAAAATGGACTGATCTCCTCAAGGGTCTCTGGGCATCAACCTCTAATGGCTTCCAAGGAGAGGTGAGTGGTTAAAGAGCTGAGATTCAGAACAACACATCTTGAGATTTAGCTTCAAGAATGTAAATATTAGCTGTAAATATGGCTGCTCAGGAGCATAATTATTTAGAGACCATTTTCCAAATTAAAATAACGCAATATTTTGCCCAAATAATTAAGGCAAATATCAGCTTCAGAAGCCAATGCTCAGACTGTGCAGCATCAGTACTAGATGCCCGATACTGACAGTACATTACTCACGCTTTCTTCTTTTTTTTCCCTAACTTCTGGTTTTTAAGGCAAGTATTGGGTTTAGTAAAAGATTGTATAAACATAAAGAATTTGAATCATTTAAGATGTCCTAGATGTCCAAAAGATCCTGTCTGATCTCTAGGTGACCCTCTACTTGCTTGTGCTCCCAAAAGTCCTTTCTCATCTTTGAGTGGATGTCTCAGATAATCTCAGACATATCATATAGCATTAGGCACCTATTTTTAGGCAACAGAATCAAGTTCACAGTGTCTGTGATAAATGCACTATCAGGATAGATTTTCACATTGTTCTCTCTGCCCTAAAATTCCCTTAGACTATGACAACGGAGCCAAGTTTTGCACGTCTGTCTTGGGCCAGTGGCTATGTGCCCCTCACACTCCCTGGGACTCACTTACCTGAGTATTCACCTTGAGTTCATGTTTTGGTGAGGACTCAAAAATAGGAAAAGGGGTTATGATTTTTTTTTTCCAGTCTGGGAAAAACTGATGTAAAAAGGAAAAGCACAAAGGAGGCAGACAGTCATTACTAAACTCTCCCTGGGATGGCAAAGGTTGCTCTTTTGTACCGCTTTTGAGGAACAACGCAAGAGCTGGCACTTTGTCCCTGGAAGAAGCATGCAGATAGACTCAGGTATGAAAAGCGTGTGAGATTCCAGTGATAGCCCCTACAATGAGACAGAGTTGTTCAAATAAACACAGGTGAGGCACAAATTCCTGAAAGAGGCTACTGTCCAAAGGAGCCAGCCAAGCCCTTTAGTGAAGACCACTCCGATAACACAATCAGTGCTACACACAGGGAAACAACATCTGAGTTTCTCATTTCACAAGGAGCAGTTTTATTATCTTCCCCCTAGCCAAAACACAGTCCTTTTTTCTACAGAACTATAGAACAAACACGGGCTTGTCCAGGAAGCCAGCTCCTGTTGGGCACAGCTGTCGACATTGCTGAAAGTTCCTCTATTGCCTGGATTTCTTCATGCAAGCACTGCTCTCTCTTCTCCTCTCATTTGATGGAAAGGACATTTCCTTTCTTCCTTTGTGCAAGAGCAGACTATACGGAGATCAGCAGAGCTCCCCTGCACTGTTGCTGCTCTTTCTACTCTTCCATTTCAGGTTTATTTTTTGGCAGGACCTGGGCAGCTCTGGAAGGTCTTACAAGAGCTTCACTCAGCTACTTTCAGAACACACATTTATTTACCTAAATGCATCTTTGAGNAGAGCTTCTCTGCACTGTTGCTGCTCTTTCTACTCTTCCATTTCAGGTTTATTTTTTGGCAGGACCCGGGCAGCTCTGGAAGGTCTTATGAGAGCTGCTGCTCAGCTACTTTCAGAACAGACGTTTATTTACCTAAATGGATCTTTGAGCACCTGACCACTATCTTTTTATTCCACATGTCCCACCTCTCCTAGGATCCAGGTAACAGGCAACCTGAGCCAAGACATCAGAATGAAACAGGTGGAGTGTTATTATTATATGAAATGTTAAAAACAACCTCTGCCGATTGGGGAATAAAAAGCTGCTCCCTTATAGTGGCAACTGTTGATTCAATGATGTGGAAGTGCAGGGCACAGAGGGCAAAAGCTTCTTTATTCAGAGGGAAATTATGCCTTAAAATTGGCTTTATTCCAGCTGTGTCAATCAAACAGTTCTCTCCCCTTCCCCCCTTTTCTATATAGCCTCACTTGCTTACAACATTAAAGGTCTTTAGAAGCTTCTCTCTGTGATAGAGCTCCTGTCCCTCATCATCCCAGTGAACGATGGTTTGAAAGGAAGCTGTAAGCTCCACTATGGATTTAGAGGTTTCCTAAAGCAAATCTCCGGATGCCAGCAAAGCTGTCAGGCTGCTGCAACTGGAAAGTGGCTATAATTAGGGATCAGGGACTTCAGAGGCAGCACTGGGGGGACCCTTCCTGAAAAGTATTGACCAGCAAATTGCACTGTAGCCACCAGTCGGGCACATAGCTGTCTAAAGGTGACTCAGACCATCCGTTTAGCTCAGCAAGCTGGTTTCTCATTACACCAAATGCCTGGTTGCTGTCAGTGTGCCCGGTATTTTCTAAGCGGGTGCTCCTCGCATATGTCATTCATTCCCTCACCCCGCACTCAGAGCCTTCTCTGTGGGATAATGGCTGGCAGTGAGATGATCAGATAATTTCCTCGGATAGGTTGGTACAAAACAACCTCCCACCCCCGCCACCCCCAAACAATCCTCTTCTACTCTTCTTTTTAAAAAAAAAAAAAGACTTAAAAGAAAAAAAAATCTAATGACCACATGCTAATTTCAATAAATGCCCTGGAATGAAATGATGGCAAGCCGCTGTCTCGGGCTGACAAGCTGAACAGAGCACGCCCCTGCTGGGTTTTAGCTGGGCGCTTGCTCTGGTGCCAAAGGAACAGCTGTAGCAGCTGCAGTTGCATTTTACCACCCTGTGCAGGCACCTGCTGTGGCCAAGGAAGTGAAAACCCACAGAGCTGCAATTTTCTTTTTATTACATTAGGTCGGTGCTGGCAGCCAGCCACGCATGGCAGTGTTGGTGGTGATGGGGACTCTGTTCACAATTAGAGCCTGTCTGTGGGGCCCTTTGGATGCGTGGCAGGTTGCTCCTTAGAGAAACTGGGCAGGATCCATGTTAATGCTGATTTTGCTTGAGGAGAAGGAACCCAGACTGGCACGGTGTTCCTTACACGGTATTGTGTTGCGTTGTTCTTAGAGCAGCTCTCTGTACTTTTCACACTAGCTTGGCCACACAGCAGGGATACGCATGTCCCTGAACTAGCCAGGCCCAAGTCATGGGGTTCATTGCTTGATTGCTGCTCAATGGGTAGCTCGAGCCAAACCATAATGTCCCTGACTTGCCTGAGTGTGGCTCGGGGGACAGCATGGGTCAGGCTGCTCCCATACAGCCATTCCCAGCAGGCAGTATGAGTGACGATGTGGTGTTTTGGATACGGGGTGCAGACATGAGCCATGTGGTGCCAGTTCTCGGGACCAGGGCAGGCTCTGACCTGTTCATTTGTCCCAGTAGACACAGCCAGCTCCACCTGAGTGTCCCTGGGGGCTGTGGAGAAGCAAGCGGGCCAGGTGGGCTCGGGGGACAGCATGGGTCAGGCTGCTCCCATACAGCCATTCCCAGCAGGCAGTAGGAATGACGACGTGGTGTTTTGGATACGGCGTGCAGACATGAGCCATGTGGTGCCAGTTCTCCTCGGGACCAGGGCAGGCTCTGACCTGTTCATTTGTCCCAGTAGACACAGCCAGCTCCACCTGAGTGTCCCTGGGGGCTGTGGAGAAGCAAGCGGGCCATGTGTATATCCCTCAAGAGAAAGAAGTTGTTCTTTATTTTTTATCCTTTATTCCCCATATGTTCAGTGCCTATTGTTACCTTTAGACGTAGAGGATGCATTCAAGCAAGACGAGGTCTCTTTTCTAGGCTGTACTGTTTCTTAAAGCTTATACCAGTTTATATTCTTTCTGCCAGACTGCAGCATATCACAGTGTAGAAATACGACCCTACAACACTGCTCGAGCAATGCTTCACCCTCCATTTACCTGTGGACACTGTACGACAGGTCACTCACTACCTGCCTCCTAACATACGGGAAGGACACTGAACTAAGTTCTGTTTTGACCCTAGACAAGCCCTTCTGGCTTTCTGAACTTCTTGGCATCATGTCAGGACAAACCACGCAACAAACAGTACTCAGTGTCTCCATCTCACTCTTTGCCGGTCTGCATCAGAGAAGCTACTTTAGACACCAGCAAATAACTCCCATTTGTAAGACTATCACTGTGCTCATCTGGGCAGAGGTGTGAGTGAGGACATCCCTCTGCACCCTCCTCTGCCCTCACAACAGCCTCTCAAGAGCCAAACAATGTGGCCATTGAGACATCAC